>OY776673.1:193414951-194014951 GCA_963675555.1 Leptura quadrifasciata | reverse complement strand
ATATAAAATCTGAATGTGGAAGTAGTGATTTCTTGGGCAGCGGTTTTATAAATTATTTTAGGGTTATTAAATTTTACATAACGTACAATCTTGGTCATGTTTAGGATCTGCACAAATATAATAAGTCCCAGTAGAGTGGGAAACAGTGTAGAGTATTTCAACATATTACACGTTCATTGATAGGTGAAATAATATGTGCACAAATATAGCATGTGATCATTTTACTGTAGTTTATAGCATGTCCAGAGGTAATTCCTACATTTCAAAACGTAATAATTCCTCAACAAAGTACAAACATTGTATTTCTGAATGTATAATATGTTTGCATATTCAGCTATTGGAAATTATAAGCACTAATATACAACGTTTAGAGTAGTCTACGTATTAAAGTAAACAGTGATGATAGAAATAAATAACTTTTAAGTAGTTCTAATTACAAGGTAGGTAGAATAGAGAAATTCATAAGAATCGTGCACTTTGTGCCAAGTCTTTGAAATTTGGTATAGTCTTTATGGTCTCAAGGTTTTAGGAAATCATCGTAAGCAATTTGTGCGCGACCTCTGGTGTCCTGTTTGCTATAAATCCAATATGGCCACCATCTATATTGGTATTTTTAATAGATAGGCTTCTATTAGACACAAAATCTTGAGTAATACCACTTTTTATAGATTCTAGGATGCGAGGAATCCATCTAATACAATAAGACAATACAATGCAAGGGAAAGAAACAATTTTTTTATTAATTTAATGTAATTTATTTATTACAAAATGTAAATAAACATGAATGGTTGACACAAGTACGATAGAATCTGACGTTAATTACAGCTTTGCAACATGATATGATACTTGTAATTCATGTATCATGTGAATTGTTTATGCAACCTTATTGACACTTGCATAATGGGCGGCAGCGAATCCCGACTCGATAACATTTACATCTGCCTGTGCATGAGACCAAACAATGAAAATGAAGTAGCAATGAACATCCATGGCTTGCATCTAGAAGATCAGTCCAGTAGGGTCCTCACTCTTTGGTTCTGTCATTCCATTCACAACCCCATTACTGTAATCAGGGATATCAGGCGATTTGAACACGATATCTTTCAAATGAATTCGGTAGTAAGCAGCGCTCGTTTCGTATGCTGAAATAAAGCATGTTGTGATGGTGGTATAGATTTAAGAGACTTCAGGCTTTTGGTAAACATCAACTTCCTTGCATCATTGACTGAATCTGCACCACAGTTTTTGCTGTACATCGGAACTGTAAAGCGTTCAAGATGAGATATGTGCTGTGATTCCAAAGTGGAACTCTCCGGTGTATTTGTGATGTCAATGAACGTGTCAGTGACTCAGGATAAGCAGCCCATACATTCCATGTCATCTGTTTATCTAATCCAAACATCAATGATGCAGATCCAAGCTGTTGACAGATGTGATGGATTAGAATCTCTGTAAAGGTCTACCCGATCCAAAAACTATCCATAACTCTGACATATTTAACCGTTTGAAGTGATAGATGGCCAGAACAACCTGTCTGCTTCTTCTTGATGGCTTGGAGACATGGTTGATATGTCACTCGTTCTGTTGCTTAACACCTGATTATTCTTTGTGGTGAACAGGTGATACGAAGCACCAGTGGTGAGGAAGTTAAATAAGTCTTGTTTGTTGTTGGATTTTGATAAGAATTTCACCCATACTGAACCATTTGGTATAGGCGTTTTTGCAGACATTCTAGTTCGATGCCCTGAAGTATCACCTCGTTTGTCCCGGGTCTGTGATTTAAGACTGTCATCGTGATATATGGCCCAGACTGCATGTACTCTCGTGGTGTTAGACGTCATTTTGCTTTCTATAAATGGCAGTAGTAATAGTATTTGTATATGTCCCGAAAACTGTAACACGCTGTGGGTTTGTAATATGAATAACTGCCGGCATATCCAGTACAAGCACTGATGCCTCCTTGGATCATTGAGAGCGTCCTGGGCCAAGCATACCTGGAAGGCACCCCAGAAAAGCGGATTTCGTTCCTGACAGTAGTGTTCCCACATTAGATAATGAAGGTGGGTCACGCTGGTCCTCGTATCTAAGAAGTCATCTATATCAGCCTGTGGTTGTGCTTGCAAATTTAGAAATAGCCTCGTGATGAGCGCTGCATTTACCTTCTCTGTACTTGTATTATGGTATTATATTACTCAATCATATATTATGTCTAATAGAAACCCATCTATTAAAAATACCAATATAGATGGCGGCTATATTGGATTTATAGCAAACAGGCCGCACAAGTTGCTTGCGATTGCTTAAAACCTTAAGATCATACCCAAGACTATACCAAATTTCACAGACACTAAAGTTCGTCCTGGGAGCTAAAAATTATGTACAAACTACTCCTTCTTTAAAATAAATTGGAAGACCTTCCATAGCCAATTCCTAGTTTTGATTAGGGAAGATGACAATTTCATTTTTATAAATAAGAATATTCATATTTTTCGTACTCGCTTTTGCAGATTAATCATCGAAAAAACAAAATATTGATAATATTAAATTTTTGTTTGTTGATTTGCCGAGAAAAAGCGTTGATGAACTTGGTAAAAATATGATTATTTTTTTAAATCGTTTATTTAACGTCTACCTATTTCCGCTACCAAAGTCAATCACCGACGCCAGGGGATAAGCTCATTAGTGTTTGTGTAGGCACTGGGATCCCTAACCTGGAAATTTTGCCGAACTCCCACAGTTTGTTGTGGGGGGTAGGGATCTTTAACGTGTTCACATCATAGCTACACGAAACCCACATCTCTTTCGAAAGATGGTGACGCGAGCAGATCCGCTCATCTACTATATCTCATCGACTTGCTGTGACCCGTCTTTGAACCCGGGCCGTCTGCGAGAGGAGGGTCCACTGTCCATCACACCACCAAGCCGACTGTATGATTATTTGAACCCACAAAAAATTACACTAAGGCAAAAAAAGAGATTTCTGAAGATTAAATAGAAAGGTTTATATCTAAATTTTTTACTACATTAATAATTTGTGTACATTATTTTAACATTTAACTTAGCGATACAAGCAGTCTCAGATGATATAAAGCATTTATACATGGTCTTAAAAGTGAATGTTAAATAGAAGTAACTTATATACCTACGTATCGCGGCAAATAAAATTGCCGTGTGTTTTTTAAAAACCCATAACAGTATTCAGTAATTCAGATTTAAACGCAAAAAAATTATGAACATAAATTTAGCTAAATTGTGTGTGGTAGGTAGTTTAAAGACCACAAAGCCAATAGATTTGAAATTTTGTGCGCAAAAGCATGTGCTGCGGTATATTTAAAACACTCTGAGCTCATAAAAACATTCATTTCGTTTTTTGATAATCACTTGGGCACAAATATTTTGCGGTAAAACACGTCATGAACTATATAAAAGTAGGTAAAAAGATTTTAAAGCGGTGTCTTTTTTAATATTCAATATTTTCAAAACGCCATGACATAAATATGATTATTAAAATAAATGGTCTTATTTATATAGGATGTCCCTCGGGGAGTCTACACACTTTATATTATGTACCATGAACAACTTTAAACAAAAAAATCTTTCAACATAAATCTGATAACTAAACATAACCGAAGGAAATACAAAAAGAACTATTATAAATAACAGCTCGAAGAACACAGATCAGTCTAAATTAAATCGAATAAATGTTAAAAACCATCTAAAATCGTCTGAAATTAATTTTTTTTTTAAACATACAGGGTGTCAAAATAGTATAGTATAGTAATATCAGCCTTATTAGAAGACTTTTCAAATGGAACACTCTGTATATTATTGTATTTTTGAATTGGCACGTTAAGTAGTTCCTACAATTTTTTTGAATAATGTCCTATACCTAACATCGATATTTCCAGAGATTTTTTACTTTTTCATTAAAAATTGTTTAAATGTAATAATTTTCATTTCCAACTGATCTAGTAGCCATGATTTTGACATAAAGTGAGAATAATTGAAAGTTATCTTAGTTCAATTATTAACTATTATGACAAAGTATATACACTTATTTTA
The DNA here is from genome assembly GCA_963675555.1 of Leptura quadrifasciata. Classification (NCBI taxonomy): domain Eukaryota; kingdom Metazoa; phylum Arthropoda; class Insecta; order Coleoptera; family Cerambycidae; genus Leptura; species Leptura quadrifasciata. The sequence continues at coordinate 194,010,889 of OY776673.1, read as the reverse complement.
AGTTATAAGTTAATTTGCATTTTCCAATAATGATTTTTTTGAGAGAAGAAATGGTCGATATGGTTTATGTTCTGGGTGTGAATGATAAAAATTGTTTGCTATCAATTCGAATTTATAAAGAGCGGTATCCGGAAAGAAGACAGCCCTCTAAAAAATCATTTGAGAGGCTGATTGAACGATTTGACAATACGGGGAAAGTGGAACATGAGAAAAGGAACCAACAAAAAGTGTAGTAAATAAATAAAACGGAACAATCATTCTTTTGAACGTGACTGAAGATCCCCAACGCAGTATAAGAGAATTGGCAAGAGAAAACGATATAAGCCGATCTTCAATATATCGAATCCGACAGAAAAACAAATTTCATCCCTACCACGTTCAACTAATGCAGGAACAGTTTATTAGGGATTATGAAAACCGAATACAATTTTCGCAATGGTCGAAACAAAAAATAGGACAACAAAGAAATTTTTTTTACTTAGTTTTGCATGTGTCGATGAAGCAACGTTTTATGAAAATGGACATGGTAATCGTCATAATTTTCATTATTACGACACAACCTATCCTTATATCTCACGAAGAAATAGCCAAACAAGATGGTCATTGAATGTTTGGGGAATAATTGTTGTGGACAATGTGATAGGATCACATTTTTTTGACGGACGCGGACGTGTGAATGGTCAAATTTATTTGGAATTTTTGTAAGACAGTTTGGAAGAATTACTGGAGGATGTCCCCAGGGATACTAGGGAGAGAATATGGTACCTCCATGATGGAGCACCTGTGCACCACACTGAAGCTATGCACGAACATTTAAACGACGCTTCTCAAAATAGTTGGACAGGAAGAGGATGACCTCATAGTTGGCCTGCCAGAAGCCTTGATTTGGCCAAAATAGACTTCTTTTGGTGGAGCTATGTTAAGGAACAAGTGTATATAGCTCCTATAACTACAAAAGATAACATGAAGGAAAGAATAAGGAAAGTTTTTGAGGAAATTGCTGTAGATATTTTAAGAAATGTCGGTAGATCATTCGAAAATCGTCTACAGAAATGCATAGACGTACTGGCAGGCCACTTTGAACAGTTCCTATAAACACTATAGTCAGGGAGCTGTAATGCTAAAAACTTTGAGATGCCGTGGACGTCCGTCGGCTTTATAGATGATGCGGAAGGTCCCCCTGAATCACTCGGTACCCTTAGTTTAGCTATTGGTCGTGATCTGTAGAACTTATCACCCGGAGAAGGTCACTCTGAATGGACGAAATGTGAAACCTGTCCGTCGACTAAAAATGACATTCTAGGACTCATTAGAAACCCAGTGCTAATTTTTTTTGCCATTCGGTCCAAGAGGTCCAAAATTCGATCGATTTTTTTTAAATTTTTTTGTCCGAGATATGAAGACCCTTCAAAACATTTTTCAACCTGTTTTCCCAGATGGAAAAAGTACCAAAATCCAATCGACGGACAAAACTGAATAGCTTTGTCTGTCTGTTGTCTATCTGTTTGTGAATACCAGATTTTTTTGGGTGACTTTGGAAATTGGGATAATTCCAAAATTTGATGTTTTTCCACCTAATTTTCAGAATTATGGGGGAAAATGTCTGTCAACCATTTTTCCTGCTAATTGGACCCATAAACAGTGGTGAAAAACAATCGACAGACAATTTCATCCCTTGCATAATTTTTGGCCACCCTTCAAAATTTTCCAAAATGTGCTAATTTATAAAAAAGCTGAATAAAGTGTCTATTTATCTACAGTCCCCTTTGTGCTGGTGCAATTTTCATTAATATGTTGACCGGATGAGTCGTAGAATGTAATTTTTTAGTTGACGGACAGGTTTCACATTTCGTCCATTCGGAGTAACCTTCTCAGAGTCATAAATTCTACAGATCACGACCAATAGCTGAACTAAGCGTACCGAGTGGTTCAGGGGGACCTTCCTCACCATCTATTAAGCTTACAGCTCCTTGACTACTAGGGATTATTTATTTCGTTAAATTAACTTCAAAATAAGTTTGTATTTTTAAAATAGCGCCAATTTTTGTATTACCCAACACCGTATTTTCTGTTCCTATTGTTTATGTCAACTTTTTTGCAATATTAAACGATTATTTATAAATTTTTAAGAGAGACTCAAATGTGATTTAATTAAACTATGAAAAAATACCAAATGAGGCAACTAAGACGCACCCAGAAAAAAATTTAATACTACTTTCAATTAATTAGACTTTATGTCAAAATCATAGTTATTAGATCAGTTCGAAGTGAAAAGTATTATAATTTAAAGGTTTTTAATGAAAGAGTATAAATATCTCTGGAAATACCTAACAATAATATACAGTGTTCCAGTTGAAAAAAATTCACTTTGAAATGTCCTGAATTAGCGCTAGTATAAAGTATGCCCTGTATGATTATAATCAATATTTGGTGGCTGTCTCGCTGTAGTACATCCCTTGTCTATGTAATTGCAAAATAAGTCTTCTTAATTAATAGTAATACACACAGAGAAATAAATTGTTAAACCTTGTTCCGACCAAAATTTTCATATTTTTTTCGAATAACTGAATAACTCGGCAACGCCACGTCAAAAATAAAAAATCTGAGGTCATTGAAAAGGTAATTTTACGCTGAATTTTTAATGTAAAAATATACATGCGTTACATTTTAAAAAAATGACTTCGAAGACGCTCCGCTGTAGCGATACACCCTGTATATTTCAAAATATTTTTAAAATGTGCGCTTTTTGACACTATAACGCTTCCATAAAATACTTTTCTACAGTTCTCTAATAAGGTCGGTATTGGACTTTGACGTACTATTGGGTATGTGTTATAAAGGACAGTATTTAGATTAATATAAAATATACGTATTCTAGACTTTATCTTATTCAAAAATAAGTTTCAATAGTTTCAGTTACTCTAGTTGATACTATAAATTAGACACATTTTAAATAAATTAATTTAGATCGTGAAATATGAGTCTATAAAAATTACAAACATTAGAACAACACATCATATATACTTTATTTTATACAATAAGAAATCTGTATTACTTTTGCAAGTGTAACTGGTATGTTAATGATGTGCGTCCTTTTAGATAAATTAATTTATATGTAAAAATAACAATCCAAAATATTACAAACAAAAGAATTATTATTTCGTCAGTAATATATTAATTTGTTCAAATATTTTTGTAAACTATTTGAATTAATACATAAATTTAAAAAAAAGTGTGTGAAATTTTATATTTATTTAATATCTGTAAATTGCATATAAAAGTAATTGAATTTTGATTTATCCAATGTATCAATGTTTTACGTTGTTTAATGAATATAGAACAATTTTATTTTTTTGAAATATTTAATATAACTACGAAAGAGAAGAAAGATGGAAACGTAAATATATTAATAGAGAAAAAATTCAAGAATTCACTTTTTCATTAGCTCAAAAAACATAATTCTTTATCTAGTCGAATTACTACTAAAATAATTTTATTAAACATAAATCATCTTTTCAAATTAAAATTTAATGTTTTATTAAACAATAATGAGTATTATACATTTTTTTGTCTAAACATTTTTCTTTCATTATTTTTATTACTAAGCATATTACGATCTAGCACGAGTTCACTTTAACACTTAAAATTTTACAAAGTAGCATAAAAAACATGAACATTGGTTAATTCGAAATAGATTTGAAAGTTCACCTAATTTTATGTACATTTATAAAAATAATTTCCAATACATTTTTTCAATTGTGATTTTCCTGTTTCATTTTAATTTTTCGGTACAGTTTGCAATAAAGTAGTATGAGAAATGTATGTATTCAAACACAGAGGCAAAGTAGTCTTAAGGCAACACCGAGTGCACCACTTGTTTCTCACTGATGCGTGTCCTTTCGAATCGTTACCAGTTTTATACTCGCAAACTATTAAATTAGAATTAGTCAGTCCCTATTAACTACCGTTCCTGTCCGCCAATATAAAAGTAATATTTTGGTTGTGGAAAATGTTTAAAGACTAGGTGTTATTTTTCTTATTGTTGAGAACTTAGGAATATTTTCGATTAGGAGGGTCGTTTTTGCGCATTATTTTGCAGAGTGCCAAATGGTAACTTTGAATATACAAGCACAGCATAATGTGGAGCATAAGTTGCTTTAAAAAATTCCACCACTTTAACTCCTTTTAAAAAGTAAAAGAGAGAGAGAGAGAGAGAAGTACCCGTTTTCTGACTATATTAGTTCTATTAGCAATATCATTTCCTAGTAAATTTTTGGGCGGAGTCTCCTATTAAGATACCCCATCTAATTAAATAAAACATGTTTCAATGTTTAATAATGATTGAATATTATTACTTCAAATCTGTACCTCAGAAGCAGTTGGGCGGTAGTCCACTCTTCAAATTTTATAATAGGAGAACGAAATAACTCTTCTCAATTCACATTAATAGCACGTGGTCAATGTGAATACAATTCAATTGTTATAAGAAATTAAAGTATAAGCCCTGAAACATTTTTTTATTATTCATTTTATTGTTTAAAAAATAAAAGTCCAACAAAAAAATATTTTTTGTTGAACTTAAAGGGCTTGAGCCCTCCTGCTTCTAACTGTGCCTCTAAATTTTCATGTATTGTTTGTTTTATTGGTACAAAGAATAATATAGGTTGTGTTGATGGGAATAAGCCAATAAATTATGGAAAACCAATTTCTGATGATTATCGACGTCTCGATTTATTATTAAATCATCCTCTGGACTCTGTGAATACAATAAATAGTAAATATAACTTGTGGTCAATATGTTAAAAATCTATATAAGAACATGTTTTTGAAATCGAATAAAATTTGATTAAAATATAGTAAAAAAGTTACATTTAGTAATGAAACTTTAAACTGAGAAGGATTAAAATAATTAATAAATAATTACAATAATTGTAAAACAATAACTCATATATAATTTTTTGATAAACAATATAACACACTACAAAACAAAAAAATACATAATAAAATAAGCTACTCACAATCGGGAAGGTTTTCCGTGTTAAGATTAAATAAATAAATAAATTTACAAACAGATATTTAGGTACAACAAAGCAAATAAACAGATAACAGTAGAATATCTAATGGTCAAGTTCAGAATGGCAAGCTTATTTGGTTGATATCATTCCGATCTTTTATTAACGGAATTGTACTTTTTTATAGGTATCATTTCATTTAATAGTCTTTTTTTTGATATCTATAAAAAAGTACAATTCAGTTAATAAAAGATCGGATGTGGAGAATCTAAATTCAAATTACTTTAACTTAATTGATAAAATAAAAGTCACCTGATGTTATTATTTTTTCGTAACCCAAAACTGTTTTTATTTGTCTTTTTTAATATTCTCTCGCTGCAAGAAACATCTTACTGATATCAACCAAATACGCTTGTCATTCTGAACTTGACCATTAGATATTCTACTGTTATCCATTTATTTGATTTGTTGTACCTAAATACCTTCCTGATTGTTAGTACAATCAATGAACCGATTCACCTCCGAAATCTGATCAACTCAACCGATTTGTTCGAAATTTTGATAGTAGATCAAAAATGATGCAAATAACAAACCTGACTTAGTGCCGATATGTGCTTCCACCCCGGGGGTGAATGCCACCCTTTCTCGGGGGTGGAAATTTAAAAATTCAAAATGATACCGGGAATCGATAGAGAATCAAATTTTAAGAAGAAAATGTAGTATAAAGTTTTTTCTACAACTGAATAATTTAGTTATTCGCGATTGAATATTCCAATAAAAATACATTTTTCAACAGTTTTTCGTGAATAACTCGAAAATTCAACGTTTTCTGGAAAAAACTATTCTTATCAAAATTGAAGCTTATAAAAAAACAAAGCGATTCGCCGGTTTTTCTTTAATGTTTTAGGTCATATTAAGCGACTTATGAGTCATTGAAGACGAATTTCTGTTTGTCGTAAATTTATCTAAAGATTTAAACTCAAATAACGGAAAAATTAGTAATTTTTCAGAGAAAATGTTCATAACCTCTTTCAAAGTGCTTTATTAGACCATTAAAATGAGCTTTAAAAAATCCTCTAGCATAAAAATTAAGGAAGTTATGGCGAAAATAAGTTAAGCCCCTGGAATTTTTGAAAAAAAATTGACAAAATTAGCGCCATGAGCGGTAGCCCATGAAAAATTAACTTTATTTATGTCCCAATAACACGTTCCAAAAGTTTGAATTTTTAGAGAATGTACATTTTGAAAAAGTTGTTTTAAGTAATTTTTTTTTTCAATTTTTCAAAAAGTACGTTGTCTTTTCAAAATGACTCAAAAATAATGGTTTTACGAAAAAAAAATGTTCTAAACAAAAATTTAGCTTTCTTTTTACTGAAAATTTTACTTCTTTTTAAATTCATGTAGCTTAAAAATTAAGCGAGATATGGGCATTTAAAGCTTTGATTTCTATGCGAAGGAAACCTCTTTTTAACCCTTCAACCTTAAAATTCTCTGAACAAAAGGGTATAGAAATATTGCAATCATCATGACTTTATAGCTTACGAAATTCCCTACAAAATGATGTATGGGTGAATGCAAAAAGCTTAAAAGGAAGCCGAGTTATCGTTAAAAAACTAAATACATTTTTCTAGAGATAACGTAGGAAAATTACGGAGCGCTTGAACGTTTTGGAGCATTTATTCTCCATTTTTCCCTAATTTTTATTGTAAGGGGTGGTTTTTAGGGGTTGAATCATATTGAAAAATGATGTATCAGGTCGTTTAAACTTAAAGAATATATTTTTTCTATTCAAGATCCAAAATAAAAATATTTTATGCTTTTTAAACCGTTTTTTTAATAATTGAGTGAGGGGTAGTTTTTAAGAGTAGTTACATAGTAAAATATCGAAGTATTAGTTACATTGTAAAAAACAACAAATATTTAACATATTTGAACATAATGATAACCTATCACTGCCTCCATCTATTAGTTTTCAATTTTTCCTAAGTTTTATTGTTAGGGGTTGCATCATTAAAAAAATGAAGTATCAGATTTCTTATACTTAAAGGGAAAAATTCTCCTATTACGATCCGAAATAAAAAGGTTTCATGTTTTTTAAACACATTTTTTTATTAATTTTCGTGTGAGGGGTTGTTTCTGAGGGTAGTTAAATAGAAAAGTATTGAAATATTAGATCCATGATTAAAAACAATTGATATTTAACATATTTGAACATAATTATAGCCCATCACTGCGTTCATTTATTAGTTTTCAATTTATTGGAGTAAGGGGTAGTTTTCACCCCTTAAAAATAAGAAGCACACTTTGCGACCAAGTCAGGCTTAATTCTAAATTTTTAAGAAGATCGGAGCAGCACTTCAGATTTCGGAGATTTGGCCCCTTTTTAACGTTGAATGACTGTACTATGTGAGTAGCTTATTTTATTACGTTTTTTTTTTGTTTTGTGTGTGTTATATTGTTTATCAAAAAACTATATATACGTTGTTGTTTTACAATTATTGTAATTATTTATTAATTATTTTAATCCTTCTCAGTTTAAAATTTCATTATTAAATGTAACTTTTTTTATTATATTTTAATCAAATTTTAGTCGATTTCAAAAACATGTTTTTACATAGATTTTTAATGTGTTCACCACAAGTTATATTTACTATTTATTGTATTCACAGAGTCCTGAGAATGATTTAATAATAAATCGAAACGTCGATAATCATCAGAAATTGGTTTTCCATAATCTATTGGCTTATTCCCATCAACACAACCTATATACATAACATGGCTATTATTATACTCGACAACAAAGAATAATACTTATAAATCAAACTAAGTTCATTTTAAAAATATTACAACAAAAATACTTTTTTTTGCGTTTATTACTAATTTATTATTATTATGCAAAATACATTTTATTATTACAGTTGATTTTCATTATCCATATGCTTAAGGCTCTTTTGAAATGGCTGATCTACCCATTTTAAAAGCTCCATGATATAGTTAAATTTTTCTGTTTTTATAGGTATAGTTGTTTTTCGTGTCACTGGCAGTTCTTCTGGAAGAGTCAACGGTAATCTTATCTTTCGCTTTAAATTCACTGATAAGAAATTTGGATCATCAAAAGAAGTTTTGTACGGGAACATTCTTTCCTCAGATTTTCTTACTTGCAGCCAAACTACTGTAGATATCAAAAATGTATCTTTATCTGTATTATTCTTTCTAAAAACAAGAGGGGCTTCTTTGACCTTAAACATATTGGCTAGATCTTTAAAGTCTTCTAATTTCTTTTTTCTCCTTATAATTGCATACACACTATCCGCTTCCATGTGCGTATGTTCCTTTAATAAACATTTATGGTTGATTATTTTTAACGAAGCAATTTATTTTAACGGCCACATGTAGGCTGATATGACCATTCTGTTCCTTTTCTATCTACCACAATTATCAGACCAGATTGTTACTTCTTTAACATCTTCACGTAAATTTTCCAAACATATTTTATAGAGGCCATTTTATTTCCTTCTCTGCGACCCACAGTCTTCCCAAACCATACAAAAACGATTCGCCACTTGTATCACAGTGAATTGCAAGATATAAGGTCCACGGTTTCTGAGATAAAATGAACGTGAATTTGCCAGACATGGTGTTGGTAAACATTTTTGTAAATCCATCATTATACCACCACTTTTCTTGAGCTGTCTTCTTTGCCAATCTTTTTGTCCTCTGTTTTTAGTTTGTATCTGTTTTCTGCTTCTTCGTTATACTTCTTTTGCTGAGCCTTGATTACTGCAGTTTCCTCTTCAGATATATTTTCTTTAATAACTACTAACTTTCTGCTAACAGCAGAACGGTGGTAGAGCACCACCATCATGATTAGGTTTCAAATTTCCTGATTGCCGTAGGCGCATATGAATATTCATAAACATTCTTCGATCTGGATAACGTCGGTTGGGAAATCTCTCCGCATAGAGTGTAGCTGCTTCTATATTATTACCATTAGAAAGCCCATAACAGAAATGCATATCTGTCAATTCTACAAAAGAGTAAACCATTTTTAAAATTTAAATCGACAATTCAGATCAATAAATTTGACTGGACGCTAATCAGCTAAACACTGCTTGACAGATGCCCACTTGTTTTTGTAACATACAATTGATGCGTTATTTTATCTAATACATCACTACGGTTAAACTTTAATAATTTTAAAACGATAAATGTGCGCAAAAATGTCAACAAAACGGCGTTATTCAAAATTAAATTTGAAATCCAAAATATGCACAAAAAAATTTGGTGCAGTGGCATGCTATAACTTCATGAAAAAAGGTAACTTACATGCCCCAATTCTACGTCACTGGTTAAAGCTGGGGCTTCATTTTTTAAATTTAAATATAATACTGATCATGGATTCTACACACAAAATTTCAGGTAAATATCTCCATTTTTTCAAAAGATATTTAGGGAAATAATTGTATCTTTGAAAATCTTGTAAACGAAGGCTCTGATGACAATTGTTTATATGACAAAATATTCTTAAATTTGTACGAGGAATACGCTCCTTCATTTATGACATTCCATTATGTTACTCCCTGTATATTGACATTTTACCATCTAAATTAATTTACTTAAAATGTGTCTGTGTCAGTGATCTACCTACATATAATTACAATTTTTATAGAAGATCCAAAATTTGCTATTTGATACCGTCTATTTAAAAATGTTTATCTTCGCAATGTAATTATTAGAAAGAACCCTATTTCAATACAACTATAGGGCTATTAAAACGGAACATTTTTAGACATGCTTACGTGATATTTTTATTTCAAAATGAGCATTAGAACCCTATGACAAATTTAATAATAATAATATACACATTATAAAAACTTTTAAGACAAACAGTTTTTGTCTTCTAAGTACTGATGGATACAAAATATTTCAAAACAATTAACTTTCTTCGCTGCCACTGACTTCACTCAACTTACAACTGCCATGGGGTTGGTTAATAAGAACCTTATTGTTTCAAATTGTTAGTCCGAAATTGAATTGGAAGAGGGGTCTAGCAATTCTAACCCCTCGTAAAACTGCCAGTTATAAACTAATAAAATTACAGGTTTTAGATATTTCCCCACTGAAATTATATGCGTGATCGATATAGCTGTTGGTTTCATTCCCAGATGAATAAAATAAAATTTTTGGATACAAAATTCAATTGAACATCTTTGGAGATTTCACAGTATCCCGGACTGAATATTGTAATTTGAGTCTTATAATGTGCTTGCACTTGTCATAAACACATCGGCTGAATTAAGTAGGAAAGTGTTTGATGGAAGTCATATATTCTGTGACTAATAGCTACTTTGGTACTGGTTTATGTTGGTTTTAGTGTATACCACTTTTTTTCTGATTTTACGTACTTCTGAAATGGATTTATTTAAAATATAACATATTTAATGAAATGTAAGGGGTTTAAAGTTAAGTAGCACTATAGTATCTCTAGTCTTTAAGTTAATCCATAGGAATAAATCAAGAACACTAAGTTCCAGAGATTTTTCTGGTCACCAGATCCTTCAATCTTCGTAGTATAGTTATTTGTCGTTTTAAGGGTTAAATAATAAAATCGGTCAGAAAACAATACGAACAAACCTTCCAACTTAGGAATAAATGAATTATCCCATATACGTAGTATATAAGAAAAATATGGTGATTCTGCAAAAATTCGATTTCAAGTTTTTGATGGTTTTACGCATTTTCAAAGTCTCCTGAACCCAAGAAGTGGTTTTTAAAAAATGTCTGTCTGCCGCCTGTCGTCTGCCGGTTGTGGTCGCACCCAGAGTCCAAACTACTGGATCGATTTTGTTCAAATTTTACATATGTATTCAAAACGGCCTCGAGGTGAAATCGCAAAATCGATCCTAGCTCAAATGTGGGGGGGAGTAAACCCCTAGCAACAGGAAAAAAATAGAAAATAATTTTTTTCTGCAAAACGGTTCTAACGATTTTGATTAAATTTAGTACAGGGATGCTCCTTTGGTACTGATATGAAATGACATGACCGGTTGCTCTTAGAAAATACCGGGAGGGAAGCTGTGGGGGAGTGAGTTTTAAATAATTTCATAATTTTAACCTCTCCACAATAAAATTGTGAGAGGTTACTAAAATTGGTTCAAAAACGAAAATTGAGATAACATCAAATCTTTACGTTTTGAAGTCCTAGGAACCCAAAAAAGTGGTTTTTGAAAAATGTCTGTGTGTGTGTATGTGTGTATGTGTGTTAGCACGATAGTGCCGAAAGTACTGAATGGATTTGAAAGAAACTTTTCATGTGCGTTTCTATAGTGCCCCAGAGGATCTGAAAAGGTTTTGGTTGAGATCGGATTACGTTTAGTGCCATTTTAACCTTATTTTATAATTACTTTCAATTTGCAATGGAACCATTGAAGAGCAGTTAAAATTCTGATTTCAACGATATATCACACTTCCACCATTTCGATTTCCGTGAAAAAAATTAAAAACAAAGCAAATATGAAGCATAGATCGCATTTCACATGACATGATCGATGCGCGTAGCCGTTACGTCGTGAAACTCGTCACGTCAGTTCACGTATGAGGGTTTCTTCACTGCTCTAGAAGTAGAGCGGATTACGTTTAGTGCCGTTTTTCAATATATATACAGTCAAATCGAAGAATTAAATTACAAATATTCCTCTAAAATCTAGTAAAATTACTGAAATGCTAATGTTTCAATTAACAAAGACAGCCGCGAGCGATCGGATTGCAATGAGTAAATTTTGACGATTGTCATTGTCATCCGATAACGTTGGTGTCATGTCATGTTAATAAGATTTCGGCATATTTGTAACTTTTAGTGGATTGTCCAAACTTTAAAGGTAAATGTAACAATATCAATATCATATGCTTTCTGTACCTTCGTTGGTGAATTTATTATAGATTATCACTTTACCAATTTTCAGTTTGTTGCTTTACAAATCTGTAGTATTTAGGATAACTAAATTTTCTTAGTCGTTCAAGTGATGTTAAAGTTGTTAATATCTTAATAGCATATTATTCAACGAGCGATAATGTAGGTAATAACTCGCATAGATGATTGCAAGTTCATTAAGTCGAGGGTTTTTTTAGTGCCCTAGAAGATCCAAAAAGGTTTTCGATGAGATCGGATTACGCTTAGTGCCGTTTTGTCACACAATTTAATGCTCTTTTCGGCTTCAAAGATCCACCGAGTGGGGAGGTTTCAGCCGCTTCCAGTAGCCGCCGATTTATTTTTCTCTCAAACGGATTTAGTTATATGTTATTTTAAGCAATCTGACACATGAACTTCATTGATTTTAAACATCGCAGGAAGAACACTAATTGGCTGAAGATCACTTAATTCGTTTGCCATTGACACCGGGGTTATAAGACCTTTTTCCCAAATATTAGGCACTATCCAGTGTCGAGAGGATTATTAATTACGTGTGTTAATGCTTCCATACAGAACGGTACCACATATTTGAGCATTTTTAAATGTATACTGTCGACTCCACAAGCATTGGATTTCATACTTTTAAGAATGTTGTCGCTTTTTTCATGGGTAATAGGATCAAGTATATTTTCTTCGATATCTCTCTGCACATTCTGCTGGTAGTAACTAAGTGTATCAGGATTAATGCTCATTCTACGAGCTTTATTAGTAAAGAAGTTGCTAATTAAAACTGTGTATTTTATTTATTCAGATATGGAAGATTTGAGCTTAACATAAATATTTCAGGCCGGAAAATCGTTCCACAATTTCCTAGGATTATTAGCATTTATGTTTATTTGGTGGTTTATATATGTCATTGTACTGCGTTCATTTCTAATTGCCATTGATAAATAATTACGCATGTCCCTATAAAATTTAAGGTCACTTATTGCTTTTGTTTGGCGATATTTTTGTAGGCATTGTTTTTTAATTTAATCATATTTTTCAACGTCTCAGTGATATATGGCTGATGGTTTTTATTTTTAATAAACTTGGTTCTACCAGGTGCATGCATATCAAACAAAAATAAGATTGCATTATTTAACAAGTTAAGTTTTTCATCTGAAGAATCCAACGTTGTAACAAAAGACCAATTAATTAATCGGGCATCATCAGAAAATTTTTCATAGTTAAATAAAGAATAGTCTCTGTAAGTAAACTGTGAGATTCTTCAATGCTTAAATCTAGCGTACAGTAAACTAAATGGTGATCTGACATATTGTATATTTGTATATGTCAATTGCACCACTACTTATATTTTTAAGTTTTCGCTCACGCATATAACGTCTATTAGTGACGAAGTGCTTTCTCCTTTTCTTGTAGGTTCTGTAATTATTTGTGCGAGGTTAAATGTGTTTAAAATATAATTAATGTGTAGATAATGAGAGGAGGCGGGATTTAAAAAGTTGATTTTCATATCGCCAACTACGACCATTTCATCCGAGCACGTACGTATAAAACTTAGAACTAAGGAGGAGGAATATAAATTGTCACAGAGATCCAAAGATGTTCCAAGAAAGTATTAGAAGTTTGTTCCATATTTATAAATTAAAATTTAAGGCTGTTATGTATATACCAACAGACACCTCCTCCTCTAGCCTGGCGGTCGGCTTTTATTAACTGGTAATAAGGCAGTACAACAAGAGCAGATGGGAAAATTAGGCGTTAGCCAAGTTTCAGATATTGCTATTAAATGATATTACTGAGATAAGGCAAAATCAGCGAATACACCAAAACTGGAAACAGGGGATCTTATATTAATATGGCAGATTTTTAGGCTACAATTTCGTTTTTTTTTGCTCCTAGTATTTGAGGTGTTAGCAGAATTATTTTGAGAATTAGAAGTGGACATATTGCGAGAATAATGTAATGTGGTGTCAATAATTTGTGGAATGTCCTTGATATATTTTATAGTAATATTATTTTCACCATCTTCCTTTCTGAGGGATAATTCATCTCTTAAATTCTGAAAAAAATCACGTTGATAACTAGTTTGGTTTGATTTTATGTTAATATTACTAAATTCAGATTTGCTTAATTTTTTCTGATTACATAGTATGAATTTAGCATTACGAGAATGAGCAAGGGAAACTTTAACCGGTCTAGGACGTTCATTTCCAGGCTTACCAATTCTTTCTGTAGAAACTATGTTGTCCTCAAGGTCGGCTTGAATAACTTTAACAATTTATTTAGAGTATTTTAAAGAATTTTCTGATTCAGAAATTCCAAAGACGACAACATTCTTACTTCCCTCAATTATTTCCATGACTTCATTTACTATAATTTCAAAGTTGGCTGTACCAGGAGTTGTATTATTTTCCTTAAACGTTGATTTCATTCTCTGCATTTTTTCCTCCAAGTTTGCAAATTTTGCTTTTAATTCTTGTAATAAGTTAGCAATTTCATTTAACTTATCGATACCTTTGATGCAATTCTTGCAGAATAGCCGAAAACCTTTCGCTCTCAAACGGGAATTTTTGGATATATCTTCCATAGTTGAATCCACACACGACAAATGCATTTTAAGATTGCCTTTGTCACAATTAACACTCTTCGAGGCATTAGATACGTTGCTATTAAAGTTAGGGCAGACTGAACTCATATTATTGGAAAAATAGGTAACAATGGCAACACCGTACTGTAAGTTACCGACACTTAACATAATGCAAAAGGTTTCAAGTTTTTACATTGAAGTAGTAACGAGTAAGACCAAAATTCATTTATTTCCTCTACTATTAGTAGAAAATTCAATTAGAATTCGTTTCCTATCGAACTATTATATTTTAATGGCAAATTTTGTATCATACGCACTTTTGTTCTAGTGGAGATCAATACAAGTTGCGTGATTTGATAATAGCCAACCAATTATCAAGTTCACTAAAAGTATATAATTATTCCCGGAGAATTAATTGATTGGTGTATTTTGAAACCTTTCCAATTTCATTTATTTATAGCAATTGTAATTAAGCAGTATACGATTTGCTTTTGTTTACGAGATCAGCTGAATAACTGTTTGACTACGTTTGATATCTGAACTGAACCAATCACATGTGTTTAGAGGCCAGTCATTATAAAATAGTTTATTCATAAAATTAAATATCCAAATTATTGAACAGACAGGAGCGTTCCAGCGACGGAAGGTACATCGATGGATTAGCGCACACCTGTGCTAAGTGTAAAAAATAAGTTTCAAAAAAACCTCTTTTAAAAGTTTACACTTCCGTTCTTTTTCTTTGGTTAAGGTTTATACAATATGTTTTCTCGAAATTGATTTTAATTTTATTTGCCTCGCACCAATTACATATACGATGTAAGCTACCTTATGTAAATGAAAGCTTAGATCATAATATATGTAATTGGTGTGAGGCAAATAAAATTAAAATTAATTTCGAGAAAACATATTTTATAAACGGTAACCAAAGAAAAAGAATGAATATTACAACTTCAAACAACAATATCAAATTTATGGACGAAATAAATTCCCTTCACTTTACCCTAGACAGTCAAATGAACTTGAAGAAACACCTTTTAACACTGAATAAGAAATTAAATGGTTCATGTTATTTTTTGAAAGCTATGGCAAACAAGGGTCTAAACAAGAGCATGCTGTAAATACTGTACCACGCAGTATTCGGTGACCTTATTTCAAACAGAATAACCTTTTTGGGGTGTCTCGACTTACTGAGCAACTATATTTACTACACAAAAAAGGGCCATCAGAATTATTTCCGGATTGTAAAGTCGCCAGATTCCTCTGAATAGACTAAAATACCGCCAAAATCTTTAATTTTTAAGACCATAAACTAATAATAATTTAGTAATAATATTTATATTTTTAATCATTTGTAATTTGGAAGACTGGAGAACGGTGTAGGATTGTCGTGTATTCACCTATGCCGTACTGATGAGAGCTAACAATCTCAAAACTAGTCTGCGGGCTTTCCAAATTGGCAGAAAAGTTGTCCAAATGGAGCACCATTGATCGATTTCGAGTGCCCCACTTGATAATATGATCTATAAACGTGTAAAATAAAATCATTTTGCGTTGGTGGTAGATTTTGGAGACACTTATTAAGAACAATTTCTTCTTTGCATCATTTAGACCGTTCATTGTTTGGTCTCCACCATACGTAACAAAAATTTCTAGTATGCGAAGGGTTGCTGTGTCAACAGAAGTTAATGGCTGAGAAATTTTTAGGAATGTCGATGTTACCTGAGGATAATTTTGTCAAGTCAATCATGTGCTCTTCTTTCCCTTCGTAGCAAAAGATGACACCGTATCACACCCAGTAAATGCATGATAGCCTCTAAAAACTGTCACTTTTTCTTCTCCCAATTGCTCAGCTAGGTAATGTACTGGGATATACTTCTTATGTTTTCCTACACCGTAGTCAATCCATAATTCTGTGGCTCTCAATTGCTTTAAAGTAGAATAAAAATTTATGGACAAAACGACAACATCGGAGTCCATGTTAAAGAACACGGTAAAACCCTCGGTATACTTTTCGACGTTGTAACAAAATCCAACTTAGGAAATATTTTGCATGAAAAGCGTGCTTCACGTAAAAATATCGTGGAAGAGGTTTTTAATATTCTTAATCATATTTTCGCTCTACGGGGCGATTTTTATGCAAAAATTCCAATAACTCCTCAAGAAGCGTCATTTTAGAAAGTGTAGTAAATGTCGCTGCACAAGGACGTAATGTCGCCCCGACCACTAAAATTTATAGTAGTATAAGTAAGTATAACAAAATTTGACTTCAATTTCGAAAATTTCAAAATTAAAAACCCTTTTACGAATCCACGTTGTTAAGCACTGCAACTCATGCGCGGTATTAAATATGAGGATAAGTTAATCCAGCTTCTATTCAAAGTATATCGTGAGTTTTAGCTAAAATAGCCCTTAGCGACATGGGATCCCATCATTTCCTAGCAGTCGATTTTGACGGGGAAATGATGAGTTTTAACGGGATTTGCCCTAAACCGGTTCCTCAGTGATTCGGGGTCAGAAAAGTATCTTTACCATGTACTCATATGCGCATGGGACCGCCTTGCCTGAACGTATTGAAATTGTAATTGCCTAAATATAATTCAAAGTCGTTGCGATTCAAGCATTTTCAAGCTCCGAGGAGAGATCAAAATTGATATTGAAATACAAATACGTGAATAGACAGGCAAGCAAAAGCCCACCAAATTTTAGAAACATTGAACTTTTCTTGAATCTTTTTGTGTAATCGTTAGCTCGCAAAACTGCATATTGGATGGTAGTTGGTACATTATAAATCGTTCCGTTCCTCACCATGTGTTGTACACGGGCCAGACTATTGTTTGTCAAACATATTTCTTAAAAGTTGTTGTAAGACATAAATTTTTTGAAGAGATTTAATATATATTTTTGAACTTTATATTGTCATTTAATTGTATTTTTTAACAAAATTCCCTTTCAGGTATAATTTTAAGAAAGTGTTATAGTACTTCCAGCGTCAGGTTTATAGTGTTACGACGTCCAATAGATACCATCAGAGCAGCAGTTAAGCAAAAACGAACAGTAAGTATAAATTTTCATATTATTCTCCATCTGAAACAGTAGTTTCGAACCCTTATCTTGTGAACGTTGACATTCATTTTTGAAATATATAAGAAGTCCTTCAGACTCCAAAAGATGAATCGTTCACATCCACACTACGAATAAGAATTTTTGAAAACCCACTTTTAACTTGGTACATTGCATATAAAATTAGGCGACTGTCAGCTTCTTCTAATAAAATCTGTTTGTTATTACAGTAAACTAATACAGATTTGTAATTAAACAATAACATTAATATATAATAAAAATGTATAAAACAAAGACTCTAGTAATTAATCAAAGACATATTAAAAAAAACAGAGAGCATGATTTTCCACATTGTATATTATGAGAGGTCATAAAAAGAAAAACAAATATGTCAAATCAGTGCCTGTAGTAATAGGTTTTTAGGGTATTTAAATTTCAGAAATTTATGTTGTACCGATTCTAGATTGTTAACATGCACATTATAGTGTGGGGCCCAATGAAGTGACAGTTTCGATCTAACGTAGCAACAATAGAGAGAGCATCTTAAGTGTATCAGGGCTTGAAAAATTAGAGAGAGAATTTCTAACCATAAACCCAAATGTCTTGCTGGCTTTCAAAAGTATGGCGTTAAATGTATATTAAAAGCAAGGGTCTTGTCAAGGATAACGCCTAAGTCACGCAGTGTTTCAAGTCAGCGAAGTATAGTATTATTTGTGGTATAATTGTAGGAAATATGAGAAGATTTACATTTAAAAGACATAGAATTTCTCCGGTTTAATAGAAGGTTGTTTTTAGTGCACTAATTACTAATTCTATTCAAGTTATCCTGCAGTTGAAGACAATGACTAATAGTGTGAATTCTAGAAAAACGCTTTAAAACATCAGCATACATTAAATAGTTATCTTCGTGTGTTAGATCACCCGCTATGTCATTGACAAATATGATGAACAAAAGTGGCCCAAAAACTGAACCTTGCGGTAGGTACTCCAGAGGTGGCAATTCGACAGACTTAAAAACATTGAAGGTAACATATTTGGTTCTGTTTGACAGATAACGTCTGAATAGAGTTATCAAATTTCCCGAAAGGCCAGTATCATGCCTTGGAAAAGTCAATATAAATTATATCAGTTTTAGACTGATCATCGATGGATTCTGAAATAAATAGCGTAACACAAAGCATATTGGTGGTAGTAGAGCGTCCTTTCATGAAACCGTGTTGATGATTAGTGATGTCATTACTCATTTTATCATCTATAGCATCATGCAGAAGAAATTCAAATACTTTGGCAAAATTAAATATTATTGAAATGGCACGAAAGTTGATTATGTCAGATTTGTCTCCTTTTTCAAATCTGAAAAATTACTTTAATATTAAGTTAAAAATTGTCGTTAAGGGTGGAGCAAAAATACAAGCGCAGTTTCTTAACAAAAAAACTGGCATACCGTCTGGGCCAGTGATCATTTTGTTTTTAATTCTTTTTAGCACTATTAACACATCAGTTTCCTTAAATTCTGATACATGAACTAGAGGGTTGTTGCAAAAACTATGTTCACTATTTATATCCGACACACTCTCATTATGAGGAGTAAATGAATTACTAAAGAAGTCCGCAAACGCATTTAATATTTGGACGGGTTCAATCAGTTCATTGCCGTTGTATTGCATGACATTTGATATAGTAGTTGATCCTTTCTTATTTCTTAAAAAGACCCCAAATTTCATTGGATCTCTTATTCTGGTTTCCACAGCACGAACATAGTTTATATATGCTACGTCTATAATTTTGCTTCTCAGTTGCTTAAATTTGTTGTAATATATTATATCACCATTTTTTTAAACTCTTTTAATTTTTGCACCTCCAGCTTAATTTGTTTTAGCATATTAGAAGTGAACCAGGGAGGATAGTTTTTAACTGTTTTTGATCCGAATTGTGGTACGCAAGTCAAAAATATTACTTAGTGTGTCATATAAATTAAAGCAGGCCTCTTCCACGTCATGACAATTTTTAAGGTCAGACCAATCAATATTTAGGAGCCTATCATATAACAGGGGAAAGTTTGATTTGCGAAAACTAAAACAATTTTTGAAATCAGATGGAAATCTATTTTCAGAACATGTATTTATACACTTCTGTAACACAATGTTCAAAGCTAGGTGATGCTCATCCTTCGGTACCCACGGATCTTCTGATACTTCCACCGAGCACGCATTATTATATTTTCTTGTTTTTCTTAAAATGTTTTCTTAATAGCCTCTCAAGCTACCGAAGTAACCCCCTGGAAAGTTTCAAGGATCTTGTGGTAGGTAAAGAGAGACGAGGCCTTATAGTTTATTGTGGAGTCCGAACCACTCCTGGTGCAATTTTTTATAATGAAAAATTGTTTCGCCTTGCGGGCCTCGAACTCACTTCACTAGGCATACTCAGTTTGCTAACCATTATAACCATTAACCATTAAAATAATCTTTATTCATTTATATGTACAGAATATTTTTAATATTTTTACATCTCATTCAATATTTCATTTAATTTATTTTACAATAAATATAGTGTGCCCGAGACACGTTACAATTGCACTTGTAGAAAACGAGCCGGGTGGCCGATGTTATGCCCATCAAATATATTGACATTAAATTGAAATTAATCAGATAACCATCGCTTTCCAAAAACTGATCAAGCTTATTTTGCTTGTCTAATACCTTACTGTTTAAAAAGAAAATAATTCTTATTTTATTGAGTAACATAATTAGAGGTCTATTTACAGGAAACATAAAATGACAAGAACTTGTTTCAGAATTACCTATTTACAAATTAAAAATACACCGATTTTATGTGTAATAAATAAAATTAAATTATCGGTACTATATAGGGGCGAACGTGGGTGCGTCTTTACTATGTACATACTTCGATATGCGATGTAAAACAACGTAAGGCGCGGTTAGTAGTTGGATGGGTGACCGTTCCAACGAAGGCCACTGCTAGAATATGTGTGAGGCCATCCTCACACATATTCTAGCGGCTTGTATATCAGTGTATGCGCGGAAGCTATACAACCTTAGGCGAGGGTTGTATAGGGGATATACCATCCTTCGGAGGGGACGTAAAGTCCTCAGTCCCTTGTCTATTAAATGTTAGGCAAGTAAAAGATCCCTACTCTTCTTAAGGGAAGAGGTTCGGCAAAATTCCTGGTTGGGTGTAGCTCGTCTACAGGCGTTGGTGTTAGGCCTCAGTAGCGGAAATAGGCCGACGTTAAATAAATGTATAAAAAAAATTCGGTATTATATAAAAAACTATGAACTAAAAGGATATTTATGTATTTACATTATTTACAAATTTGCAGTGATTTGCTAAAAGGTGATGCATAACTACCAAACATCAAGATCTCGCCAAAGTTTTCCGTTGAGGGGCTATCGTTATTTCTCATAATAAATTGGGAGATTTTCGTGGATAAATTTATGCGTATGAGGCACATTTTGATCTTCCCTTACGTCTATCATATATGATGTTAGTGTAGAGCTGTGTATTTTGAATTTTAAGAACATTTGCGCTGTCTCTGTTACAAAATCCCTAATGGTAGGGATGTTGTAATCTCTATGGAAGGTTACAACTAGTGTATACCTATTTAATTCTGTCACTGTTATAAAATCCCTAATGGTAGGGATGTTGTAATCTCTATGGAAGTTTACAACTGGTGTATACCTATTTGATTCTGTTAGTAATCTAAGGATTTTATTCTGTGTCCTCTGTAATCTATTACAATGCGCATCTGAAATAGTATTTCAAGAAGCGCATGCCTAGGTGAGGGTTACTTTATTTATTTATTTATTTATTTAAAATACACTGTTCAACAGGTAAACACCCAATTACAGAACAGGAAATACAGAAAAAGTATATATAACTAAAACTAAACTAATACATACAGTTAAAATATAAGACATATACAATATGATTGTAACATATATGAGAGATAGTATATAAATACATAACTTGTTATCCTTAATTAATTTGCTCCTTTTGTTGACTAATGGATATAGTCGACTTAAGGCAGCATGCGTACTGTTAATTACTCCAGTTATGTGGGGTCCGAAGCGCAGTCTCGTATCTAGGATTACCCCAAGGTATTTGATCACGCTCTTTTCCCCTATAACTTTATTCTTAATTTTTAGTTTAATAAATGTTTTTATATTTGTGAATTTCCTATGCATTGTAATTATTTCAGTTTCTTCCGGGTTCCAGATGCTTTAGCACACTGATCTACCATCATTTTTATTACAAATGCGGTTATGCTGTGAAAGATTCAAAATATTATTGTTAATTTCTCCATTATCTAAGAAGTGGAGTAGTCTGTTATATTAAAATTACCTAAAATTAAGATAGTGTCATTATTTAGCATAAAAGGAAGAGAAATGAACAATTCAAATAAGTTTTCCTATAACGCCGCTGTCGTATTAGGAGGAATGTAAATAACGATAATACATAGTGAACTGCAGTATAATACGACATTTACGCCAATGAAGTTAATAAAAGATAGTATTTTGTTTTGTTTTAGGCAGCTGAAATCAATCTGCGTGACTTTAAACGCATTATCTACTGAGAGCAGAACTTCACCGTAGTTTATCGCACTGTAGTGTCTTTCTTCTAATAGTGGGGACGATCTGGGACGGACTCATTTTTTTCGATTTCTTTTTTGTGATGTTGTAAAGTCGGGAAATTTTCCGATTGAACTTTTCGCGAGGTGGGGGGGGGGGGGCTAATTTACGTGTAAAGATAGGAAAAAGTTTTTCGGACATAACTCGCTTAGTTTGATTCGTATCGAAAAGTGTAGAGGGATAAAGTGAAGGGTTTACTGAATTTTTACTCGTCGAAACCAGTCCAGAGGTTCCCGAGATATTGCAATTTGGAGGTACGGATCTGTATACGGATATTTCGCTGTGACGGGAACGTATCGAGAGCTGTTTTCGCGTTTGTTTCGGGGAAGAAAGTGACCTGGCGACTTCTTATTTCTTCACCCAATAGACACTCAGGACCTAAGTACTGTGTCCAAATTTCACGGCACTAGGTTGACTAGGGAGGTAAGCGGAAGGGTAAATGTAAATGAAATTAAAACTGCTGTGACTTCCGCAATTTTTTCCGCACATTGTGCAGCAAACGTGAGATTGTGTACTAATGTGCCTACTTTGAGTTCCGCCTATGTATTTTCAATTTTAGCCATAAATAAACAAATCGTTGTGACAAAACCAATTTATTGTTGTTATTATTTTTAGAAAAAGTCATTTTTCGCCAGGGAGGAAAGGGGTGGAGGAGATTTTTTTCGCCATTGAATGTGGAATTTTTTTCTCTTTGATTTGAGCAGTCAAATTGCGATCGGATGATTAGGAGGGGAGAGCGAGACCCGCAAAGTTTTTGCCCTGTAGAAGGGCAAGGGGAAGAGTTGGGGACTTCGGGCACGGCTGCTGAATTGCCGCCCTGTTTTTATAAATGTAACACGCGCGCGTGTAGAAGAAAATCTTGAAAAAAGTTGGTTGCCCTTGAAAATGAGCCCGGATCGATCGGAAAATTTCCCGACTTTACCACATCACAAAAAAGAAATCGAAAAAAATGAGTCCGTCCCAGATCGTCCCCACTATTAGAAGAAAGACACTACAGTGCGATAAACTACGGTGAAGTTCTGCTCTCAGTAGATAATGCGTTTAAAGTCACGCAGATTGATTTCAGCTGCCTAAAACAAAACAAAATACTATCTTTTATTAACTTCATTGGCGTAAATGTCGTATTACACTGCAGTTCACTATGTATTATCGTTATTTACATTCCTCCTAATACGACAGCGGCGTTATAGGAAAACTTATTTGAATTGTTTATTTCTCTTCCTTTTATGCTAAATAATGACACTATCTTAATTTTAGGTAATTTTAATATAACAGACTACTCCACTTCTTAGATAATGGAGAAATTAACAATAATATTTTGAATCATTCACAGCATAACCGCATTTGTAATAAAAATGATGGTAGATCAGTGTGCTAAAGCATCTGGAACCCGGAAGAAACTGAAATAATTACAATGCATAGGAAATTCACAAATATAAAAACATTTATTAAACTAAAAATTAAGAATAAAGTTATAGGGGAAAAGAGCGTGATCAAATACCTTGGGGTAATCCTAGATACGAGACTGCGCTTCGGACCCCACATAACTGGAGTACTTAACAGTACGCATGCTGCCTTAAGTCGACTATATCCATTAATCAACAAAAGGAGCAAATTAACTAAGGATAACAAGTTATGTATTTATATACTATCTCTCATATATGTTACAATCATATTGTATATGTCTTATATTTTAACTGTATGTATTAGTTTAGTTTTAGTTATATATACTTTTTCTGTATTTCCTGTTCTGTAATTGGGTGTTTACCTGTTGAACAGTGTATTTTAAATAAATAAATAAATAAATAAAGTAACCCTCACCTAGGCATGCGCTTCTTGGAATACTATTTCAGATGCGCATTGTAATAGATTACAGAGGACACAGAATAAAATCCTTAGATTACTAACAGAATCAAATAGGTATACACCAGTTGTAAACTTCCATAGAGATTACAACATCCCTACCATTAGGGATTTTATAACAGTGACAGAATCAAATAGGTATACACCAGTTGTAACCTTCCATAGAGATTACAACATCCCTACCATTAGGGATTTTATAACAGAGACAGCGCAAATGTTCTTAAAATTCAAAATACACAGCTCTACACTAACATCATATATGATAGACGTAAGGGAAGATCAAAATGTGCCTCATACGCATAAATTTATCCACGAAAATCTCCCAATTTATTATGAGAGATGGGGGAAGAAATAAAAAGTCGCCAAGTCACTTTCTTCCCCGAAACAAATGCGAAAAGGGTTCTCGGTACGTTCCCGCCACAGCGAAAAATTCGTATACAAATCCGTACCTTCAAATTGCAATATCTCGGAAACCGCTGGACCGATTTCGACGAGTCAAAATTCAGTTTACTTTCGCGAGCCCTTCATCTTCTCATTGTATACTTTTTCTATCCGAATCAAACTAAGCGAATTATGTTCGAAAAACTGATTTTCCCTATCTTTACATGTAACTTTTTCCCCCGTACCCCCTCGCGAAAAGTTCGACCGGAAAATTTTCCGGATGATAGAAGGGTCCGACTTTATGACATTAAAAAAAAAATCTAAAAAAGCGAGTCCGTTCCAAGCAATTTTTAATGCCAGATCGACCTCACTATGAACGATATACCAAATAATCACTAGAAAATAGCACATTATCATAAAGGGAGTGATTGAGCAGAACTCAAAGTAGGCACATTAGAACATAATCTCACGTTTGCTGCGCGATGTGCGGAAAAAGTTCCGGGAAGTTACAGCAGTTTTAATTGCATTTACGTTTGCCCTTCCCCCTCCCCCCAATCAACCTAGCTACGTGAAATTTGGACATAGTACTTAGGTCCTGAGTCTCGGGGGAAGAAATAAAAAGTCGCCAAGTCACTTTCTTCTCCGAAACAAACGCGAAAAGGGTTCTCGGTACCTTCCCGCTACAGCGAAAAATTAGTATACAAATCCGTATCTTCAAATTGCAATATCTCGGGAACCGCTGGACCGATTTCGATGAGTTAAAATTCTGTTTACTTACATTCGTGAGCCCTTCATCTTCTTATCATATACTTTTTCGATCCGAATCAAACTAAGCGAATTATGTACGAAAAACTGATTTTTCCTATCATTACATGTAAGTTTCTAAACCGCCCCCCCCCACCCCCTAGTGAAAACTTCGACCGGAAAATTCTCCAGATGATAGAAGGGTCCGACTTTATGACATTACAAAAAAATAATCGAAAAAAGCGAGTCCGTTCGAAGCGATTTTTAATGCCAGATCGACCTCACTATTAACGATATACCAAATAATCACTAGAAAATAGCACATTATCATAAAAGGAGTGATTTAAACCTGTTTCGGTAAAAGCAATTACCGAGTAATTGTTTTGGGCTGTAACTGAGTAATTGCAGGTATCAGATGTTTTAGTTCTCAGTCCTCGTGTATTTTGATGATAGATCGTAAGAATTTGGTTTTCGCCAGTACACTCTTACCTACTAGTGACAGTCTGGGGCTATTCAATGGGTGGGGATGGTGAGTCGATTGATTGCTACTGGCAGGCTAGAGGTGCATGACAATCAAAATGGACAACATGTGGAGCAGTTATTATAATTTTGTCTGTTAAATTATTAGAAAAAATCTCTAATTTAAAGTTTATTCTTGAATATTGTACTTAATGCTCATTGCTCGCTCAGTGATTCGAATATGGTTATTTTTTTCTTAAAATCCATAATGGTGACTTTAGTGATTTTTTCAAAATGCATCTGCAAATCACATTATTTCAACAAAAAAAATTAATATATCTATATGGTTGGGAGATAGTCAATAATGATGTAGGAGTGAGTATAGAAAGAGGCTTCTAAAAGTGTATTGATTTTTTATAACATTCCATTCCAAAAAATGGCACTTGGTCCTGTACAATCGTCTTGGTTCACCCTATATATTGTAAAATAATTTGCAGCTATAGATTTTTCATGTAGTGTACCCGTATTAAGTAATGATAATCAATCATTATTAAACATTGAGACTTATTTTTGATTTAATTAGACGGGGTTTCTCAATGGGAGACCCCCCTTTAAAAAAATTTTGTTGTTAAATAACTATAGTTTCCTACCACATATTTCAATCTAAAACTAACATTATATTATAATTATTACTATAACTACAATTACCTAAAACTACTAAGACTGCTACTACGTTCCACGGTACTAACTACTACAATTAGAAAGTTGGGACTATTTACTCTTTTAATTTTTAAATGGAGTTAAAGTGGTGAAATAGTTTAAGGTCGTTCATGCGCCCCCTTGCGAATGTTTTGTATACTAGTTATAATATATTGATATGATATCAATAGTACACGCAAATAATACTTTTTAGAAGAAATAATTCATAAAGTTTTTATATTACGTATATATTTTCCTAATAGTGTTAGGAACAATACCCAAAAAAGATCCCATCTAACTAGTGTCCGCAACATCCCCTATTTTGGTAAAAACCTCAACCCGGTGGTACATTCTGGCGGTTTTTCTTAATTTTTTCCTAAACTGTTGTTCAAAAGTAAAAAATGTATAGGACCAAAAATGTTGCCCATTAAATTCTACTGTTATATCGTTAGCTCTTCCTCACTCAATTCTCGCAAATAGCGCTCAAAGTTAGGGGTAGCGTTTATAAGGCCCTTAAAATATGTAGAAGTAGCTTTATAATTTTAAAATTTTGCTAAAATATTTATAGAGCACTATAACTGGGCATTTTATAATTTGAGCTCGTTTCCACACCACCCATGAGGTAGAGTTCTTGGTGCATTTTTTAAGTGGTGTCCCTGTGAACGATCCATCTTTACACGTCTGAAGGACTTTTATTATATTTTCCAAAGTGGGTATTAAACGTTCACAAAGAAGAGTTCAAAGCGACTGTTTCAGACGGAGAATAATACAAAATCTATACCTACTTACTGTTCGTTTTTGCTTAACTGCTTCACTGATTGGACGTCGTAACACTAAATCTAACACAGTAAATACTAACACTTTCTTAAATTTAAACCTGAAAATGAATTTTGAAACACAAGAAAAAGACAATATAAAGTTTAAAAATATATATTAAATCTTTTAAAAAATTATGTTTTTACAAAATGTTCAAGAAAAATGTATTGACAAACTATAGTTTGGCCCGTGTACAACACATAGTGAGGAACGGAACGACTCATAATGTACCAACTACCATCCAATGTTTAGTATTTAGCTAGCGATTACACAAAAAGATTCAGTAAAAAGTTCAATGTTTATAATTTTTTGGTGGGCTTCTTGCTTGCCTGTCTATTGACGTATTTTTAGTTCAATATCAATTTTGGTCGCTCCTCGGAGCTTAAAGATGCTTGAATCGCAACGACTTTGAATTATATTCTGCAATTATAGATTCATACGTTCAGGCAAGATACGTCTGAGTACATGGTAACTATACTTTTTTGACACCGAATCACTGAGGAACCGGTTTAGGGCAAATATCGTTAAAACCCATCATTTTCATGTCAAAATCGACTGCTAGAGAATGATAGGGCACCCTCGACGCTAAGGGCTATTTTCGCTAAAACTCTCGAAATACTTTAACTCGAGACTGGATTAACTTGTCCTCATATTTAACACAACGCATGAGTTGCAGTGCTTAACAACGTGGATTCGTAAAAATGTTTTTTTTTCAAAAAGTCGGTCTTCGTTATATTTTCTAAATTTTGTGTGCCGCGACATTTAGTATACTTTCTAAAATTACACTCCTTGATGAGTTTCTGATATTTTTGCATAAAAAATGCTCCGTAGAGCGAAAATGTGATTGAATGTATAAAAACCTCTTTCAACGGCATTTTTACGTGAAGCACGCTTTTCATGCGAAATGTCGGATTTTGTTACAGTTTCGAAAAGTTCATGGAGAGTTTGTTGGATTCTGATCATTTAGCATTTGCTCAGGTGGTGTACTTAGGCGACCTTGTCCATGGCAGTTGGAGCACATAGTTGAACAACGTAATCCAACTCTAACACATCCACGTCACTTACAGCAACCCTTTTTACAGTTGCACGATATAACTTTTAAAATAGAAACTGGAGCAGGCACCTCTGTAATAAAAGTTCTTGATAAAATATTGCCCATTTTTTCCAACCCCACTGCGTTGGCTGCATATTTTTTCCAAGACTAGATTGAATTTGGTGAAATACCCGATAAATAAATAAAATAAATAAATAAACACCACAGAAATTAGACAACCCCCAATTCCAGAAGCCAGGGCTTGTGAGCCAGGGGGTTACACAATGAAAAAATGCGGACATACAACAATTTCCTCCGGCAGAGTCAGTGCCGGAGCCAGGATTCGAACTCGGTGGTGCGATGTCCGTGTGATTAATCGCGATTGCCACCTCGCGCCTTAACCCACTCGGCTATCGACCAGATAAGAGTGTTGTTTTAATGCTGCAGATGTTGGTGGAAATTTAGATTAAATTACAGCATGATTGGATTGACCAACCAGTTTATTAAAATAAGTAAATCTGTTACTATTCAAAGAAGTTTCCGTTCGTTCAGCTTCATAAAACACAAGTGTGTATTTCCCACTAGCATTTTTAATCTCATCTTTTATAGTCGGTGTTGTTGAAAATATGAATAACATCTTGCAAATTCTTTCACTTGTTTAACATACCTATTATTTGAGATATTTCTTTTCAGAAAAAAGCAGAGGTGGTATCACAACCACTAAACGCGTGAGCAAAAATACATATACAATTATACATATTTTTACCAGCGTGCTAAAAACTACCCTTAACTTTGAACGCTATTTGCGAGAATTGACTGAGGAATAGTTAAAATATTAATAAATAATAAATAAACACCACAGAAATTAGACATATTATATTATTGATATAACAGTTTTTGTGTAGAATTTCTTATTAAATTAAATATGAGAAATTCTGCATGAATGAAAAGCAATCTTCAAATTTAACAAGTTTACTACAATAAAATGGTATTCAAAATAATTTAAAAAAAAATGATGATTAAGATTAATTTTTTTTAAAGAGAAATCTATTTGGCCATTTTATGTGCAAGTCGTTGTGATTCTACTATATTTTAAACGAATATTTTATATCAAATTTGTATTGTTTCTGGAGATTATCCTCTTTGTTTATATAGTAAAAAGTTTTACCTTTCGTTGCACTGTTGTAACTGATCGAAATAGGTAGACCGAGATAATAATAATAATTTATTTGCCAGAATCAGATACAAATATGTACATATGGCACGTCAAATACATTATCAGTAAATAAACAAACGTAATATATATATATATATATATATATATATATATATATATATATTGTTATTATACATGATTTGCAGGAAACAACTACTCAGCGGGCAAATACCCCGACCTGCATTGAATTATACCTTACAAATCATGAAAGATTGGTAGCCAATGTATACCAGCCATGTAGTAGCCAATATATATATAACCAAAATTAAACACACGTAGTGTACCTTGAGGTTGCAGTCAGAGGTGAAAAGTTTACGGCCACAAAACAAGAAAAAGAAAAACTCTTTTGTTACTTTGTCAAGCTTTCGGAAATTATTTATTCCCTTTATCAAGACATTACAAGGATTAAAACCATTTTAATCATGGTTTTAATCCTTAATTTTAAATAATCAGTAATTGTTTACCTTAAATTGTGTACCTGTAAAGGAATTTGTGTATGAATTTGTCTACATTAAGTTAAAAATGCGACTATTTTATAATACATGTGACCTTAACTTTTAACCTCAAGTTAATGTCTTGATAAAGGGAATAAATAATTTCCGAAAGCTTGACAAAGTAACAAAAGAGTTTTTCTTTTTCTGTTTTGTGGCCGTAAACTTTTCACCTCTGACTGCAACCTCAAGATACACTACGTGTGTTTAATTTTGGTTTTCCTAACTAGTCAGTCAAGACTACCCTTATATATATATATATATATATATATATATATATATATATATATATATATATATATATATATATATATATATATATATATATATATATATATATATAGTTGTTCAGTTTTCGAGGTGGCTGAAACTATTTTAGATTAAAGATTTTTGGTTTTAACTTAAATTAAATATAAATGTAGTCCACAAGTGTGATTTATTTTGTAATAGTTGTGTTGGTTCTGTCTTGATGACTTGTCAATTTCATTTTTTAACCTCAATTTAAATTCCTGAGGAAGAAACAATAAAGTTTCGAAAGCTTGAATTTAAAAAAGAGTTTTCTTTTTTGAGCCCGTGACTGTATCCCTGGTGGAAATTAAAAATTTTTGTTTTTAACTTAAACAGTCGTCTAATATTCGTCTCTGTATATATATATATATATATATATATATATATATATATATATATATATATATATATATCTCCTCAGGTAGATCATTATACAAATTGATACAATTATAGTAAGGGGAACGCTTAAAAGCACTTGTGCGATGGAAAGGAATACTGAGGAGTTGACCATGTCTCGTTACATAGTTATGAAAGTTTGCTCTCTTTCTAAAATGTTCTATATTAATTTTAGTAAATGTGAGACATTTTAAGATATATATAGACGGAACAGTGAGAATTGATTTGTTTGTAAATATATCTCTGCAAGTTTCAGTAACTTTCAGATCAAAGATCAGTCGGATAATTTTTTTTTTGTCCTATAAAGACCCTCTGTAATTCTATAGTTCTGCCCCATGCCATAATATTAAATGATATGTGACTATATGCCATAGAATAATAAATATTAACTAAACCATCTTTATTTAGACTTGATTTTAACTGTAACATTGCAAAGTACGATTTATTTAATTTGTTACATACATGGTCAACATGGTTAGTCCAGGATAACTTGTGATCAAGTAATGTGCCAAGTAATTTTACTGATTCAGACCTAGTAATATTCTCATAAAGAATAATATCATTTGGAACAGGTCTCTGCAAATGAAAATTTAAAAGCACAGTTTTTTTCTCATTTAGGATGAGTTTGTTTCTCTGGCACCATGTGCTTAGTGACTCAATAGTATTACTAACAAGGTTTTGAAGTTCCTCAAGAGTGTCCGCTGACACGGTAATTGTTGTGTCGTCAGCAAACATTGTCACGTGACAATTAGTCATGTAACAGGGTAAATCATTAACATATAACATGAACAGTAAAGGACCTAATACGAAACCCTGAGGAACACCAAGCTCAACATCATGTACGTCAGATTTTTCCCCATTTAAGTGTACAACCAAGGATCTATTTTCCATATATGACATTAACCATGAAAGAATATTTCCTCGATCAGCTCGAAATCTGAAGCACAGCTCTTAATTGCCTGCAGAAGCAAACGATCTTCACCAAATCAGAATGTAAACACCACTTCCAATTTTATAGGTAAGTACAAACTATTGTACTTCTTAATGTTTCTTTAAATTAATTTAATTTAATATTAATAAGGACTTGGGGGAAATATTTAATTAATATTTTTTCCTTTTCAAATTTTTATCTCAGGTCACCTATTGACGTTTTCTTCTGGACAGTCCCCTTCCCAGCTTTTAATAATTTTTTTATAAATTTGACAAATCTATATTTTCTATGTTTATTTTAATTACTACTTAAATCTGAAATTATATATGTTTTCTTGTTTTATCGTAAGATTTTAGATGCATTTTATGCGGTTTTAGTTAAATTTTGCCATTATTTTATATATTTCTTTATTCTCACAAAAACTTTATTTTTCCTTAAATTTTATAATTAAATACCATTTAAGCTCTATAATTATAAAATTCTTAACATCTTACATAAGTTTTGACATTTGAAACAATAAATTATTAACCTTAGAACATGTTCTGGATATTAAACATAATATTTTTAGTCGCAAACTCCTCTATAAATCCTTATTTTACTATAAGGAAAGTAACCAGACTGCAACCAAAGTTACAAATCTGGCGTGTTAAGTGTAATAATTACATATTATCATCAAAACGCTAATGCTTCGATTGCAACAAACACCAGTCGAAAGACTGATCCTACTTAAAGGAGCTCCCTTGCCAGTCGTCACACACCACTTGCAAACTGCAGTTTCGAGCTGTTGACTCTCGTCAGTGCAAGGAGCTCCTTTAAGAAGGATCAGTCTTTCGGCTGGTGTTTGTTGCAATCGAAGCATTAGCGTTTTGATGATAATATGCAATTATTACACTTAACGCGCCAGATTTGTAACTTTGGTTGCAGTCTAGTTACTTTCCTTATAGTAAAATAAGGATTTATAAAGGAGTTTGCGACTAAAAATATTATGTTTAATATTCCGCCCTCTAAAAGCACATTTGAACTATGTTAAGCCAAGTCAGGCTAGTTATTTTTCGATTGCAACAGACACTGGACCGCTAGATGGCGCCTGCTGGCTGCTTTACATGTCGCTATTGTAAAAATACCGGGATGTACTATAGTCAAAGGATTCTCATGTCGGTCGTCGCATACCTACCTTGCACTGACGCGAGCCAACAGCTCGAAACTGCAGTCTGCAAGTGGTGTGTGACGACTGGCAAGGGAGCTCCTTTAAGTAGGATCAGTCTTTCGGCTGGTGTTTGTTGCAATCGAAGCATTAGCGTTTTGATGATAATATGCAATTATTACACTTAACGCGCCAGATTTGTAACTTTGGTTGCGGTCTGGTTACTTTCCGTATAGTAAAATAAGGATTTATAGAGGAGTTTGCGACTAAAAATATTATGTTTAATATTCCGCCCTCTAAAAGCACATTTGAACTATGTTCTGGATACTTAAACTTTTGTAGTAAACTTATTTAAATTGAACACCGCCTTTCATTATCTTATTTTAGTCCAGGTCAGATAGCAAAGAAGTATGCATTTTTTCGAAAAATTAAAAACTGCTAAATATGGCCATTTTTGCCATTTAATTACAGGGACTGTAATTACCTTGGGAAGTTGTTTAGGGGCTTAAACTGTAGCTTTTGTAGGTACCTACCTACCCTAAAAATGTCATGCAAAAGTATTAATAACTTTTAGCAGAAATAGCGAAAATGTAAAAAAGGTGTTTCCGAAAAACGGCGTGGAAATGGTCAAAAATGGTCATAGAACGATTTTTTCCTGATGAAATTCTCTACAACACTTTAAATTTTCGTAAGGTTTCGTTTAGTATCTTAAAACAAAAACAACAAGAAAATGTCAAGGACAAGGAAATTATCTATCATGCAACTATCCTACATAAAATAATATTAACATATTTAAGCTAACAAACTGACCTACGGAAATATTCGTATTACGTATTTCAGTTGATTCGAACACTCAACCTCTCGCAAGCAAGCAAAGAGACTTTATAATATTGCCTCCCCGAAAACTAACCTTGCGACCGACCGTGCAACTACCGTGCTATTCGCGGTGGCGGGTTGC
The DNA here is from genome assembly GCA_963675555.1 of Leptura quadrifasciata. Taxonomy (NCBI): domain Eukaryota; kingdom Metazoa; phylum Arthropoda; class Insecta; order Coleoptera; family Cerambycidae; genus Leptura; species Leptura quadrifasciata. The sequence goes on along the minus strand of OY776673.1, from coordinate 193,977,246 downwards.
ATGGCCGGGTGGGGCCGGGCGGCTCCGGTTCGGCTAAAAGAAAATGGAGAGGGAAGTCCTGACTCCTTTTGATAAAAACAAATTAAAAAGGAGAATATAATTAAAAAACATTTTAGATATAAAATTTAACAAAGCTTAAAACTAAACACAACCTCGAATCTGTCGCACTGCACTGATCTATTGTTGCTGCGGACACAGGTACCCAAATCTAAAACGGGGAGCCTTCATCGAAAAGGTACTGCAGGGCTGCGCAATGCTGCCTAAACTGTGTTTTAACGAACTTTTGAGCTTCTTAGAAATTCTGTAGTGAAGCTAATTTTGAGTGAAAAAATGCACAAAAAGAGAACGATAACTAGAACACAGACAAAAAGCCTCATGTGTGATAATCGGGCAACCTAACCACTACACCATGAACTGTTGATGACGAACCTACATATTTCTTACTATATCAATACTTCAATCGAGCACGTGCGGCATGTCCGCGCTCTGTGGGCTACCATCAATCGTAGTTCTACATTTGGTTAATTACGCTTCGAAAGTATGTTCATTATTAATATTTTAGCGAGATACCTCACTTAAAAAAAGCATCGAATTTCGTCCAGTAGTTGCCCTACCACGCGTCACTTCCCCTCTGCTCGAGCGCCCGAACGTCAAAGATTTAGAAATAGCCCGATTTTCAAATGCGCTTTTAAGATACTAAACGAAACCTTAAAAAATTTTAAGTTAGAGAAATTCACCAGGAACAATTAATAGCTTTTTGAAAAATCGTTCTATGACCATTTTTTACCATTTCCATGCTGTTTTTCGTAAACGCATTTTTTACATTTTCGCAATTTCCGCTAAAAGCTATTAAAATTTGCGCTTTGTAAAATTGATGACGTGACCGACAACATTCATAATTTCAACTATACCTATATTTCTCTCTTAATCTAAGTCCCCTTCCCTCACTTCTATGCAACTACTTATACATCCGTGCATATGGGTACAACATATATTAAACTACCTACTGTTATAGGTAGGCTCATAATATAGATGTATTTATTTATTTTTAATTCAATAGTTTGCTACCATATTGTTTTACTTCACTTTATAATTACGAAGTATATAGAAGAATATCACACAAACATTCTGTTACAAGTTACTGATAAAACGTTTGCAAAAAGGTAGTTTTTAAATAATGTCTGTCGTGGTTCAACTTCTTTATGTGGGTAACCTGTATTTTTTAAATTTTTAGCTATAGTAGAACTGGAGCTATCAGAGTCGAACGCACTTTTGCCCCACTTTGTATAGTGTATATTTAAAGTAATAATGATCAATCATTATTAAACATCGAGACTTATTTTTGATTTAATTATACGGGGTTTCTCAATGGGAGACACCCCTTTCAAAAAATTGTGTTATTATTATATATTAATTAACCACATTGCGCTTATTTAGGTTTATGTATCCTATCATAACTAAAATTCTAAAATTACAACTACAACTACTGTTATCTAAAACTAATAAGACTGCTACTACTTCCCATGGTACTAACTACTACAATTCGAAAACTGGTACGCTTCTATCTTTTAATTTTTAAAAGGACTTGAAGTGGTGAAATAGTTTAAGTTAATTTATGCGCCACCTTGCGAATGTATTATATAGTATATAAAATGGTAATATCAAAATAGAGTTTTCACACACAAAGACCATGTATATACTCCAAAATTCAAAAAGTATTTATTAATAATAGCGATACAATATTGCCTCACTAGGACCTGCTTCGGAACCGATCGTGCAACCACCGCATTAACGCGGTGACGGATTGCAGGATCGGGCGGAACAGACCTGGGTCAGCGAAAACAACAATTCAACCAAACTAAACCTAGACTCCTTTTTAAATATAAAATAAAAATAGGTCATAAAATTAACAAAAATGTTTGAAAACAAGCTCAACAAAACTTATAAACTACACTAATTTTTTAAAAACCCTGGCGCACAAAAAACACTATTAAATTTGGTATCTGGACGCAGGCACCACAACTCGAACAAGGTGCCTTTCGCGAGATATTTCAGTGCAGGGCTGGCCTAAACTTTGATTTTTAAAAATTTTGATTTCGAAAAGGTTTCAATTTTTTAAAAGGTGTGAAGCGAATTTAGAAACAAAAATGTACAAAAAGAAATGAAGAAAAACTAACAAACGCGACAAAAATACACAAACTGAAAGGAAGAGAGGGACAGGAAAGATTTAAGGATAATTAAAAGGTATGAAATACTAGCGAAATGTGGATAGGATTAGAGAAAGGTATATTTGTTGAAAATTGGCTATAGTGGTTGCCGGAAAATGTCATAAAACGTCGAGATTTTAAATCTGAGCGAAAAAAAATTTCTGTCTGTCAGTCGGTCTGTAACTTTTTTTGTGCGCACGTTTACTCTGGAACCGTTTATAATATTGACTTGAAATTTCCATAAAATTGCAATTTAGGGCATCTACGAAAAGTCAAGGTGTTAAAATTTTTATTGGCATCAGCCACCCCTCACTATCGCACCCAATACCACCCCCACACTATTATGAAAGGGAGTAAAAAAAAATGTGGTTTAGTGTATATACAAGAACGAAACGTCAAAATTTTTTTTGGCATTAGCTACCCCTCTACCACCCCCATTGCCATCTCCACCCTATTATTAAAAGGAGCAAAAAATTAAATTTGAATTTAGTGCGTATACGTGAACCAAGTTACTCTAAAAATTTTTTGGCATTAGCCACCTCCTCTACCACCCCCATTGTCAGAGACACAAGTAGCAAACAAATTATTAATTAATAAATTATTAATCAAATAATTAATACAAAATTTATATACATAATAATTTTAAAAACCCCCGAGTAACAGAGTTTGGCTCATCACTATTTTCCAAAATAATATATTTTTTTAATGAATCCAAAAAATACACTTTTAAAAATGCAATTTGGCCTGCATACTCACAGAATGCATTTCCCATTTGTATAAGATAAAAAGTTGTAAATTCTTTTATAAATGCCGTCCTAAATCGAATGCAAAAACCCCATCTCGATCCATCTTGATGCTTAAAAATCGTTTGCAAACGGCATTTTAGTGCTAAATGCCCCATGCCATGCCAAAGAAATTGTAGAGATCCTTGGTTCTCTTACACCAAATCCCAATTGAACTTTTACTCCCTTTAATAATAGGGCGGAGGTGGCAATAGGGGTGGTAGAGGGACTGGCTAATGCCAAAAAAAATATCCCAAGTTCCTTGGTTCCCGTATACACACTGATTCCCAATTTAATTTTTTACGCACTTTAATAATAGGATGTGGGTGGTAGAGGGAGTAGCTAACGCCAAAACATTTTTTTTGATGTTTCGTTCTTGTATACACAGCAAATCACATTTTATTTTTTTTTACTCTCTTTCATAATAGTGTGGGGGTGGTACTGGGGGTGATAGTTCTGAGTCCTTGACTTTTCGTACATGCAGTAAATTGCAATTTTATGGACGCTTAGTTCAAATGTGCTTTTAGAGGGCGGAATATTAAAACATAATATTTTAGTCGCAAACTCCTCTATAAAATCCTTATTTTACTATAAGGAACGTAACCAGGCTGCAACCAACAGCTACTCTCCGGGCTATGTGCCCCGCCGAGCGCTGAATTACAAGTTACGAGCCTGGCGCGTTAAATGTAATAATTGTATATTACCATAAAAACGTTAATGCTTCGATGGTAACAAACACCAGCCGAAAGACTGATCCTACTTAAAAGAGCTCTCGTGCCACTTGCAGATTGCAGTTTCGAGCTGTTGGTGCTCGTCAGTGCAAGGTAGGCATGTGACGACCGACACGAGGATCACTTGACTATTTAGTACATTTCGGTGTCTTTAGGATAGCGACATGTAAACTAGTCAGCAGGCGCCATCTAGCGGTCCAGTGTCTGTTGCAATCGAAAAATAAATAGCCTGACTTGGCTTAGCATAGTTCAAATGTGCTTTTAGAGGGCGGAATATAAGAACATAATATTTTAGTCCCAAACTCCTCTATAAAATCCTTATAAGGAACATAACCAGACTGCAACCAACAGCTACTCTCTGGGCTATGTGCTCTGCCGAGCGCTCAATTACAAGTTACAAGCCTGGCGTGTTAAGTGTAATAATCGAAGCATTAGCGTTTTGATGGTAATATGCTTTGCCTATTTACCCTTCTTTACCCCCGAACCCTTCAACGGAATTAGCTCAAAATATAATTTAGTTCCAGATCTCGTTATTATACATATTTAAGTCAATATGATCGACGGTTCCAGAGTATACGCCTGCACAAAAAGTTACAGACAGACCGACAGACAGGAATTTATTTTCTCTCAAATTTAAAATCTCAATGTTTCATGATATTTTATGCCTATTTAAAAAAAATAATAATATTTTTTTTGCGTTACTATACTTCCACTGGACGTGACAGTAATATGTTTCACTGTTATCTTAAAGTATTGTTAAAATGATACAGTTTGAGCTATTAGGCATATTTCTTGATTTTGATCGCAGGACTTCGCAAGGGTGTAAACTTTTAGCGGCAATTATGGTTTTCAGCTGTTTTAATGACTATTTTTACTTGAAATTATAGTTGAAAATTGTGCTTTGTTGGATATACATTTTCCCTAAGTTTCATTGGAATTTACCCGTTTCTTTTAAATGACAGTAATAATTGGAGCGAATTCTAGTTAACGTGTTACTTATTGTACAATTTATAATGGACATTTTCCATTTTTTCTAACAGGCTCAATTTTCGTGAGTGGCTTCGTTTTGACGGGTCTTCTAACTTTTCTCTCTGCGAAAATTCCCGGTAGATGTATGCAAAGTTCTGCGCAGCCGCTAAACATGTTGATTGTGGAAGTGACATTTTCATGGCGCTGGACTCGAAAACCTGCCAGAAAATTTGTAGGATAATTTGACTAATCGATTTCAAAAATCTTAATTTAACAATAGTGTAAAAATCAGCCAGTTAGTAATAAAATTTCAGACAGCGTTATGTTTACGTATTGGGGACAGAGAACTCGCCACGCTGGTTCAATCCATCGCTTTCGTAGGACAAGCGCAGCTCCCTCTTTTTTTATACTCGAAACGCGAAATTGGACCTAAATGTGTTAAAATAAAGGAAATTGCTCTAACCAGATAATTCACAGTAAAATCGTAATTTGACGTCAGTATTAGAACAATTAGTAATGAATAAGGTTATCACAACTAACTAAAATGTAACCAACTAATAGCAGACTATTTTACCGATCATGATATTTTCTGCAGAATTATTTAGGTTCTACGACTGTTGTAGTATAATTGGTATAAAACAATAGTATAAAATCGTATGTATAAAGTATACAAAAATTAGATATAACAAAGCTGGAAAGCATAACTCATATCTTTCCAACCATTTGCTAGGATAAGAACTAATTACTATTAGTTCACAGCAAGCAGGGCTCGGAACTTGCTTCACAAGGCTTCCGAATTTGCAAACTAAACTCGCAAACCCGCTGGGCTGAGCTACTGTTAATCTATCTATGTATTTGAAGAAATAATAATAAATTATCATTAAACGTTGAGGTTTGCGTTTAATTTAATTAAACGATTTTCTCAATGGGAGGGACTCATCTTTCAAAAAATGTTTTAGGTCTTAAAATAAATTGCACGGTACCATCCACAACTACTATAGCTGGAATGCTGGAAAACTTGTATTCTACTCTTCTCTTATATTTTAAAACGAATTAAAGCGGTGAAATAGTTTAAAGTAATTTGCGCCACCTTGTAAAACTTTTATGAATGCGTAAGCGGAGATTTAATTCATAATATGAAAAGAGATTTTTCACTGTTACTGTTATACGCAGGCTCATAATATAAATATTTGTTTATTTTTAATTCAGCAGTTTGTATTGCTACCGTATTATTTCATTTTGCTTTATACCTACGGAGTGTATAAGAGAATAGAAATTCCAGAGAAATTCAAAGGTACGCCGATTCACACGACTACAGGAATTTCTTTCAAGGAGTAAAAGCAGTGTACGGCCCCAGTCGGAAAAATATGTGCCCTATTAAAGATTTAAATGGAAATCTCCTCAAAGAAGACCAGGAAATAAGAGCCCGATGGAAAGAACACTACTCTAACATTCTTAACCAGCAAAGTCAAGCCGATCACGATATTATAAATCTTATCCCTCAATACGACACCTTCGAAGACTTAGATAAGCCACTAACAACGGAAGAGATCTTAACCGCCATTGGGCAGCTAAAAAATAACAAATCTCCCGGCGCCGACTCACTCTCAGCTGAGATCTTTAAAGCTGTGTCGTCAGAGCTCATACCCTACCTCAAAAAACTGTTTGATGTCGTGTGGGAAAGTGGTCAAGCTCCGCAGGAGTTTCGTGATACACTTTTAATCAACCTCTTCAAAAACAAAGGGAGCGCTGCGGACTGTGGAAATTACAGGGGTATAGCTCTCCTGGCTGTTGGAGGGAAGATACTCACTAAAGCGATGGCAAATAGGCTAACACCTGTTATGGAAAAGTTACTTCCTGAAACACAGAGTGGCTTTAGACCAAACCGAGGCACATCGGATTTAATCTTCACACTTAAACAGCTTCAAGAAAAAGCACTCGAACATCAAGGAGAAATTCACATGGCCTTCATTGATTTAACCAAGGCGTTTGACTCGGTGGACAGGGAAGTGCTCTGGAAAATTATGTTCCGCTTAGGTATCCCTAGAAAATTTGTGGAAGTATGTCGCAGTCTACATACAAACAACAATGCCCAGGTTATGTATAATAATGAGGCAACCGAACCTTTCCAAACCCTCACTGGAGTTAGGCAGGGATGTGTCCTGGCACCCCTACTCTTTAATTTGTTTACCACTGCTCTAACAATTATTGTTGACAACAAACTAACAGTCAGAGGAATAGGTCTCAGATACCGTTTTGATGGCGGTCTCTTTAACATAGGGCGCTTTAGAGCTTTCACGAAGACACGCACATGATTCATTTGTGATCTCCAGTATGCGGATGACTGTGCACTTTTAGCCTCTACGCCGGAAGAGCTTCAAGAACTTTTAGATGTGTATGCCCAGAGCTATGATTCCTTGGGACTTAAAATCAACATTGGAAAGACTAAGATTATGTCAACTCCTCATCAAGTGAACCAAATAGACATTACACTTAACGGAAATTCTCTTGAAGTGGTGGATCAGTTCAATTACTTAGGCAACGTTGTTAATGACAAAGCAAACATGGACAGCGAGATTCGCAATAGAATTAACGCTGCATCTAGAGCACTCTGGGGACTTAGAGAGAGAGTATTTGACAACCACGACCTTGCTTTGTCAACGAAAATGGCTGTCTACAGAGCAGTTGTCATTCCAACACTGCTATATGGATGTGAAAGCTGGGTCACTTACCGTCGTCATGTGAAAGAATTAGAACGTTTTCAGCAAAGACACCTCAGAAGTATGATGAAAATCCGTTGGTTCCATCACATATCAAACGTGGAAGTACTCAGGAGAGCAAACAGCCTTCCAATTGAGGTGCTTATTTCAAGAGCACGCCTAAGATGGGCAGGTCACGTTCATCGTATGCATGATACACAATGGTGAATTGCTAAGCGGTAGAAGAAGGCGTGGCGGTCAACGAAAGAGGCTCAAAGATGCTCTCCATGAAAATCTAAAATCCTGCGGTATTGCAGACGAGCAATGGGAACAACTTGCAGCGGACAGAATCGAATGGCGAGGGGTTGTGGCCAGCTATCAAGGAAATGTTGCTGCAAGAAGGCCGAATCCAAGACCTAACCAGGTCTATGTTTGTCCTGACTGCGGTCGACATGTGCTCTCTCGAATTGGCCTCTATAGCCATAGTCGTGTGCACCGTAGATGAATGGGAATTACAATAAACTACACCTGTTACTTGTTTTTTATTGTACACAATTTATCGACTGTAACATTTTTTTATACTCGGACTCGAGTAACGGCTAATAATAATAATAATAATAATAATAATAAGTATAAGAGAATATCTCGCAAATATAAGGTTTCAAGTTACTGGTAAAACGTTTTCAAAAAGGTGGTTTTTAAATGATGTCTATCTGCTGTCTGAGATAAAATACGTTTATAACATACCATTGCATCTCTTTCGGCGAGGGATAAAAATTGTTGAGATCAGAGACTGGAATTTTATTTTCTGTTTTTTAGCCATGGTATAATTTAAACCTATTTTAGTGCACCTCATTCGTTCTCTTTTATAGTCGGGTGTATATTTACTGGGCAGCCAAAAAACGCAACAAAAACTTTACGACCTCATTAAAATATAGTTACTTTCTGTACTATCTCGCTTGCAAATTGATTTACTTATCTTTATACGTCTGCTTGTTTGATAAGACCATGCCGAATGGTTCTCCGGCGCGGCGATAATAATTAGCTCGTAAAGTTTCTGTTGCGTTTTTGGACTGTCCAGTAAATATACACCCGACTGTACCTTAGTTAGAAACTTTAAAATATTTTAAAGTAGTTGGGCACACTTTTCATATTTTTACATTATTAAAACCCTTTCACGGGTACCGGGTACGTATTCCCGATACCCTAGGTCTTCCCATCTGTATCATGTGCAGTCATCTAACGGAAGCATCACGAAACTCGAAAAAAATATTCCTATATTATCACATAAAAATAAAATCTTATATTTAGTTTATTATTATTATGTTTCTTTATAAATGTGGGAAGATGGTTTCCTATTATAGTTCACATTGGGCTAAAAAAAATTAGAATACAAAAAATATTACTCAACTTTATTTTTCTATTTCTTATAGCTATACTTTAAAAATGAGGAAATATTGGAATATTATTATGCTCTTGAATGATGAAATGGAATCGGATGTCCAGGCTGATGAAGTATCTGGAGATGATTATCCTACATCTAGGACGTCAACGCATTCTTCATCACAGGATTCGCCTCATACTCGTTTATCTTTAATCGAAACAATACCAGTTTCAATAAGACAAAGTAATGATTATTTAACATCTGTGTCGACACCCTCTACATCAAGAAATCTGACACCGGTTACTATAGACTAAAGAGAACTTCCTTCTACACCTGTGCCTTCAACCCTACCTATATATGTACCAACAACATCAGCTCCGATAACTGAAACTGGCCTTATTACAATAACACATGACGCCCTTTCGACACCAGCAATAGGTGAGAAAGGTGTCTCTATGATTCAGTTGTCAAAATCGCAGTTTATCGAAAAGGAATAACAACAACAACAACTTCACAACTGAAACATCATTTATCTAAGACTGATAATGAACTAGCTTATTTTTCTAAAATTATGACTGATGATATGATCGAGGATATGGTTAGACATACCAGTCTTTACTCATCTCAAGAACATACCAACTTGGTGGAGAAAAATAAGTGCAAGAAGATTTTGAACTGGGTAGATACAACGAAGGAAGAAATAAAATATTTTTTTGGGGTACTAATTCTAATGGGAATACATGTGCTACCGCATCTATATAATTATTGGAGCAGTGATCGTATATGGTTAGAAGCTATATCCAGAGTTATAACACCGAAAAGATATAAAAAACTCGTAAAAATACTTCATTTGAACGACAATTATGTAGCCGTGCCTAAAGGAGAATAATGATAAACTTCATAACTACGACCTCCTATTGATGCTCTAAACGAAAACTCCCTCAATGCGTATCAACACTCACATAGACTTGCAGATGACGAATATATGATACCCTTCAAAGGGAGATCCAAGTATGAAACAATATATGCCTAAAAAACTTGTTAAAAAAGCCTATAAGGTTTGGTATCTTGCTGACTTTGGATATATAATTAAATTTGATGTGTATTGCGGCAAGTCATCAATGGCTAAGAAAGAGTATGTACTTGGAGAGAGAGAGAGAGTAGTTATAAATCTGTGCCAACCGCTTATCAATTCACAATCTCTTGTCGCATTTGACATTTTTTTTAATTACAGATAATCTACTTCGTACGCTACTAAATAATGGAATTTACTCTATTGGTACAGTAAAAGCAGATCGAAAAGGACTCCCAGTAATGTTGTAAACGAAAGATAAACTAATTAGAGGGTAATTTATGTTCAGTGTAAAGGGTCCAGCTGCAGCTACAAAATGGCAAGACTCGAAACCAGTTACAATAATCTCGACAGCTGCAGATCCTTAATGCACGACATCAGTCTCAAGAAAAAATAAGGATGGTTCAAGAAGTCAAACTTATTGTCAAGAAGCCGTCCAGATTTATAATAGTATAATGGAAGGAGTGGATTGATTTGACAAAAAAAAAGAGATATACGAATTGGGAAGGAGGTTGGTAAAGTGGTGGCACAGAATATTTTATTAATTAGATGTAGCCATCGTCAACGCATACACAAAGATGAACATTGTGAAAAATGGCGTAGATTAGTTCTCCTTTCGAATACGCCTTGCTAGAGAACTGATTGCTGGTTTCTCAACAAGGAAACGAATGGGATATTACCTTGAATTTTATTTCAAAACTTTTTAACTTGTACCCATAACATAATGCCTTACTCCTGTTGTCATTCATAGAATTTAAATCATCAGGTGTTATCGCAACTCGTGACTGAGTAACAACATTGTTATTTTCTCAGAAATTGTTTTTCTTTTTCGAGAGCTAACTTAAATTTTGTTAATCTACTAGAGAGGTTTAACAATCCAAACAGATAAATTATTGACCTGTGATCAGTTAATATTATAAATTTCCTACCAAATGAATAAGGTCTGAATTGCTATACCTACTGAAAAAACCAAACTGGTGAACACTAACTTGCTGGCACTGTAATTTTTCTCGACTAGCAAATGCAACAGGTTTATTATCCTTGCTTGAGAGTATCTCTCCTGCGTTCTTTTTCATTTAAAACAATTATCCGGTGAGAAATTTGGATACTGTAAAACTGATGAGGAAATTGAGGCTTGATTTAATTTTTTAAAGATGTTTGGCATTCTGTGGTCCAAATAAATTGATTTTTTGTTTGTTAAATTATTAAGAGATGCCACAATATGTGAAACAATTTGAACACTCTATATAATGATTAACAAAGTAACAAATCTCTTCACCTCATCCTAATTTCTGGGAACTGTAAATTTTTGAATTGCTTCAATTTTCTTTGGCTTCACTCTAGGTTTTTCGAAATTCGGAAAATATTCGCATATGAGGTAAGAACATCTTATCACAGCAAACACAAATATATAGCATATACGTAAATGTTACGTAAACTTAGTTTCGCAGAAGTAAGATGCTATGTAAATTGTGACTTATAATTATATATACATACTCTGCGAGATGTCAGCAACATGTGTATATGATTTTTATATAGTAATAGCACTGTGACCTCACGCTACTGAATATGCATGAAATTGATATAGCCCAGGCAGTATTTGTTTTGGGTTTGGTGAATCGGGTAGTATTGCGGATTTAATTTCACTATGCGCTAGTTTGAAAACATGGGCTTAATTTTTTATTAAACAAAATATGAAAAGATTCCTAAAAATTCCGTTTTTTCTTCCTATTTTTTTCATATGTCTCAGTAACTATCGCTTTTAGAGAAAAGTTATACAACTGAAAAAGTTTTGTAATTAAATTTTCAATAAGATGGAATTGGTTGTGAATGCAAAAATTCATTTTTACTCTTGCAAAAATAGTAAAAATCGCAAAAAAAAATTTGAAATAGCAAGTTATTTGTGGAATTTTTTTCAAATACTTATATTATACGTAGGACCTTCTCCTTCATACTCGGTTAAAGAAAACTTTATAATATAATAAATCTTCCCACCAAAATTCATCAAGTTCGGAGTTTTAATTTTTGCATAATAATTTAGCAATCTAAACTTCGTTTCGAAAATTTGCAAATTTTCAAAATGTTGCTAAGGCTAAACTAAAGTATTTAGAAAGTTGGAAATTTTTGGACATATAAAAGAGCACTCAAATTTTCAAATCCATTTTGAGATAATAAAATACGTTAATTAGGAGAGTCTAGGGAATTGTTTAAAAATTTGGCAATTTTTTTTTGCTTATAAACATATGCAATAACTTTGAAAATTTGCAACGGATTTTTATTTTTTAAATATATTTTGAAAGTACTCGAAAAGACGGTCCTTAGAAAAAAGCACGATGATTCGTTTATTATAACCGGTGTTATGGTAGACCAAAACTGAACTCAATTTATTTCGTCCTATATTGTTTTTACTGCTTTAAGTCCTTACTATATTTTTTTTATTTTTTCCATGTGCTTTAGCAAAAAATGTTTCAGGCAAAAGTTGTAGGTCTAGATGAGTACTATCTAACGATGTATCGCATGTACGTATTTGAGTCGGAATAAAATTTTCACGAATCAAATATGTATAAGCGACACATCGTTAGGTAAAATTACATGAATATTTACTGGGATATGCTTCAGCAAAAATGTCACATATATTAAGTAGAATATTAAGTATTAGGTACACTTTTTTTTCATTTTATTGAACATTGTACATAATAAAGTAATATAACACTTGAATTCTTATTTATTTTTTTTTTGGTAGGTCCGATCGAAAAATACGTATAATATAACGCTAAGTCTCTCCTAGCCTCCTGATTTACTTTTTACAAACATATGTATCGATATATATTAAATTTGGTGAGATCATTGTGTCAGGTACCAGAACATGATTGTATCTTGGTCCTCGTTATATTTTGAAGTAACGAGAATGATTTAAGAGATCCACATGACTGCGCTCCTATGTAACCTGATACTGATATTTCATTATAATGTCCATCTTTAATGAAAATGTACAGCGTGCTCTTTTCTTGTAACAATATATTGTGTTAAACTTATCTTTTTCGAGGTCGTCCACACCTGAAGTATGTTTATATTATAAAATTACAATTACAAGAATTTTGTATCATGAATTTTGTGTAGGCATAACATATATAATTATAATGACAATAATATTTTTTACTTTTCCATATATGTAGTATATACGAATTATTGTGATCGTGCAAAAATCGATATTGAGTTTTTGGTGAATTTCCACGTTTTCAGATGCCCTGAAGCCATAAAATCATTTTTAACGAATGCCTGTCTGTCATCTGTAGCCTGTAGTCTGCCGCCTGTCGTCGCACCTAGAAGCCAAAGCACTGGATCGATTTTAGTCAAATTTAGTATACTTATTCAGGTCAGCCACGGCAATTAATTTTTTTTTTCAAAAACGGCTATAACTATTTTTATCAAATTTAACACATAATAAGTGGACCAATAACGAAACCCTGAGCTGTCTCGATTTCCATATTTACTATATTAGATGTTTCTGCATCCATTGCAACAAAGGTTTTCTTATTTTCCAGATAAGAAATTAACCATATCCTGATTTCTATATCATTTGTTATTATTTATTGTCCAGAAATTTCGGATTAACTGAGTCAAAAGCTGCAGTCAAATAAAAAAAAGACTAGTTAGTTTTTGTCATTACCAAAGTAATGAATTTTTTGAACAAACTCTGGTGTTGCTAATTCTGTGGACTTGTTATCTCTGTAACAAAATTGTTCTACCAGTGAGTAAATTATTTGATCCTAGTTGTATTCTATTGGCAACTGTTTTTAGTACGATCGATTTAGGTTTTCTTTGAACACTTTTGTCATAATGAATAAATTTTCATGAAGCTTTATGCAACTTGTTTGTTTTGTTGTAGCAATCAAAAGTTACAACATTTTAGTCTCGGTAATTGATCGCAAATTGTTATAAACAATGATTTTGTTCATAATTTGAACTCGTTAAATTCAAATTAATTACCGCTGCTCAAGGAATCACTACTTCCACATCCAGATTTTGTATCAAAGTACTATACAGACTAAATCCCAATGCAATATTTTACTCCCTTTAATAATAGGGTGGGTGTGGTAGAGGAGGTAGCTAATGTCAAAAAAATTTTAGATGCCTTTGGTTCTCGTATACACTAAATACCAATTTAATTTTTTACTCCCTTTAATAATAGGATGGGGGCTGCAACGGGGGTGATAGAGGGGGTGGCTAATACCAAAAAATGTTAGAGTCACTTGGTTCTCGTATACACACTAAGCCCCAAATTAATATTTTAGTCCCTTTAATAAGGGGGTGGAGGTAGCAATGGGGGTGATAGAGAGGTTGGCTGTCGCCAAAAAAAAAATCTGAAATATTTCGTTCTTGTATACACACGAAAACATTTTAATTTTTTTATTCCCTTTCATATTAGTGTGAGGATGGTATTGGGGGTGATACTAGGGAGTAGCTGATGCCAAAAAAAATTTGGAGACCTTGACTTTTCGTATATGCCCTAAATTGTAATTTTATGGACTCTTACCAGCTTCCTTTGCCTATTTACCCTTATTTACCCCATTTACCCCATTTACCCCCGAACCCCTCAACGTAATTAGATCAAAATATAATTTAGTTCCAGTTCTCATTATAATACATAGGTGTACCGAATTTCAAGTCAATATAATAAAAATTTAAAATATCGATGTTTTATGACAAATAAATAATATAAAAAAGTTTTATTGCGTTACTATACTTCCACTGGACGTGGAAGTAATTAAGAAGTTTCCCGCAAGCAAAACAAGGCAAATGAATAAAAAAATTAAACAAATAAATACGATCCGCGATTAAGCCACTGAACCTTCATATTTATGTGTTATTTTGATTCTGTCAATTTTGACAATACTTTATCGCCGTAGATCCATAGATGATGACATGGCATAAAGGTAAGTTTTTAATACGAAGAAGAAAAATACCATGATTTTTGCAAATATCTTTTTGCTTTGTCTGCACTCATTCATTTTATATTTTGTCGATTAAAAATTGTGAAAGTTATACAAATGATTGTTTATACGGCAGAATAGGGTCACATAATCCGCATGTAGTTTTGCAAAACTTTTTTTTACCCCGGAAGGTTTTTTCACATTTTTTTTATCTTGCACGGTCACGATTTTGATGGTTTAAACAATAAATGGGGGTCTAAACAATTGCGAAAATCTTAAGAATCTGGTTGCGAATGTTAGAAACAACTACTCAACGAGCAAATACTCCGACCTGTATTGGATTACACCTACAAATCCTGATGGACTGGTAGCCAACTATCATTTGTCAATTCCTAACCAGGCATAGACCGGTTTCAAACTTGTTGTTTTCATCATTATCATGGAACAGACAAATGGTAGTGACCAATCTTCTATTCTTAAGGTAGATTAAGGAAATGAAGTAGTAGTAGTAATAATAATAATCTTTATTGTTCTAAATAAAAAAATACCAGTATAAAAGTACAGGTGGTGTAGGGCTAGTCAAATAGACATACACAACAAAATAAATATAAATATACCAAGATATTTTAAAAATCCATATATTCTTTAACATCATAAAAAGAGTGATGAATTAAGAAGTCATTTAAACTGTTTTTGAAATATTTTGTGCTTTTAAAACCTTTAATATAATTAGGAAGTTTATTAAAAAATTTAATACTTACATATACTGGATTAGTTTCATATAATGATAAATTATGTTGCGGAGTAACTAAGGCATTGGAATTTCTAATATCATATATATATATATATATATATATATATATATATATATATATATATATATATATATATATGGTAATAAATTATATTTTTTTAATAAATTTCTGCAAGAATGAAATTTGTTTACACCTGCCTGTGCATTCTGCATTCTAAAAACTGTTATCCATAGATATGAAGATCCCAAAATAATATGCTGTAAGTTATTCTAGAGTAAAAATGTGCATAATAATAAACTAATGATATTAGATTGCTAGTTAAAAATTTTATTCTATATAATACATAACACACTGATGACAATTTGAAACATAGATCATCCCAATTTAAAAACTGGTTAATACATATATCTATAAATTTATAAATTTGACAGTATCTGCCCGTTTTACAGATGTTCCATTAATTTTGATTAATTGGCTTTCAGTTACTGGAGCATATCTCGTTTTAAATAATATAAACTCTCTCTTAGAAATATTTAAAAATATGTTATTTTTCTTAAACCACTCAACAAATACATTTAAAATATTCTTACTATGTAAAATAACATCATTTTGAGATAGACCTCAACAAACAAAAGAAGTATCATCAGCAAACCATGTTAAATTATCTTGATTAACGATATTTGCTAAATCATTGATAAAAACAATGAATAATAATGCTCCAAGAACTGAACCTTGGGGTACACCGCATTCAATGTTTGATTTATTTGACATATAACCCTACATATCAACTATTTGACTCCGTTGAGAAAGGTACGTATGAATCCAATAATTTATTTTACCGCTTAATCCATACATATACAACTTATCAAGCAGAAGCTCATGATTTACTAGGTCGAATCTTTATTCAGGTCTAAAAATATACCAATATATTTATTTTTATTATTCAAACTTTCATGAAGAGACATTAAAAAATTTATTATTTCTGATTTTGTAGATTTACCTGTTTGAAAACCAATGCCAAATATGCTTTCATTCATATCCACTTCATTTCTGGCTCCTTTTTTATGAATAGGAATAACTTTCATAGTTTTTAAAATACTAGGAAAACTACCTTCATTAATTGATAAATTAATTAAATATGTTATTGGCTTTACAAACAAATCAATATACTTTTTCATTATCAAGACCTGTCGAGTTAGATCCCTTTATTGTACCAATAATATTGAAAATCTCTACTTCAGATGCTTCCTCTAAATATAATGTTGGATAGTAAACGTCTGTTAATGGTTTAAATGTATTGTCATTGCCAGTTAGTTAATAATAATAATAATAATATCGTCTTTATTATCAAACTAGGCAAAAGAACAATATTTGTCTCTTAACCTAGATAAAGATAATGAGATGTAGGCGAAGTTTAGCCTAAGGCTACTCTTACACTTAACCTACTACTAAATTTGAATCAAACGAAAACTTAGTAAGCAAACCAAATTACAACTCAAAATAATAATAATAATAGTGATTTTATATAATACAAATACAATAAACAAATACACAATAAAAAAACTGAATATATTTTTTATGTAAATCTAAATTAAAAACAAACTAATGGCAAAAATATGCTTTAAGCATTTAAAAGTAGAGTCTTTATAGCATTTTTAAATTTCGCAATGGAGAATGATTTATAATCCTTATTTACAGAATTGTACAGAGTTACTGCATTGTACGTAAAAGATCTCTGAAACATGGCAGTGGAATGTTGAGGCATTGTTAAAGTTAATTTATGCCTAATATGACGAGAATGGACATTACCTCGATTAATCAATTTTGCTTTAAGATATGCAGGTGTTGAGGTCATGAGGAGGCGATGTACAAAAACAATATATCGGAAGCTTACAAGCTTGTCTAATTTAAGCCAACACAGATCTTTAATTTTATCAGAGATTCTGTCAAATTTCCTTAGACCAAGGATAAATCTACAACATGCATTTTGTACCTTTTGAATTCGATTTTTCATTGCTTTGTCCAAGCACGGATAATAAACCATGTCACAGTAACCATGAGTTGATAATACAAGAGTTTCGCACAAAACCTTTTTAACAGAGAAATTTAGCATATGTTTATTCGAGTACAATAATTTTAATTTAACATAGGTTTTTTTGTATTAATTTTTTGGCATGATGGTGGAATCTTAAACTTTCATCAAAAATTGTTCCCAAATTTTTTAATTTATCAGTGAAGGTTATGTTTTTGTCGTTGATTTTAATATTTAACTGCATTTTAATAGTCTCTCTTTTTTCTTTTGAACATAAAAGCATAGCACTGCATTTGTCAGGGTTTAGTTTCAGATTATGTTCCTTAGAGAAATGTAATATTGACTCCAGATCTTTATTGATTTTTTCTGAGGCTTCAACAACGTTAGCATGTTCGAAATAATGCAAAATTTGCGTGTCATCTGCATACGCCTGTAAATTCGAATGTTGTATTATATTAAAAATATCTGCAGTATAAATAATAAATAAAAGAAGTCCTAAAATGGATCCTTGTGGGACACCAGAGCATATATTTTTTCGCTCTGAAAACGTGTTTAGTATTTTAACTCTTTGCGAGCGCTGCGTTAAATAACAATGAAACAAAGACAACGAAATTTCATCGAATCCATAATAATGGAGTTTTGCACACATAAGATCGTGATCGATCGTATCGAAAGCCTTGGAAAAGTCCAAAGCAATCAATACTGCGGCTCTTTTTTCGTCTATCGCTCTAAAAATATTATCACAAATATTAAGTAAAGAAGTATTCGTACTATGAGCAGATCTGAAACCAGATTGATGTGAAGGTATCAAGAAGTTACCACTAAAATATAAGTTTATTTGTTTGTAAATAATTTTTTCAAATATTTTTGAGAGCACCGGTAACAAACTAATAGGACGCAAATCTTTAATCTCTTAGCTTCTCTCCACGCTAGAGGAAAGTACCCGGTTTCTAAGCATCTATTAATAATATGCGTTATATAAGGGATAATCACAGGCGTACAATGTTTCACCATCGTCAAGGAAATATTATCACAGCCATTTGCATCTGACTTAATAGATGTTAAAGCCTCTAAGATGTCGTTATTACCAACTAGAGAAAAGCGAAAATTCAGAGAATTATTATATTTACTATTATTATACAAATTGATCATATTATTAGTCGGGGGTCTTATTATACACTGTTAAAAAGTAGTCATTTATTTTTTGAGGCATCTTTAATATTTTCTGGTATTTCATTGACTGTAGATGATTGAATATTCATATCTTTGAGTTTTTTCCAAAAAGTTTTTTTGTTCCTTTCCCTGTATAGATGACTTATGTACCCTGCTTTTTCACGTCTTATAGAGCTTAAGGTGAGATTTCCAATTTGCTTGTAACTGCTCCAGTTTACTTCAGTTGGATCGGAATTATATTTTTTTAAAGCTTTGTCCCGTTCTTTCATCATGATTTTTATTGTATCTGTTAACCATGGAGAACTAGGCTTACTTACTCGAACCGTTAGCTAATTATTTAATTGCTTTGAAATATTTATAAAAAGCTTGTTAAATAAATTTGTTATTTTAAA
Source organism: Leptura quadrifasciata (assembly GCA_963675555.1). Taxonomy (NCBI): domain Eukaryota; kingdom Metazoa; phylum Arthropoda; class Insecta; order Coleoptera; family Cerambycidae; genus Leptura; species Leptura quadrifasciata. The sequence goes on along the minus strand of OY776673.1, from coordinate 193,958,116 downwards.
AGGTTCACTAGAGATCACTAGGTTCACATCAGAATCTTGAAACTCATTGTTAGCTTTACTGTAAAAATTGTCATTATATAAAATTTTCGCCGTTTCAAGAACTTGTCTATTAGTGGAGCAGATCTGGAAGGAAATCAGACTCGAATAAGGAAACCTCCGATTGTGATTTTTTCTTTTGCCAATGAAATGAGAGGTAAGTGAAACCTCTTTATTGAGCAATAAGTACAAAATTCAAATATAAACTTAAAAGGATTACAAATAGTCATAGGCAAGTACTTACAAAAAATATTCATTTTTGATTTCTACATCACATCGTCGAATAATATACAGGCTTGAAATAACTGACAAAATTCAACTTAATAAGTTCTTAATTAAAAAATAACTTCCGGCCATCTTGTACATTTTTATGAAGTAAAAATAGTTCAAAAACATTAATTAGATATCTCGTAAATAGTATTCACATAAGGTTTTTTTAAAACCCATAATTGTAACTTTGGTGATTTTTTCAATATGCATCTGCAGATGACATTAATTCAACAAATAAATTCAGTACATCCAAGTGGTTAGGAGATAGTCAATAATATAAATAATTTTATCTAGTCTACCTGTATTTTTTTAATTTGTACTAGAGATATCGAGAGCCGACGCACTATTGCCTCGCCCTGTATATTCCAGATATAAATATTTCCGCTTTTATCTCAGAACAATGACATAATACACACTTCCCATTTGGGAATTTTCTATTATTTAAATATATTTAAAAAATTGCAAGCAATAATCAGAGATTGGATACACGATAAATAATCTTAATCAATAAACTTCCACATTCCTGACAAGTTAATATAATTCCAAATTCATTACCGATTAAACGTTTCTTTACTTGCTAATTGGTAAATGGAAATAGCAGTTTATTCAATTTTATTACTAATTCTTGCTTGGCTACGATTACAGACACAGTTATTTGATAATTCACTAACTACCTAATTATATAATTTTAATGCATCGCAGAAGTTCGCTGAGTTATAAAATCTAAATTATCGTTAAACTGAAACGTTTACACAACTAATGTAGCAGTAATTAGTAACAAACGTTAATTAATTATTTTGTTTACTTGTTTTTAATGGAGAAGTTTAATAACTGTATCACATCAAGCACCTAATTTAGAGAGAGGACTAAATTTTACAATAGTTTTATACAAACGAGTTCACGGAATGATGGTGATGCAGCTTTTATTTGATATTAACTGGCGGAGGTAGGGAGGTAACGATAAATGAAAAGTCAAATCCAGGACCGGCTTTACATGATGTGCCATTCACAATATCTCACCTTATAGTTTTTTTTTAACATTTCTTTAACGTCGGCTTATTTCCGCTACTGAGGCCTAACACAGACGCCTGTAGGGCTACGCCAACCAGGAATTTTGCCCAACCTCTTCTCTTGAGAAGAGTAGGGATCTTTTACTTGCCTAACATTTAATAGACAAGGGACGGACGGCTTTACATCCCCTTCGAAGGATAATATATCCACTATACAATCCTCGCCTAAGATTATATAGCCTCCCCGCAAGGGCGCGGTCTTACTTGTGAACACGCACGAACTTCCTGCGATTAAAAAATAAAATTTGATTTTGGCTAGAGAGGTTGATTGGCACTCTGGAGGCGCGACGTGCACTTAATTTTGTGCTTTTTTGAAGTTCTTGGGGATTGCATATAAATGGTTGGTTGGGGCCAAATGGTTCGCTTTATATGCTTCAGAGCTTTGAGTACTCCGTATTATTTAAGAAGTATATTTTGCACTTGGATTTAATTTTTTTTGTCTATGGTAGGGTCAAGAGCTTCTCACCCTGTATAAGCTTTTCTTGAAATGAGAACAATTTGTTTTTAACGAAATTAAAAGTATTTATTTAACGTAATGCACAGAGTTGATTATTTATTTTTAACTTATATTTTATTTTAAAAAGAAATATATTTAACGTTTCGACACTTGAAATTTCGATTTGGTGAAGATTTTATTTAATTTTATTTAGTTAGATTGTTAAATGTCTGAGAATATTCACTTGTTTTATATTGATGCACGAGGGCAGAATATAATTTACTCTTTTTTTAATTGGTTGCGGCCAGGGAAGTAGCACGGTCACTCGATTTTATTAATTTAAGCGTCGAAAGAAGCAATGATTTAAACACTTGGGTTTTTGTAGCTTGAGTCGCGTAGCACAGCAACTAATTTTGATGTGCACCTGAAGCTGACTTAGCGTGTTAGAATCAAAAATATATTTTCCACACTAATAAGTATTAGCAATGGAGTTCCGCAAGGTTATATATTGAGACAGACATTATTTACAATTTTTACTTAAAATGTATATTCTTACTTATCCTTTTGTGAATCCCACTGTTATGCTGACGATAGTCAGTTATATTTGTCCGTTGATCCTAAAAACTTACAAGAGGCTGCCCAAAAAATAAACGCTGATCTGGATTCAATAATATTGGCTTCAAAAAATCACTGCTTGACTATAAACTCTAGCAAGTCGAAAGTAATACTTTTCGGTAACAAATTAAAACGCTCTAATTGCTTAGATAATTTACAAATTTTGCCGATGGTGAAAAATTAAACTTTGTACACTGTGCTCGCAATCTGGGTTTATATTTAGACTTTTCCTTAAGATTTAATGAACATATTAAGCATTGCATAAAAGAAGCATATTACAATTTAGAGTTTATTTATAATATTCGCAAACTTTTGGATAAAAAATCAAAAATTATTTTATGTAATTCACTTGTACTGAGTCATTTTGATTTTGCGTATGTAGTCTATAATTTTTGAATTACCAAAGTAGAAGAAACAAAAATTCAAAAGGTTCAAAACTCCTGTGTCAGGCTGATATTTGGTTTAAGAAAAGATGACTCTGTTTCACTGAAAATTAAGGAAATCAGCTGGTTGAACATGCGTGAAAGGAGAGTACTACATAGCTGCTTTTGCATCAGATAGTTATAAATAGTGGAATCCCCAACTATCTATATGAAAAAATTGGAGATATACATCAATTAAATACAAGGAATCGCAAACCTATATTACCTCCAAAACACTCAACCACCTTATGTAAACGTTCATTTTCCTATAGTATTTTTAAATATTATAATAAGATACCCTATGACGTTAAAACATCAAAGAAGAATGAAAGGTTCAAAAATAAACTAAAAAAAATTATATTTTCACATGAGTTTTCGACTACCTAAAAATACTGACAGGTATTTGTATTTATGATTCCCATATTCTACTGTAATAGGCTACCATTTTCTATACGTAATTTAATTCAATATAATTTTTTGCCCGTTTTCCTTTTTGCCAAAATAATGAAATAAAATTTAAAATATAAAAAAATGTATTTTTCTTTATGTATGTAAATATAGTTTAAATAAGTGATAAAATAATTCTAGAATTGATAAAACTTTTATAGAGTAATAGGGTTAAGTATAAGGGAGGGTTTGTCACTCCACTGACAAAAACGAACTTCGCCCTTTCATCAACGAATTAACATTTTGTTGAAATAATATATTAAGTTATTTTGTATCTATTGGTGGTGCATAAAGGCATTATTATTATTTATTATTTATATTATTATATTGGTTGTTCTGTATTCATTTTTGCTCGAAAACCATATTGATTAGGTGATAGTGAATCGAATTTTTCAACAAATTCGACCCACTTTTCAAAATTTGTTGGTGAAATTGCTAATTAAGAAGGTCTCTAGTTTCTGGTTTTTGTTTTGTTACCTTCTTTAAAAATTGGTGTACTATCATTAAATTGAAGAGATATTTCTTCCGTTTGAAAGATTTTAACATAATGGAACAATTATAAATTTGTGAATGTGAATCGCCAATTAAATATTGAAAAAATATATATACAGGATTTTTTATAGGATCCGAAAAGTCAAATAAATAAATTCGACTCTGGAATTTTCTAAAACTAATAATGGCAATATATCAACTGTGATTAGTATATAAAGTGTACAAAAAAAAAATAAAAAGAAACGATCAATGGTAAGGAATTTCTGGCCAAAATAAATTTAGGTCAAAATCAGTTTATCGTCTTGTTGCTCAGCAATTAAACTCATCATTTCTATCATCGTTCCTGAATAGGTACCAAAGTGATCATTCATGAGAAGTAAGTACAGCTGATCATGATTCATCCTGTATAAACTTAAGTAATAAACTCTATGCATTACTGAGCGACGAAATTTTCCTTCATAAATTTAATGTTTAACGTCGGATTATCACATTATGATATTTCTATTATCTTCTTGAGGCTTCCTAAGGTAATAACGACGTTAAACAAAATATCAAGTTTCATATGGAAACATTGGAAGGATGCATTGTATCACACTTGTTTGAGAATATCATATCTATTGTACGTCTGCAAGTGGGATAATTTATTTTGTAATGTTGTCTGGGACCACACAATTATTAGTTTGTTGAGAGAAGAAAACCATTTAAATGTTTTTGTTGGTTACAGGAATATTACGCGAAAAGTTGCGGAAAGTAACATTTTAATAATAGCGCTATACATTATTATTAAAAAGAATTTAGCAAATTAGAAGATATTAATGTCATCAAGAGATGCGCTTTAATTGAAAAAAAAACATCATATGGCAAATTTTTTTTTGCTTAAATAGTGATGTATGATGTCAAATAATATTGTTCAGTATTTTCACTAAAAAATCGCAAAAAAATTGTGCTATATTACGTAAAATGACCTATTCAAATTAGGGACTAAAATACAATTCAACAACCTAATACACTAAAAATCTACATTCATTACGTATAGTCGCATGGTGTATATTTACTGAGCAGTCAAAAAACGCAACAAAAACTTAACGAGCTAATTATTAACGCCGGTGAACCATTCGGCATGGTCTTATCAAACAAGCCGACCTATAAAATGAGGTCGTAAAGTTTTTGTTGCGTTTTTTGACTGCCCACAAATATACACCGGACTATACCTGTCTGCACAGTTAAAGGCTTTTTACCTTTCTTTCCTAATTCATTATATGCACATTGTCCGCATATTGAACGTCTCTTTATAGCATCTTAACGAAGACGATGACGCATTTTCAATTTCACTGAATTGAGAAACATTTTTAAGATTTTGCAAACTAATATAGGTTTGCCTGCAGGCTATATGAAATTTCACTTTGACTTTTTCACATAAATTGTTTTCCTTTTGTTGCAAAATCTTTTCGGCACAGATGTCTTGCCTTTTTTCCGCGGCACATAATATAATTGTTTTGAATCCTTGCAATCTAGAATTTTGTGTCACTAATTTGTGATTTTCCTTCAAAGTTTGGCCACGAAATAAATATTCCATTGTTAAGCACTAAATAATATGTAAAAACTCAATAACAACATATATTACTCATGCTGTATTATCAAAGTGTAAACCTTAGAAACTTTCTAAGTGAAATAAAGACTTTCTGGTGCAGTGACCTTTGTCTAGTGCGTGAACCTTTAGGGAATTAGGGGTTAATTTGTACATTTTAGGTAGGTAGTCGGTATTTGGAAGATTTTCGTCAGTGCCAAGTTATTACCCCATACGACAAAGTGCAACGTAAACTGTCAGTATGTTCTAGTTAAGTTCCGTCAATGGTTTTCGGCTTTTTACAAAAAAACAAAATCCGTAATTGTGTGTTAATGTTGAAATATCTCATTGAGTTTTGATTCCTGTGATACTCTGGATTTTGTTAATATTTGTAAATTGCCTTTATTGCTGTAAAAAGTGCATATATTAGTTTAGTTATTTTTGTATGACTTGGTTGTGTATTTGAATACCGTAGATTTTCAATAACTCTTGATTTGCTTTTGACATCGATGTATTTTTATGTTCCATGACTCTAGAGTCATATATTTTCATGTAGTAATACAGCATTAATTTAACATTGGTTGTGTCTCATTAATCCAGTTTTCCCGCACCCCTGATATTGAGGGCCATTTTAAGATAAGTATTCTGACAGAAATTAAAAGTAAAAAATTAAAAGTTGTTTCAACATAAGGGTTCAGAATTACTGAAAATAGTCCACGATTATTTATTTATTTTTATTTATTTATTTATTGAGTTACAATATCCAACAGACCGAGGTCCATTTACAGGATAAGGTTAGAACAAAAGTAGATATAATACAAAAAAATAAAAGAAACAGGTAAATAAGAACAAACAAACTCAAACGAACATCAAAGTATAAATTACATGACAAGTACCTAGAACAAACAAACGAAGTATATAATGATAAACACCTAGCATAAAATAATTATAATTGTTTAATACTGCATAATAATGTTTGTGTGAAAATATCTATTACAGTATTGACATAGTTGTAATTAGAAAACATTTGAAAGAAGAGGGATTGAATTAAGATGTTGTGAAGGTCTTCACATTTAATACAATTATGAATAATTTTATAGAGGAAAATTATAGATTGCGTCATCCTCCTCTTTAAAAGACAAATAAAATTAAAAGTAGATAAAAGAATATCATATGGATATCCTCTAGGCGGATAGTTGCCAAATAATTTAAGGTGCAATTTTTTTTGGAAGCGACGTTGAACGTTTTCTAATGATGTTATGTGACAGTCATATATTGGATTCCATATAATCGAGGCGTAGTTTAATTTTGATCTTACTAAACAATTGAACAATAATTTGCAGGTATCTATTTTGAAAATCTTTAATGTTTTTTAAGACGAATCCTAATGTCTTATAAGATGACGTAACAGTATAGTTAATGTGATCAACAAATGTTAACTTTGAGTCAAATATAACTCCAAGATCTTTAACATTGTTAGATCTATTCAGAGAGGTATTTTCAATTTTATAATCAAAATCTTTTCTTGAGTACAACATAACGTTGCATTTGTTGATGTTTAAAAATAGGTTATTTTCCACACACCATCTATTTATGTGATTTATGTTGATTTGCAAGTGTTCACAATCGACAACTAAATCAATTTGATAGAATATTTTTAAGTCGTCAACGTATATAAAGTATTTTATATAAATCTTGGCGGTAATAGTAATAGAATGGAACCGTGTGGGACTCCGAATAATTATAAAAATTTGTTCGACTTGTAACCTCTTATTTGAACATATTGCCAACGATCACTTAGGTAGGATGTTATTAAATTTAAGAACTCTGTAGATATATTCAAATATTAAAGCTTATGTAAGTCTGGAAATACAGAATTCTCTAAGTTCGCATTATATATAATACATAGCGGGTATGCAAGAAGAATTGCTGATTCTCGAATTAAAAATGCAGGAATGTTAACCAGTTCCATAGTCGTATTTGCTTTTATCTGACTAATAGCGTTTTTTACATCATCCATGGTACACTTTCCTTAAATGCAAAATATTACTTAGAGTGATGCCATCGAGTTTATACAGGGTAGAGTCAACTTCGGTATCTGAAAAAGATTTAGAAAAGAAGTCGGCAAATGCTGAAACAATTTCGGTGGAATTATCGAGATTTGTATCATTATATTTCATATTAGACGGAATGTCCGAAAGAAATCTTTTAGCTTTTATAAAGGACCAGAAATTGTTTGATTCATATTCATATCATTTCCGATTTTACGTGTATACTGCCGGTATACCAATTCATTTTCAGTTTTAAACTCAGCTCTCAGTTTATAGCTTGAAAAACTTTATTAGATTTACTAGAGGCTTAATAAATACAAGTTGACAAGAGCTGTCACTGGTAAATATGTCCTTGTTCGGCAATTTTAGGTAACTTAAAAGTGCATCTTCTTCAAATTTTTGAGAAAGGCCTACAAGTTTAATTCTAGGGTGTAGCTTTACAGCTTCATACACGGTGTACTTGTTACCTAATTTGTCCTTGGTTAACTCCTTGCATTTGTCGTTTTCACAACGAACAACAATCTCCTCATTGCTAGCGTCTCTTGTGTTAAGTTTAAGTTGGCTTCCGCTGGGTTTAAATTTTTCAGTATATCGAATTTAGTAGACTTTGAGTTTTGTTTTGAATCTTTTGGCTTTATAATAAAAAAATGTAGTACTATTTTCATACATTGGCATATGATTTCTTACTTGTGATCGAGGCAATGTTATCAATCTCATTCAACTTTTCGCCAACGACATTTTGAGGGTCATTTTTAAGGTTGACAAATAACAATTCAACGTGTTCTAGTACACTTGACACTTCCAATTGTATTAAGTCACTTAGTTGCTCTTACTCGGTATATCCTTAATTTCATGATTTATACTTGTGATATTATCTAGAAGGCTTTTATGCTGTGACTTGCTCATAACATCACAACTCCGTTTGCATTCAAATATATTTGCACAGAAATAATGCCACCATTTTTTCCACGAACCTTCTCCCTTTTTCACTTTACACCCAGCACAATCGGCCATATTTAGTAATCTAGTGATTATGTTGATAAATATTGTGGTTATTAATAATGCTGTATCTAATTCTGAAATCCGTTTAAAAAAGCAATTAAATAAAAAAGTTTTTCATATGGTGCAGATTTTTTGGCGGACACTGTATACAGTCTGTCTACTTTAGAGAGCTACGCCAAATATATCGCTTAATATCTGTTACAGAAGAGAAATATTTCCTTCTAGTGGAGCTAATCTAGATTTTAAATAGAGTTATGTGGAAAGGTACATCTTTTCCTTAAACAATTTATTTTTTGGATCACACTTTTCTCACTTAATGCTGAATATCTTCGATTGTGTGTATCGAGAAAATGAAAATATGACTGTTTTATAATTAAAATTGAGAATATACGCACTAGGGGTAACTCGGATGGCAGAAAATAAAAAACAGCAAATTAACAGAAACAACTTTTTCTGGTCAAGTTTAACCAGAATTTTAATTATAAAACAGTCATATTTTTGTTTTCTCGATACACACAATCGAAGATATTCAGCATTAAGTGAGAAAAGTGTGATCCAAAAAATAAATTGTTTAAGGAAAAGATGTACCTTTCCACATAACTCTATTTAAAATCTAGATTAACTCCACTAGAAGGAAACATTTCTCTTCTGTAACAGATACTAAGCGTTATATTTGGCGTAGCTCTCTCTCTAAAGTAGACAGACTGTATACAGTGTCCGCCAAAAAATCTGCACCATATGAAAAACTTTTTTATTTAATTGCTTTTTTAAACGGATTTCAGAATTAGATACAGCATTATTAATAACCACAATATTTATCAACATAATCACTAGATCACTAAATATGGCCGATTGTGCTGGATGTAAAGTGAAAAAGGGAGAAGGTTCGTGCAAAAAATGGTGGCATTATTTCTGTGCAAATCTATTTGAATGCAAACGGAGTTGTGATGTTATGAGCAAGTCACAGCATAAAAGCCTTCTAGATAATATCACAAGTATAAATCATGAAATTAAGGATATACCGAGTAAGAGCAACTAAGTGACTTAATACAAATGGAAGTGTCAAGTGTACTAGAACACGTTGAATTGTTATTTGTCAACCTTAAAAATGACCCCCAAAATGTCGTTGGCGAAAAGTTGAATGAGATTGATAACATTGCCTCGATCACAAGTAAGAAATCATATGCCAATGTATGAAAATAGTACTACATTTTTTTATTATAAAGCCAAAAGATTCAAAACAAAACTCAAAGTCTACTAAATTCGATATACTGAAAAATTTAAACCCAGCGGAAGCCAACTTAAACTTAACACAAGAGACGCTAGCAATGGGGAGAGTACGTAATATATGGTGGAGGCGCCGGGCAGTGACAATAATTATGTAAGTAACATTTGTTCATTTTTATTAGTTTTAAGTTCACCCATCTTTCTTATTGTCTCAAGTTAAATAAACGTCATTTACATATTTTTTTAAAGCTGTCTTTTACTTTGTGCCATCCATGTTACAGTGCGTATATGGCCTAGAGGAGGCCAGTACGTAACAATATATATATACTGATATGATATTACTTGTACGGTAGTGAGCAAAAAAAATAGGACAAGTCTTATAACGCTATTTTGCTAAAATCTAGTTGTGTACATCTAACTTTAATTTTTGTGACATTGTTAGTTAGCTGTCATAATTTATTGCAAGTGTGCAAAAAACTAATATGCCTCATATAAGCGATTTAGTTAAATCTGGAGTTATTGCTAAAGCAGAAGATGGATGGTCAATGAAACAAATTGCACTGCGTTATAGTATTGACAAAAATTCGATATGTAACATTTTAAGAAAGTGGAGAATAAACGGTACGATTAGTAGAAATCCTGCATCAGGGCGACGAAGGATATCAACTCAACAACAAGATTTGCAATTGGTAAATGCTTTAGTAGAAAATCCATTTTACTCAGTTATTCAGGCTGCTGAAAAAACGAATTTTCCTGGATCGAGTAGTACTGGTCGCCGGCGAGTAAGAGAATCGGAGCTACACTGTCATACAGCAGCACAGAAATACTTACTTAAAGCTAAATATAAAGAAGCTCAAGTAGGATTTGCACTTGAATTTTTAGCGCATGATGTAAATTTTTGGAACAATGTAATCGTTACAGACGAAAAAACTTTCCAGTCAACACACAGCGGTCGTATTCGTGTTTACCGCCGTCCGAATACTCGATTCGATGAGAAATATATATCTAACAATGATAAAAGTGGTAGATTTTCCGTCAATATGTGGGCTTGGATATCGGCACGTGGTTCTGGTGTTTTGTGGCATATTGAGGAACGATTTAATAGTGAAACGTATATTAGGATTTTAGACAATATTATGCTCCCTTCTGTGTCACAATTATTTCCTAATAATAAGTTCATATTTCAACAAGACAATTGTTCCTTTCATACTGCTCATACCGTAGCTAACTGGTTTCAAGATAACAACATCAATGTTCTTAACTGGCCCAGTCATAGTCCAGATCTTAACCCTGTGGAAGAAGTATGGGGACTACTCGTAAGAAGTATCCAAAAACGAAATGTGAGACCACGGAATGCCGAAGAACTACTGGAAATAGTAAATAATACACATTTCGGTGCCTTTGGGATAGCGACATGTAAAATAGTCAGCAGGCGCCATCTAGCGGTCCAGTGTATGTTGCAATCGAAAAATAAGCATAGCATAGTTCAAATGTGCTTTTAGAGGGCGGAATATTAAAACATAATATTTTTAGTCGCAAACTCTTCTATAAAATCCTTATTTTACTATAAGGAACGTAACCAGACTGCAACCAACAGCTAGTTTCCGGGATATGTGCCCCGCCGAGCGCTGAATTACAAGTTACAAGCCTGGCGCGTTAAATGTAATAATTGCATATTACCATCAAAACGCTAATGCTTCGATTGCAACAAACACCAGCCGAAAGACTGATCCTACTTATAGACTTATATATAAAGTTATAAATAGAAATGGTGCAGTAACGAAATATTAATAGTTAGTTTCTTGTTAAGTAGGGTAACATTTATCCTGTAATCCAGGATTTCTACTAATCGTACCATTTATTCTCCACTTTCTTAAAATATTACACACCAAATTTTTGTTAATGTTATAACGCAGTGCAATTTGTCTCATTAACCATCCATGTTTTACTATAGCAATAACTACAGCATTAAAATAAAAAAATATATTAAAAGTGATATCTGTTTTATTTCAGCTAATCATTACATATTCAAATACAGACAGATTTAAATTTAAAAAAAAGGTTGTCTTATTTTTTTCTGCTCACGACAGTACTTAAGATTTAGAACACGTTCGGATCAATTCGAGTTGTGTATCGTGAATAAAAATTTTCTTTATCTGAATAGAGAGTTGCATGCATGTTTTTTGTATTCTGTTTTCATTCATTTGTTCTGTTTGATAAAATACCAAAGTATTGTATAGAAGACAGATATCTTCATCAGTTACATGCAATTTTTATATTTCAGCCTTTTAAAAACAATTAGAGATATTTATAACACAATTTAGTGGTAATTATAAACCGTTATGTTATTTTAATTCACTTAGTTATTGTTAAACTAATTATCAAAATGTTTATAACATTTCGAACTGTTTACGCATTTATTATGTTTATGTAGATATAAGATTTTTAATTTAATTTGTGCGGGAAAGTGATAAAACCACGTGATGAGAACCAATTCGTTTTATCAAGTTGATATCAGCGATTTTATTATTTGCGAAAAATGTAAGGGAGAGTATGGAAAAATTGGAAGTTGCCAGGGGATGAATAATAAATAACAACAAGAAAATGATAGAAAATTTAAGGGGTTGAAAATTTCAGAGAAAGTAAATATTAAAAGATACGAGAGAAAATAGACTGTTGTTGGCGAAAGCAAAATATAATAAGAAGAAGCAAGACAACCAGTTTACTAATTAGAAACGAAAGAAAAGAAAAAATCATTTTTTTCAAAATTCTGACAAGCTGTAGACAGAAGATAATTATAAATTATTTTAAGGTGCAGAAAACGATTCCTAGTAGAACCAAGATATCACTTGAATTGTCTAGGAATTTAGCAGATTGCAGCTGAACATCGAATTAAGTAATATAGTGCGGTTGGAGGTTTATTTGAGCTACGCGGACTAAAATGTTGTAATAAACTTCATATAAATTTCTTTTATATCTTTTAATAGTTTGGAAAATAATTGAGTATATTTTTAATTGAAAATTTCGATCATTAATTCTATTTTTTTATTAACAAATTTGATTTTAAACAATAATTATCCAAATTATTTTATTTTTGGTTGGTTGGTTTAGGTTTGTTTTATTGCTGGGTGTTTTCTAGAAGTGTATTTAATTGCAATAGTCCGAACTTACGACTTTGAGATCTAAATTAGAAATTATTTACTGTGATATTTTTAAACGCCGCCATCGGATATCATAGCAATACATATGTACAAACGATTAATAGGGAAATAAGGCACTTAGCTGAGCAACAGGGAGGTGTTGGCATCCCAGGGCCAGCAGCAAGCCTGGAGCCAAAACCGACTATGTGGTGAACCGGAGCGCTCCCAATCACGCAACCATGAGACAGCCAAACATCCACTGAAATCAGAGGGAAGCAACGTAAAATAACGTAGGATGAACAGTACAAAAACCTGAGATGAAATAAAATAAAAGCTCTGTAAAAAACCAAAAGATTGCCAAATATTGGCCAAAATATTACAAAAAAAGTATAAAACTCACATGGATGTGGTGTGGCTTAATGTAGCCTTCAGGCAACAATTCAACGGAGGAGGGATTTTCTTAATTCTATCTAAAAATTATAATTGTATGTTAATAACGATACACGTGTTCTGGAGAGGAAAAATATCTCTTATTCCAAAATTAACAGTTTAATCCAAAACGAATCTGTGACGCCTGAAATAGCTCCAAATAGACGACTCAAAACTTCCCAGCAACCGCAATTGATCCCAATAGTACAGAAAAAGTACAGGAAAGTCTTAACAAGACATGTGGTTGTAATGACTATCAATGACTCTTCCGCAAAAATTATAAAAACCAGAATTTAAGAAAACCCATCAAAGGAAGTGAGCAATATACCACATTAATTGTTAACTCAAGAAAAATATGGGGAACAAAATAAATCCTATGATGACACAATCATGTCATTTAGACAAATATAGTTTTCCCTTAGATTACAAGGATTAACAACCAAGATGTTGTTTAGTGAAGACAAATTTAAATTATATGGAAAAATTGACCAAACCACGTAAATCATACAATATGAAATATTTCCCTATATTTCGCTTCAGAAGAAGACCACGACAAGATGGTCGAAACGTCAAGTATTCAAAACCATTAACGCGGAAGAGAACCCGGAATTCTAACTATGGATCATCAACAGCTCCGCGAAAGCCTTAGAACCAAAATATGCAAACCTACAAATTTTAAATAACCGAATAGCCCACGTTCTCTACGCTAGTGCATCAATTCTGTATCCAAGACGCTCATGTAATAAGTCAGACTGTTTCCTGATATCCCAAATGTAAAATATATTAGAAATCAGGACGCAATAATAAAATTGTGGGCTAATACGGGACCTGTCACTTCGCCGAATGTTAGCCTGTGCTCTTGTGAACATAACGCAAGCAGTTTACGTACTATGTCAACTGCAATTTTTGATTTTGACAGAAAGAAAACAAACTAACCTACACGAGACCTGGACGAAAATGTTTATTAACGTATTATTATAATAGATATTATTGGACTATCAAATATATCAAGATAAGTCGCTAATTGTTTTCTTTATACGATAATGAAAGAAACGGGAGTTTTTGTTTGTTTTCTTTTGTAGGTTATGAACTGGCTTAACTAATAAAATTTATTTAGTAAATTAAGTAAAATAAAGACATTTGTGTATTTGGGCCTTGTAAGTCATAATTTAATCAAATAAATTTTCGTATGATGGTTCATAAAATAAATTCCCTTTTAAATTACTGAACGTAAACCTTGAAGCAAAACGATATGCGATGGGAAAGAAAATTCCCGAAATTCGCCCTAGAAATACATGGTGGCACATTAATTACCTAATCAGTGAAATATTTAATATATAAATTGTAATAATGGCTATTTATTTTATTTTGTGTTTTGTGGAATTTTCAGGTGTAACAGAAAAATAAAAACTAAAAATACGGCTTATTTTTTAAATTTGTTAAGTATATCTTAAATTGTTACAATATTCGTAATATCTACTGTCAGCATTCCTCTTATTGAACCAAAATTATAAATTTGAAAATTCGACTGTTAGTCCTATAGGTGGGTTTGACAGTAGAGACGTTTCTTTAGTATTAAATTCCAGGTTTTATAGACCGAATTAAAGCATTAGTGCAATACGAAATAGCATCGATGACTTTTGACAGATATCCCCAAATTATATACAATAATAAGTGTGATAAATTATTAAATAAGGAAACTGCAACATTACGGTAAGATTTACCAACCAGTATTTATACCATCAATATACTATAGACTATATACTATAAACTAAACTATAATAGCTGCTGGTAGCACGTTTTATATATTTAAAATGATAATAATACATTCTTGTGAAACATTGAAACTTGTGTTTGATTTAATTATACGGGGTTTCTCAATGAGACGCCCCTTCCAAAAATTACACCTGAAACGGTAACTGCTTTACCTGTTAATAATTAATCGTAACAATAATTATCAACCAAAACTGCCACTATGTACTACCGCAGCACAACTACTACAGCTAGAAAACTGGTATTATATTCCCTCGTAACTTTTAAAAGGAGTTAAAGTGGTGAAATAGTTTAAGTCAATTTACACGCCGCCTTGCGGAACTATTATTTACCAGCATATAAGTCAGGAAAACGTAATTTTTAGCTATGGTTCTGTGAATCTTCCAAATTTCTTGAAATTCATGTATTGATATGTAATGTCATTGGCACTGTATCCTAATGAATAAATAACAATTATTTAGTTCAGGCGTATTACATTATGGTAGAGTATCAGCAAAAGGATAATATCAGCATCTACGGATTTTACTAAAATGTTCTCGCTTTGTATGCATTCAGAAAAAGTGTGTCATACCATTCGTGTGTCTGCATCACTTTGGTTCAAGTTTAAAATATAACATCCAGATTTCTTAATTCCTCATTTTTACTTTTAAGAGCAACTTTTGTGGATTTTGGAAAACTCCTACTCAGTTGTTCTTTGCCAATTAACAATAACAAAACAGCCTATACCACATTACACAAGACTCCCCGCACTGACAAGTGCAATTCGCTCAATGCAATCGACGTGCTACAATATGAGGATCGCGCGGATCTATAAAAAAAGGTCTTATCTCAAAAATCGCGTGTTTAGTGCAGACCTGATTTTAAAGTTTGAAGGCGGTGCTATAGAATTATGCTAAAAAAATATCATTTTAAATTTAAAAATTGACGTTTTTTAGGATTTCACTCATCAATTGTTAATTATGTAGATAATGACTTCGCTGTGTATCATTTTAAAAATTTAAGAAGAAAATCATTAAGTATGCCTGGGTTAATCTAATAATCTACGTTTTGTTAAAATTAATAGGTTATCTCAAATAAATGCCACTGTTGACTGAATGTGCATGTGAATGTGCAACTTAAAAAAAAATAATTATTTGTTATCTAATTTACATTCTTGATTTAAGTTTTTACTACTTACAAATATTTATCATTGACTTACCATATGAACTGAGTGTACCTAAAATGGCGAATAAATGTTATTATTATTTTTTTTACAAAAAGCCAGCCACCCTAATCTGTATCCAACCCTGAAAGAAGGGAGCTGGTAGTGCCTGTAGCCACTCCCCCTGTCCGTGGTGTTGTTAAAGAACACGCCAAAACCCTCGATGAACTTTTCGAAACTGTAACAAAATCCGAAATATTTCGCATGAAAAGCGAATTTCAAGTAAAAATGCCGTTGGAAGAGGTTTTTACACATTCAATCACATTTTCGCTCTACGGAGCCTTTTTTATGCAAAAATATCAGAAACTCATCAAGGAGTGTAATTTTAGAAAGTATACTAAATGTCGCGGAACGGGGACGTAATGTCGCCTCGACCACAAAATTTAGAAAGTATAATGAAAACCGACGGAAAGTTTGAAAATAAAACCTTTTTACGAATCCACGTTGTTAAGCACTGCAACTCATGTATTGTGTTAAATATGAGGACAAGTTAGTTCAGTCTCTAGTCAAAGTATTTCGAAAGTTTTAGCGAAAATGGCCCTTAGCGCCGAGGGTGCCCTATCATTCTCTAGCAGTCGATTTTGAGGGGAAAATGACGGGTTTTAACGGTATTTTCCCTAAACCGGTTCCTCAGTCATTCGGCGTCAAAAAAGTATAGTTACCATGCACTCAGAACGTGCACGGGACCGCC
Organism: Leptura quadrifasciata; assembly: GCA_963675555.1. Classification (NCBI taxonomy): domain Eukaryota; kingdom Metazoa; phylum Arthropoda; class Insecta; order Coleoptera; family Cerambycidae; genus Leptura; species Leptura quadrifasciata. The sequence continues at coordinate 193,941,247 of OY776673.1, read as the reverse complement.
TTGCCTGAACGTATGAATTTATAATTGCCAGAATATAATTCAAAGTCGTTGCGATTCAAGCATTTTTAAGCTCCGAGGGGTGACCAAAATTGATATTGAACTGAAAATACGTCAATAGACAGGCAAGCAAAATCCCACCAAAAAACTTATAAACATTGAACTTTTTCTGAATCTTTTTGTGTAATCGTTAGCTAAAAACTAAACATTGGATGGTAGTTGGTACATTATGAGTCGTTCCGTTCCTCACTATGTGTTGTACATGGGCCAGACTATAGTTTGTCAATACATTTTTCTTGAACGTCTTGTAAAAACATAATTTTTTAAAAGATTTAACATATATTTCTGAACTTTATATTGTCTTTTTCTTGTGTTTCAAAATTCATTTTCAGGTTTCAATTTTAAGAAAGTGTTAGTATTTACTGTGTTAGATTTATAGTATTACGACGTCCAATTGGTACCATTAATGAAGCAGTTAGGCAAAAACGAAATAGTAAGTATAGATTTTGTATTATTCTCCGTGTGAAACAGTCGCTTTGAACCCTTGTTTGTGAACGTTTAATATCCACTTTAAAATATAATAAAAGTCCTTCAGACGTGTAAAGATGGATCGTTCACAGTGTGAGTGAGTATCGGCTCCGTAACTCATGTGTCCTGAGTACACGCAATGGACCGAGGATGACAGCCTTCTGCATTCTGCCAGATAAGATCTCTGCCGAATTTCGGCATGCCGGTATGATCTTTAGTTCTAAAAGCAGCGCCTGCTGAGCTCCATCGAGGACTCCCATAATGAGTACCACTATTCTAAGGTGGGTACTGATTTGAGCATTTTTTTCAAGCACGAAAAATGTGCGTACACAAAACGCGTACGTGCAAATATATTCGTTTGTGAAAATGGTTTTGATTTAAATTTAATGTTTAATATTGGAAGCAGAGGCAAAGAATAAAAAGCCTAAATGAAGATTTTGAATTTCTAATAAATACAATTGGTCCCAAGATTGGTAAAGTGGATACAAAATTTAGAAAAAAGTATTAGTGTGCAAGAACGTCTAGCCGTTACCCTGCGTCTCTTAGCCACCGGAGATTCCTACACGAATCTGCAATATTACTTTCATTTTTTTTTCACATCCAGATCATTAATATTTAGATTTTTAGCTATCGTATCCCAAGCATCAACTGTCTTATTTCTATTAAAATGCAAGGGATGTTTTTGATTCCATAAATTAGGGAATCGTTATATTCATCTATCAATTGCAGCGCTAATTCATTGCCACATTCCATTTTAATTTACGTAGTTTATATGAAAATGTGACGCACTAGCATAATAAATGCAAATACCTATCCACACTGAGTGTTTTGTGTGCACGAAAACCCTCTCTACTTCTAAAAAGACCGACAACCGCCGGACCTTGTTTATACGGATAAAATACCTAAGCACACATGCATGCGTCCAGTACTCATCTGATCATTTTTACACGTAAACTGTTCATATGAGTAAGTCAGCACCCAAGTGCACAATAAGCCCAAGAGGCTGCAGTACCTTCGGAGTGTTACAGACGACCCTGTGGGGAGGGGTTTTAGTCAGTAAGAGTCTGACACTGACCCAACTCAGGTTGGGAGCCCATGAGGGTTTCCCCTCCTCGTCAAAAAAAAAAAGTCAGTACCCACCTTTAACACTATGACCTGGATAAAGCCTGCGGAGGTCGAAGAGAAAATAGCGATATTTTGTCCGTTTTTCTTCATCTTTCAAGACAATGTCTGGTCGATAGCCGAGTGGGTTAAGGCGCGAGGTGGCAATCGCGATTAATCACACGGACATCGCACCACCGGGTTCGAATCCTGGCTCCGGTATTGGCACTGTCGGAGGAAATGGTTGTATGTCTGCGTTTTTTCAATGTGTAACCCCCTTCCGCACAAGCCCTGGTTTCTGGAATTGGGGGTTGTCTAATTTCTGTGGTGTTTATTATATTATTATTATTATTATATTAATGTTGCTCTCATTATGTAATAATAATAAAAACACAAATATAATTTAACATTCTCTGCCCGTCTATCCAATTATTATACTCTTTCTTAACTTTTAAATGGAGTTAAAGCGGGGAAATAATTTAACTCAATTTACGCGCCACCTTGAGGGGCTTTTATGTACCAGCATGTAAGGCAGGAAAACCTAATTTTTTTAAATGTTGCTGTCGTACGCAGATGGATTACGCATACCCATGCACATGATACGGGTTTATGTATTTTTAAATTTATTTTTAATGCAATAATTCTTATTTGTCATGTTGTTTTATTTTCTCGTATATCTACAGAGTATGCAAAAAATATTGTGATTATGCGACAACTCGATTTGAATTCTTCACGAGATTTACACGTTTCAAATCTCTTAATCAAAAAATGCAATCACTTGTTCGTACCTTAATATTATGAGGTTAAACAAAGGATGTAGAAAATTCAGAAATACGCTACGTAACTGGATAAAAAAATCGTATGTAAGAATAGTGTAAATATTTTTTTATTTTAGTTAAATTGTTGGTAAAGTAACTCCTGTCTTTGGTGCATCTTTGCTTAAGGCATTTAAAAAACTGTAAATTTAACTGAAATGCGGCTAACTTTGCCATAGAAAAATGTTTTTAAAAAAGTTTCAAAGGTTATGGAATCCAAAAAAAGCGGGAAACTTAACCATATTTTAAGAAATATAGTTTATTAAAGTTTAAATACAAATAAAAAAACAGTCTTATCTATAATCTTTGGTTTTAAAGGTTAAAAATAAATATTTGCTATTAATACTTTCATAAATAAGTAATAATTCTTTAAAAAATCTGAATATTGCATGTATTTATGAATAACTATATGGTAGACAAGTACACGTAAATTTAGAAATACATGAAATGGTATAAGCTATAAATTATAGACTATAAACTGAAATATAAATTATAATTCGGTAGCACATTTATTTGTATGTTTAAAACAATAACAATAAATTTTTGTTAAGCATTGAAACTTATGTTTGACTTAATTACACGGGGCTTCTCAATGGGAGACTCCCCTTTAAAAAATTGTCTAATAAAATGTGTTTTTTCAAATGTACCAGTTAATAATTAATTATAAAACTACCTGTGAACTAGAACTGCTACTATGTACTACGACAGTACAACTACTACAGCTAGAAAACCGGTATTATACTCTCTCGTAATTTTTAAAAGGAGTTAAAGTGGTGAAATAGTTTAAATCAATTTACGCGCCGCCTTGCGAGACTTTTATTTTCCAGCATGTATAAGGCAGGGAAACGCAATTTTTAACTGTTGCTGCCGTACACAGATAGGCCACACATAGCCATATGTACATAATATAGGTAGATATATTTTTAAATTTGTTTTTAATACAATAATTCTTATTTGTCATGTTTTATTTTCTGGTATACCTACAGCCATTTACCTCCAAATAATAACAAAAATAGTATATTCCAACAACGTTTTCCTATCCTAGAATATTCTGTGTTTATAGAGCCTGTGAAGAGCTATTAACCTTATTGAATTATAAGTTAAAAAATAAAAGTAGACTGGCCCTGACGAAATCCCGGTTTTTATTATAAAGAAAGTAATTGCCTCCATAAAACACCCAGTCACATATTTATTAAATCTATCTTTTTTAACATGTAGCTTTCCACGGAGTTTAAAGGTAGGAAAAGTGGTACATAACTAGATCCACAGGACATGGAAAACTACAGACCAATTACTGTTCCATCTCGTTTTTCAAAAATATTTGAATATAGTTATCAAGATTGACTGCTACAATTTTTAAACAGAAATAGTATCATCACACAGAATCAACACGGATTTCGGTCAGGTATGTCAACTAACACAGCCATGCATTCCTTTTATGAGACTTATTGAATATATTGAGGCAGGCGAGTGCCCTGTTGGAGTCTTCTGTGATCTCAGCAAGACATTCTACTGTGTCAATCACGATATTTTATTGCGTAAACTATACTCATATGATATAAGGGGAATCGCCATTACATTGGATTTTCTCATTTTTAAGACATCGAACCCAATATATCAGTATAAGTCACTTATCAAACGGCGCTGTAAATAGAGTTCAATCAGAAAATAAGAAGATTAATATGGGAGTTCCACAGGGCTTAATATTGGGTCGCTTATTATTTATGTTATATACTAATGAGCTTGATACCCTTACTTCAGATGCATTTCTTGTCATCTATGCAGACGACAAGTCCTTACTTATATCCGACAAATCAGATGATATATTAGAGGCTAAATGTAATGATGTTATGTGTAATATTGGTAGCTGTGATTTAATTCATTGTTACTCAATCCTCAGAAAACGCATTATACCAGATTTCACAATTGGCAAGGGAATATTTTTTTACTATAATATATTAACAATTACACTATCTTCATCATAATTTCTGTCTGATATCTATATATCATACAATATATAAAAAGGAAGACAATACAGCCTGTCGAAATGTCGACTTTAAAGAGGGTGTAAGGTTTGCTCCTTTCATTTTATCCGACTACCGTCGAAATACTTAGCTAAAATAAGAATTTTCTTGACGTATGTATATTTCTTGAAAATGACAAGAAATTTAAAATTGTTTTTAACACAATCTCTAGATAAGTAATCAATTTAAAAAGAAAAATAATATTATGTTAATAATTTAAGCATACAAATTTTACAAATGTTATTAAAAGTATTTCATAGTTAAATGTAAGGTATTAACTTATACGCGTGGAGATTGGTGGTTACCGTAGCACTTCTAACTCGCTAATTTAAGATCAGCCCGTGAAATTACATGACGGTAACATAAATATAGTGATACTCTCCAGCAACAGTTCTATTCATGATGGATGGATGCCCTTGACTTGATGTGTTCCCGTTTTCTGTCATTCGATCGCTTACTACTTCCTGTTAAGAGTTGGTTGGAGTGTATTAGTCATCCATGCTTCCAATTTTAATTGTAAATGACTTCACGTCAATGAAATGACGCAGCTGAATGTACGGTGTGCTTGGAAGGCAAGAGATAGAGATGTAGTAGAATATGACATTGGACAAATTTATTATACCTAATCTTTAAATTTCTCTGTGCATTTGAGGACATTAGGGCTAATTTTATTTTAGTTCTACAAAACGGAAAATGTTTATTTTAATGATACCTATGCGGGACGATAAAAATTATTTTTGCAAATCGATAATAGAAGAAAAAAAAATTATTTTTTATATATACTTTTTTTTCTCTCATCGTCCCACATTGCAACATGTTTTTAATGTCTTTTAGTGAAAGCCGTTTTTTAAAATAATGATTTATATGAGAATAATTTGCACCGTCTTTCCGGCTTATATCCAGAGCGCTCTTAACGACTTGATTTACTATCGCGGTATTTTACGCTTTGTATATTTGTCGAAATAAATTTGTAAAACAACCTTAATTTTTCTCATATACATAACAATTTCTTTTACATTAGTTCTTTTAGTATCTCAATCTCGATCTCCATTATCCCACCAAATGAATGAACATCTGAAGATTATAAAATCATTATGTCAACTGTCTCAATAATTACATTAAATAAATTAAGATTAATTACATCATCATTAAAAAACAAAGGCGATTGCGAAGTCCTGAGCGTACAATTCTTGAAAAAACATTTTGCACTCTTAGCTATTAAACCTTATAAATACCTCACTTCAAACCAAAAATTTTACAAGTAATTGAAAAACATGTTGTCCCCGTTCCAAAAATTACAAACACAAATGAAGCATGCTAACACAATCCGCATACTCTTCCTAATATGGAAAAAGTGCTTGAAATTGCTGCCAAAGAACAACTGTAAGAATATTTTAATTGCAATAATTTGTTTGATGGAAACCAGTCTGGTTTTAGAGAAAGTCGTTGCTGTGAAACAGCTCTTCAACTTACAGTGTCCAAATGGAAACAATTGCCCGATGAAGAGAAATATATTGTAGCAATTTTCCTCGATTTCAAAAAAGCTTTTGAAACCATAGATAGACAAATTCTTTTAAACTAGTTGAAATATTATAGATTGGTAGCATTGGTTTAAAACGGTTTAAACAATACCTTAGTAATAGATTGGAAATAAGGTATTTGATGAAATAGTAAATGATATCTGGTACCACAAAGAAATATATTAGGCCCAATTTTATTTATTATTTACTTAAATGATATAAATTATATTGAGGGGTATGATTTCTTAAATTAGTTTGCTGATGATATAGGTACTCCTTGTTATGGTGAAGACCTTGAGGAAACTATTATAAGAGTAAATGTAGTGATGGAAAAATTTGAAAAATTTATAAGTATAAACAAACTAAAACTAAATGTAAAAAAACAAAGGCAATGATATTAGGTAATAAATATGCAATACTATTCATTTATTTTACGAATCATTAGATGCTAATAAATATGTCCGAAGCATATTATTTGATTTAAGTAGAGCTTTCGATTGCCTAAATCCTAAAGTTGCCTAAAGTTTTTAATAAAAAAAAATTGAATCATTTTGGATTCGAGGAAATCTTAGTAAATGAATTGAATATTTTATTACTGACAGAAAAATTGTAATATTTCATAACAATCTTATATTCTCACATAAAATATTTAATCATTCTCCGGGGTGTAGGTGCAGAAACAAAACGTGTCTTTATTTTACAGAAGAAAATTATTCGCCTCATATTTTCGCTCATGCCACTAGATTCGTGTCGACCAGTGTTTATAGAAATTAACATTTTAACTTTATATCCAATTTTTGCATTAGAGGGAGCCGTGTTTGTCTACCAAAATAAAAATAAATTTGAATTAATCTCAAAAAAGCGTATAACACTCGTGTAGTCAATGAAATATCAATTAATAATAATTATAATCTCTCACTTTTTAGAATAAGTCCGTATGTTTGTTGCGCCAGCATTTTTAATACACATCCTGTTGACATAAAAACCAACAGAGTTTTTTTTTGCTTTTAAAAATAAATTAAGAAAATATCTAATAAATAAAAGTTTTAATTTCTTGCAAGAGGTTTTTAGTAATGAAGATAACGATTAAATTATATATTACAGACATAGTTTTATTCAATGTATATTCTAAAGTTCTAATTGTGTGTAATGTTTTGTATTTTATTAATCTTGCTGTATACAGCGTATTATTTGTAATTTTACTAATTCTTTTATTAGTTATTTATTTACGTGTATTCTAAATCGACCTGTCACATCTATACAAATGTATAGAAAAAGTGAATAAAGGATTTATTTTTTTTTACAAAAAACCAGTCACCTTACTCTGTGGCTTCGACCCTCACAGATGGGAGCTAGTAATAAATACCAATAACCACTCCCTACGCCCGTGGAGTGAGTGACTACCGGGCCCGTGAATCGTGTGCCCTGAGTAGACGCGATGAACCGAGAATAACAAACAGATTTCTGCATTCTGCCGGCTAAGATCTCTGCCGAATCTCGGCATGCCGGTATGATTTTTAATTGTGAAAGCAGCGTCTGTCTCATTCCACCGAGGGCTCCTATAATCTGTACCACTATTTTAACAGAATGGCCTGGATAAATCCTGCGGAGTTCGAAGAGCAAATCTCGATAATTTGTCTGTTTTTCCTCCTCTTTCAAGACAATGTTGCTCTCAGCGGGGACTGAAAATTCCACGACATACATTGTCTTGAGTTGGTGGTCGAGCAGTACTATGTCAGGCTTGTTGGCTTGTATTTGCCTGACGGTGGGAAATGAGTAGTTCCAATAAATTAGACACTTCTCATTCCCCACAACGGACTCAATATCCCCCGGAACGTAAGGCAGCACTGGTGTTTCGTCTATCCCATACGAGTGCCTTAGATGATAGTAAAGCACTCGTAATGCTGCGTCGTGTCTGTGAATATAGGCCGAGACTGCGTATATCGGGCAAGCCGACAGTAAGTGCATTACAGTCCCAGGCGCCCTGTGGCGCAGATCGGAACGGCAAGCATATTTGTAGTAGACACCTTGTTCTTCCCCGATAGTTCTGAAGACCAGATCAAACCAGAGTAGGTGCTGATACTTGTCGCGGAGAGCGTTTTTCACTACACTCACTTCTTGTGTGGAACGTTGCTCGACATCCAAGTAAGTGTACGAATCTCCGGAATCTAGATGGTGTAAGATGCTTCCGTCCACGAGCTGCGCGTCCTCTCCGTAGTCACCGCATCGTCCTCTCAGATGGATCAGCGCGCATTTGTCCAACCCGAACTGCATACCGACAGCCTGCGTGTACTCCTGTACCACCCTAAGGGACTGTTGGAGATCCCTCTTTGCAGAGGTATAAAGTTTAAGGTCATCCATATAAAATAGATAGGTGACCTTATGTCTCCTGTCGCCGGGGATACCGCAGTTGTAGCTACGGGTTTTCCGGAGCGAGACGGATAATGGCAGTAGTAAGATGCAAAACAGAACGTGGCTGGGTGAATCTCCCTGAAATACACCCCTTCTGAATGTTACCGACTCTGTTTGGACTCAATCGTTACCCGATGTTATGGCAAAACGAGTCCGCCAGAGCGGCATCAGTTCTTCAGGTTTTCCAGGTCCAAAACTTAGCGATATACTTCCGACGATACCCAAAACAGGATAAAGTCATAATCTTGCTGTATACAGACTGTACCTATCTCTTCATTTTTTTTGGCCTTTTTTACTGCACTATATATCTATTCAATTATTTGAATACTTATTTTATATATACAAGATTCAAGACTATCGTGTAGATATTCATAATTATTTTTAGATGCATAACTATGGTTCGAAATATTGAGTGCTAATGTATATCGTTTTGCAGATAGTTTAGGACTTCGTAGCATAACTGCTCTTACCCTTTTAGCATTTTCGAGTGTGCGTACAGAACGAGTTCTTCCTCTAGGTTTTTCTGTGGCATATGAAGCAGTACCGCGAAGCTTGTGTGCCCACTTTTTAATTGTTATTCGATTAGGAACTCGATCTCGTGGATTTGAATGAAAGTGACGTCGAAATAAACGCTAGGTGATTATAACAAAATAAATAGCTATTTTTTAAATAAGCTTTAACCGCAAAAGAACGTTGAATATTTGTCCAACGCTCCCTGACATTTCTCGTAAACGCTTTGACAACTGTCTTAAATTTTCATTTATCGCGGAAGCATGAATTTGTATCTCATTATTTTATGACTTGAGTTAACTTTGAAAATGGATACATCATTCTGGAGGACCCATTATAACCTTCGACAGGTGACCAGTCCAACTTAGGGCAAATAAGAGCAGCACTTCTTCGACAGCTACATACATTTAATAATATGGTCAATAAATAATCTTGATCAAATTAGACACAGATGGATATAAACTAATTATCATAAACGAATTCACCAACAGGGTAGATATAATGACATAATATTATTACCTACATGTCAACTCGGCTTATATTATTATATAATTCTAAAATCCCACCTGTATTCTTGCCAAGGGCCTAGAAAGCCGAATTACCTGTATATTTTTTATAATACAATACATTTTGAGAGCACGTTTTCCTATATACTTAAAAAATAATAAATTTTTGTTGAATATTGAAACTTATGTTTGATTTAGTTACACGGGATGTCTCAGATGGGAGACACCCCTTTCCAAAAATTTTATACCAAAACATGACTGTGAATAAAATTTGCAGTCCTAATCCTAAAACTAAGTACTAACTAAAACTGCTACTACGTACTACGGTAGTACAACTACTACAGCTAGAAAACTGGTATTCTACACTTATTTAACTATTAAAAGGAGTTAAAGTGGTGAAATAGTTTAAGACAGTTAATGCGCCGCCTTACGGAATTCTCATGTATGAACATATAAAACAAGAAACCATAACAGAGGAGGGATATTTTAGTGTTGCTGTTACACACAGAGGGACAAACATACGCATGCACATAATGCCTGTATACTTCTAATTTATTGATAGTACAATAGTTCTTATTGTTGTCAGGTTGTCTTACTTTCTGTGATGCTTAGAGAGTATGCAATAATTATTGAGATAATGAAAAATTCATGTTTCGGGTGTTTGGGGGATTTCCACGTGAATCCAAAAAAGTATTTCTTCATAATGTCTATCTGTCACTACCGTTTGTGGTCACATCTACAGTGAGAGTTGAAAATGATAGAAGGACGGTTTTAAAACGTGATCAAGCGGCGAATAATACAGGGTGGGGCAATAGTGCGTCGGACCTCGATATCTCGTGTTCTACGATAGCTAGAAACTTTTTAAAAAATTGCAAGTAAACTAGATAAAAAAGTCTATAACTGGAAATTATTTTCGAACATACAGGGCCAGCCAAGACGAAATTACTGGACCAAGTGCCTTTTTTTGAAATGCTATGTATATCAGTAAATTTTTTGAAGCCTCTTTCTAGGCTCTATTCAATCCTTTATTAGTATTGAATATCTCCCAACCACTTGGATGTAATGAATTTTTTTGTTGAAATAATACAATCTGTAGATGGACATTTAAAAAATCGCCACAGTCACAATTATGGGTTTTAAGAAAAAGTTATGTGAATACCAGTTACGAGACTAATGGTTTTAAATTATTTTCATTTCCTAAAAAAGCACAGGTTGGCCAAAAATTATTTTTCAATTAAGAACATTTTAAATTGAATTTTATCAATTTTTTCACATGGATATTTACCCTGTATATTTTTCTACGACGTGATGTAGAAATGAAAAAAGAATATTTTTTGTAAGTAGTTCCCTGTGGCTAATTACAACCATTTTCGTTTTATAAATAAATAACTGTCAAATTCAAGCATAAACTTAAAAAAAGAGGTTCTCTCAAATAATTCATTAGAAAAATTTATAATAGGTGTTCGACGTGTTGCCCATTTTGATTGACACACGTCTTTATGCAATTTTGAAATGAGGCCAGTTAGTGGGATCATTTCTTCCAATTCATTGAAATGAGTAAATAGTATTTAACCAGTTCTATACTGTAATGTTTTTTTGTACATTTTATTGCTCTATTCGTGATTCGACAGGCAATAAAACCTCAGTTTGGTATAAATTGTCGTGTATAAAGGAGCTTTTATCGCGTTGTTACAATTTGTATTGAAATTAAAATATTTGGAATTTTACAATATGAATTTTAATAAAGCGGAACTTGTAGATATGACTTTTGTTTTGGACGAGTCAAACAGAAATTGTTTACTTGCCAATAAAATTTATCACCAAAGTTATCCTGAAAGAAGGATTCCAAAACTTTCTCGATAGATTTCTGGAAACTGGAAATGTCGAATACAAAAAAAGTTAAGAATAAAACGTGTTGGGAACGAAGAAAATGAGTTTTCTGCGGTGCTGGCAACGGTTGAGGATCCCCATGTTAGTCAAAAAGAAGTGAGCTCATTAGTAGGAATAAGCAGACAGTCTGTGTGTCGAGTCTTAAAAACAAACAAGTTGCATGCATATCACATTCAAATGTACCACGAATTATCTGATGACGATTTTCAAAAGCGCCTACAATTGCGTAATTGGGTAATACTCTTTTATTAAGTGATGAGGCAACTTTTCATACAACAGGGTTTGTTAGTAGGCACAATTCCCATTATTATTCTTCGGAAAATCCTCAGTTTTGTATGCAAGTTGATAACCAACACAGATGGTCTATACACGTTTGGGGAGGAATTATTGGAGAACATGTAATAGGGCCACATTTCTTTGATGGTACATTTACTGGAACTATTTATCTCCATTTGTTGGAAAATTATCTGCCACAATTATTGGTAAATCTCGCTGAAAGAATTCGAAATGGGATGTGGATTCAGCAAGATGATGGTCCACCACATTATTTAAATGCAGTTAGAAACCACTTAAATAATACCTACCCTCATCAATGGATTGGAAGAAATGGACCCACTAAATGGCCCGCTAGATCCCCAGATCTTACATAAATGGACCGGTAGTTTTAGGAACAGTGGGAACCTCATTTCAAAAGCGCATGCATGTGTGTCAATCAAAATGGGCAACATGTGGTACATTTATTATAATTTTTTTTACTGAGTTATTTGAAGAAACCTCTTTTTTTTAAGTTTATTTTTGAATTTTGTAATTATTGCTCAATAAAACGAAATCGGTTGCAATTAGCCCTAGGAAAGTACATACAAAAAAATGTTGGTTTTTCATTTCTACATCACACCGTCGAAGAATATACAGGGTGTTCCATTTGAAAAAAATCAGAGAATTTAATTTAAAATATTCTTAATTTAAAAATAATTTTTGGCCACCCTGTACATTTTTAGGAAATGAAAATGATTCAAAAACATTAATTAGATATCTCGTAACTGGTATTCATACAAGTTTTTCTTAAAATCCATAATTATGACTGTGGTGATTTTTTAAATATCCATCTGCAGATTGCATTATTTCAACAAAAAAATTCACTACATCCAAGTGGTTGGGAGATATTCAACGAATGAATAGAGCCTAGAAAGGGGCTTCAAGAAATGTACTGATATACACATATATCCCACATATATTCCATTAAAAAAAAGGCACTTGGTCCTATTATTTCGTCTTGGCTCGCCTGTATGTTCGAAAATAATTTCCAGTTATAGATTTTTTTAATTAGTTTACTTGCAATTTTTAAAAAAAATTCTAGTTATCGTAGAACTCGAGATATCGAGGTCCGACGTACTATTGCCACATACTGTATAATTTACATGATAATTAATAAAAGGCGATATGACCGACTTAATTATATAGTCCTTAAGACAATAATTTGGCAAGAATTCGTTACAAACCAGTTATTGATAATTTTTAATTTTACATGCGTGTTCAAGTTTATCATGTCTAGAGGCGACATTACAAAATTGCCACTACCTCAAATGTGAGCGGTATGAACACTTAAAAATGGGTAAAAAGTGGAAAAAATGTTCTTCTTAAAACAACTCTAACGATGTTTATTAAATGTGAGATATCGGTACTTCTTTTGTATCGGTATGTGGATGACATGACTCTTCTTAAAAAGCTCAGTAAGGGAGTTATCGGGAATCAGGTTTAAAAAAATTTAATATTATTTTCCTCTACAGTAGCTTTAGCAATTTTGATTAAATTTCACATGATCTTTATTAGATAATACAAGGCTGTGAGAGGCAGGGTTAAAAATTTAATATTTTTTCTCTAAAACCGCTCTAACAATCATTAAATTTGGCATTTAGACAGTAATCCTATAAGGCCAGGAACTAAGTATATCTGGTTGCCTAATAATACTCAAAAAATAATACAAGTAAAGGTTAGTACTCGGTAAATAACTCTTCTCCATACTTAAAACAGGAAGAAATACATGAGACCACAATCTCCTCTATAAAGTCCTTGTTTATAGTATAAAGAACATAACCTGACTGCAACCAACAGCAATGTGCTATGTGCCCCACCAAGCGTTGAATTACGAATTGCAAGCTTGGCACTTTAAATTTAATAATCATATATTACCAACAGAATGCTTAAATGCTTCGATTGCAACAAACATCAGCCGAAAGACTAATTCCTACGAGCTTTCCTGACAGTCGTTCCACATCACTTGCAGACTACAGTTTTGAGCGACTTTCTCTCATCAATGCAAGATTGGCTGTGACACGAGGATTTTTCGACTATTTGCTACTTTTAGAAATCCTTAAGATAGCGACAAACAAAATAGTGGGTAGGCGCCATCTAGCGGTCCAGTGTCTGTTGCAATCGAAATAAATAGATTGACTGAGCTTAGCATGAGTTAAAGTGAAGGCACTCTAGCTTATTTAGCAGATTGCAGATCAAATATTTACATTTATTTTGGTATGAAAATTCTAAAGGCAAATTAAAGTTATCTGCAATTCTGACTGAGCTACCGGTTTATTGACGCTTGCTATTTAAAAGCTGGTAAATACGCCCAACGACATTGCCTCAGCTGAGACTCGGACTCAAAAGTGGTACATTGACGAAGTATTGCCTCTCACATAACCCCGTCTGATCCACCGCTACCGGCTCGGTAACACATTAAAGCGTCACTAAACATCCATGCCCTAGCCAGAATTCGAGCCCGGATCTCCTTAGCCTCAAACCTAAGTATTGAGCCACTGCATAAGCATTGCCACTGAGCATGCATATGTATTAAAATTGATTTTATTTTGTTTGTGGAGTTTCTCATCTCACTACCCAATAAACACTCGACGTCCATTAACAGGTCCAGATGTCCATGGACATATTTTGGATATCCATTGGACTTAAATACATGGACATACATTGGCACGTGTCCACTGTTCATCCATTTAATATCCATATGATTAATTTTCTGGGCATGGTAGAAGACTATGGACATATTCTGGACATCCAATGGACTTCAATAAATGGATATCCACTGGACGTCCATTTAATGTCCATAAAAGTAGTTTCTTGATATATATATAATAAACAGAAATTACCCCATATTTCTACATATCGGGATGGGCTTATGATGAGACATATTTTAAAACAACCCGCCCGAATTAAACCTGCTTCACCAGTCAGCAAAATTCTTATAATTCTTTAGATAAGCGTTATTTTTTAGAACGGCTGCCCGCTAATTGATTTAAACTTGGCGGGTGCATTTAGTATTATTCGTTACAAATCGGTTAGATACTAGCGCCACCGATGTGCGTCCATCTGCAGTACTATATTATTACTATCTGACGAATATGTTGGAATTAGTCAAAGCCAAAAAGTTTCGAGTTTGTTAAATAGTTAATTGTATGATATACTTATATTTATTCTTATTGTTCAGTGTACTTATATAAAGTCATTATACGTACGTATTTGTTCTGACGGAGCATTTTAGTAGAGGTAAGTACGTTTTATATTTTCTTTTAATAAATAACACCCTGAAAATGCCTATAGTATCAAAAAGATAGTCATAAAAAATAACTATTCCGTAGCAGAGTTAGGAAGTAATCTAAATGAGGTAATTACTAGTTCTTCAAGTACATTTCAAACTTCTAATCTATCTGAACCTGAACTATATTTTAATATATGTGATTTTGATACGCGTGCACCTGCAACCGCGGGAAATTTAGATACTAATTCTGACATTGACTGCGATAATACTAGTGTACCATCACCTATTTATAGTTCGAATGAAAGTAGCAAAAATTCGGTAGATATAAAGTCAAATCAATCAATTTCTCGATGAAAATCTGCAAATAACACAGTGGGCTCTAAAACATAATTTTTTAAATGAATGATTTTTTTCTTTTAGACTAATCACATATTTTGTTTCTGATTCTTCATTTGTTTCAGGGGCCTCGGAAATTTTTGATAGTAAAGTAACGAAGGAAGACATAGATGAAAACATAAGAAAATGGTTGAGGCGAGCTAGAGAAAGGAAAGACTATATTGCCCAGAGAAAGAAAAGACAAATTGAACATATTTGAAAGTAGAAATGATTTTATATTATATAAAATATAACGGTAATTACATATGTTCTGTATTTAACTTAATACCTTTACAATCTACAATTTTAAGAAATCATCTCAATGTGATTTTTATTTTGTAAATATTAGTTAAAAATAATCATCCAAATTTCTAAAAATTCTTCGTAACAAATAATTGAAAAAAAAAAAATACTTAAATGTTTTTCGAATTTCCTATATGGACATAATTTTTCATTTTGTTTTTTGCATAAAATGAAAAGAAAAAAATTTAATGCACGAAATTACGACCATTGTAATTCCGCCTTGTGGGAGTTAATAAATTTATGTAGCTTCCAAAAGTTATTACAAAGGTTATCATTTCATGCATTATATTTTTTATTGATGTATATAAAAAATAAAAATATATACCCAGCTTACCTCCTTTTAAACTTTATTCATTATTTCTCAATTATTTACTCCGAAAAATGTTTAGAAGATTGGATAATTATTTTTATCTAATATTTTTACAAACATAAAAATTACATTCCTAAACAGCACAAAAGGTCCAATGGACTTCCATTGGATGTCCACCAGGCAAACAATGGACACCTAACGCAGAAATTTCCAGAAATGGACTTTGAAATTGAGGAACATTAACCCCCTATAAAATATCAAGCCCCGCATAATGTTGTTTTCAAATAAAAAACGAAATTTGACATGGCAATTTCCCCAAGTCAGAATCTGTAGTTACTATACTAACAAAATATTCTGACTATGCAGTCTGAACATATTAACTAAAATATAAAAAATAGATAAACTATAATCCTCTACATAAACCCTTTCGTAAAGTAATTCAATTTAATGAAGCCGCAATTAGTTTTAACCACCCAGCCATAAAATATTACTCCATTACACTACCATTTAATTTTATACCTACCTTTTATATTCAGGCGCTTATAGTATATTTTAGAGCGCCAAATATATGTTTATTGGATTCGATATATATTCAGCCATCAATCATAA
The DNA here is from genome assembly GCA_963675555.1 of Leptura quadrifasciata. NCBI lineage: Eukaryota > Metazoa > Arthropoda > Insecta > Coleoptera > Cerambycidae > Leptura > Leptura quadrifasciata. Next base: position 193,924,803 of record OY776673.1, on the reverse strand, counting down.
AACTTTGTCGTCTCTGGAGCTGTTATAAATTAACTACATTTGCTTGTCGATATTGGCTTTGCCACCGAACAAATTTTTGCATTTTGCTATTATATTAAATTTTCAAACACGACAGAGAAGAGCACTGCAATACGGTTTTAAATAATTGATTATGATGAACTATTGTTCTCTGTGCAAAGACTTTTTCTACCTGCAAAGTGCTAAAATGAGAAATGAAACAAAACTAAAATATTGATCTGTGAAAATTACAATATTTTATAGAGTAGACCCCAAGTGAGTTGTTCGTACTGAGCAAAAACAAACAATGTTTTATCTCAATAAATTCTTTAATTTCGTAATGGCGACCAGTTTCGTGAACTACAACTTCCTTGACACAAGACTATAAAAATGACAAGATATTTTATAACCAATAAAATTAGGAGTAAAAATTTTTTGCGAGTAAAATGGTTAGTAAACATTATCTAAGTATATAAAAAATGTATGCAAAGAATAAAAAATAAAAACTATTTAAAAAAAATTGGTAAAAATGTTTTAAGTGTGAAATATATTGGATTGAGAACAAATAAGAATACTGGATGTAAAAATTAAAGTAAACGAATATGTACATTTCTATAAAAAAATTTAAACAAAGCATTGTCATTGAAATAAAATGTCGTGTCATCAAACATGTCAAATAAAGTAATGCAAGTTAGAATTCTTATTTTTTTTTCTTATGGATTATTAAAAACAAATAATCATTTAAATTTAAAAAAAACAGAGTATAAGAAGTCAAGGGTAACAATAGACAAACTAGATAGAAACATAATATATATTAAAATTTGAATATGAATATAGAACAATAGTGACATCTACCTAAAAATCGAGAAAGTTAATGTATATGACATAGACAACAATGCATGTCGACTAAAAGAATGTGTAGGAAACTGCAAAAAATAAGGGCTTTCAAGGTTGTTCAAAATAAATCCTTTATTTGAAACATCTTCAACTTCTATATTATTGTCAAAATTGTGGTTGTTGTCCCAAAGATGTTTCGCGAAATGTGAAAACCTGAAGATAATGTTAAACAACGTACATGTTCTTTTAACCTTGTTTTAAAATTTCTGTATGTCCGTCCTACGTAGGTAGCATTGCAAGAGTTACATGATAGTTTGTAGACACCACATATGTCAAGAAGGTCCACTTTGTCTTTGTTATGTACAGAAAGATTTTCGGTAGACACAGACGATTTAAATGAAATAGTGAAATGATTTTTTAAACCGAAAACAGAAAGATGTGGTGTCTACAAACCATCATGCAACTCTTGCAATGCTACCTACATAGGACGGACTACAGAAATTTTAAAACAAGGTTAAGAGAACATGTACGTTGTTTAACATCATCTTCAGATTTCTCACACTTCGCTAAACATATTTTGGATAACCACCATAATTTTGGCAACAATATAGAAGTTCTACATGTTTCAAATAAAGAATTTATTTTGAACAACCTTGAAAACCTTGAAATTCTTAGGGAATTTAAAAATTAAAATTCTATGTCACTTAAAATTCCAATCTGCCCATACCTTTTCTGTCTTATTTTAAAGTCATTCATCTCATATAAACCCTGTCTAGTTTATAATTGTTTAATTATATTTACTCTGTTTGTTTACTTTGTCTTTTACACTTTTCCTATATTCCTCCATTTTGTTAATTTTAATACTACTAGTCCCCCATCTACAGACAAGTTAATTTATTTCTACCTATTTGTTTTTTACAGTTTCCTACACATTCTTTTAGTCGACATTAACTTTTCTATGTTTAGGTAAATGTCACTATTGTTCTAAATTCATATTCAAATTTTAATATATAATGTTTCTATCTAGTTATTAAGTTATTCTATTGTTACCCTTGACTTGCTATCCTCTGTTTATTTTTTAAATATTTTAAGTGATTTTATTACTCCTTCTAGAAAGTAGGAAATTGACCCACGCTTTGTAGAAATTTAATAGTTAAAATCCTCCTTCCTTGTCACGTGCTGTCATTCTCATGAGTATAAATCTAAAAGTGGTAAAGTTTCAAATGCCACACTCCTCTGGTCACACGGCCGCTTTCTGTCTTGATATTTGCGGAAATTTATTACAGTAAACTATCCCAGCATGAAGATGTAATCGTGAGCTAAAGCAATTTCAGTTTAATAAAAAGGCTCCATCATAGACACATATTTCACGCCGTGAAATAATCTTTTCATTATTTAAAAATCCTTTCCGTGTGCACTTCTTACATACGCTACTTTCAGACAAACTTGATACGAATTAGTCAATGTGTCGAATATACAGGGTGTCCCACAACGAACTGCGGCGATCGATATCTCGCAAAGTAGATATTGGAAAATTTTGAAAATTTGGTAGTAAATTAATGTCGATGGGGGCTAACTTGGCTAAAATATTTTCAAGATAGTGGTGATGTCAACTTGCTTATTCTAAATGGGACATACCATATAATATTATATTTTTGGATTGTACCCAAATTCTAGGCCGATTTGTTTATCATGTCTTATACCTAAGTCTCTCCGTTTTTGACACACTTCAATTTTTATGTCCAAAATGACGTTTGCAGGCCCTAAAAGAATTATCAATTCTTCCTATAAGGAAGCCTTTATTATCTAATTTGGGTTGGATTCTGTGTTGAAAAAGACCTACTTTAATAGAGTTTTTATAATATTTTGATATATATTAATACGGAGTGTTAAAAAAGTAAGAATAAATATGAAATTGAGAAAACTGACAAAAATCAATTTTTTCAAACGGAAACCCCCAATTTTTATAATTTTATCTTATTTGCCATTAAAAATAAGGGTAAGTTTGTGTATGGATGTCTATTCTGAAATATTGCCAATTCAATATTTATATATGGAGATTTTACTATGTATTTTAAGTTCAATTACTCTTAGTTGGCTATGACGGCGTTGAGTGCTAAACAAATGTAGCTGTCAGTTACCATTTGACATGTAAATAAATAAATAAATAAATAAATACACCACAGGTAATGACTATGAACTAAAGAATTATTTTCATGGTATTGAGATAAATACATAAATAAAAAGATTGTCTAAAATAAGGATCTAGTCTGGTCGATAGCCGAGTGGGTTAAGGCGCGAGGTGGTAATCGCGATTAATCACACGGAGATCGCACCACCGAGTTCGAATCCTGGCTCCGGCACTGTCAGAGGAAATGGTTGTATGTCCGCGTTTTTTCAATGTGTAACCCCCATCCGCACAAGCCCTGCAGTGCTATTCTTGACATCCTTCGCAGTTGTGCGTATACGTGTTAATGCGAGCGGTGTATTTGCGAACACGTCCAACAGATGGTATAATCGCACGTAAAATTGCACTTGGCAACATCTCAGTTTCGAAAAATACGTAATTTCACTCTGTTGTGGATGACAGGACAGCATTGTCGAGTGACATTTCTTGATTGTTAGTTTGTTGTAGGTTATATTTGTATTCATAAAGAAAAATATTTGTTTGCTAATAATTTATTGTGTAATGGAGACTTCACGCAAAACTGTTAATGCTTTTATTGAACAAAAACGGTTAATACTGGAATTTATAAAGAAAAATCGAAAACTCGCATCTGGTAGATTTTCTAATGAATTTACTCAAAAAGACGGCCATCGTAGAAAACTGGAGGAGGGCCTTATGAAATAAATATATTTTCCATATTTTCAATGTTCGCAATATATTGTAAATCGTCCATTATCAACAAATTACAACACAACAGACTTTTTGATTTTATACCATATCACGAACATAATAAATTTAAAGATTTTGAATATAAAATTAGGTTATGTCATCATTCGCATATTTACCGATTGTCAAAATCCACTCGCTGTTTAATGCGAATACTCGAATGTCTTGCGAATGATCAAGAATATCTAGTATGAATTTTCATTCGCATTATGGTGGTATGCGAGTAACTTTTAAAAATGCGAACGGTCAAGAATAGCGCTGCTGGCTTCTGGAATTGGGGGTTGTCTAATTTCTGTGGTGTTTATTAATCTTATTAGAAGACCAAAAAATAACGTTCGCACAGTTCCTCTCTTGGGTTGATAGTATTTGCATAGACTAAGAACTTCATATGTCCCCACACATAATAATTCAAAGGGCTCCTTGGTGGCCAAGCAAACTCACTTCCTCGACCGAGCCATCTATGTGGGAAAGTCTCATCAAGATAATTCCTGACTTCAATGGAGAAATGAAGGGGAGCTCCATCTTGCATGAATCACATTCTGTTCCGTATGACTAGCATGAAAACATGTAATATATTAGCAACAGTATTTTGAAGATAAGACTGTCCATTTAAATTTGGAGGAAGGACAAATGGTTCCAATAATTGATCACCGATGATAACACACCAAACGTTAATCTTAAATTCTTGCTGAAAAAGCCTTTTTTTAACGTCATGACGATTTTCTACTTCCCAGTAGAAGTCCCAGTAGTCCGGTTAAAAACTCCTCGGCGAGTAAAAGTTACTTCGTCGGTAAATAAAATGTTCTTAAGAAAATTTCGATCTCTGTTGTGTCTAATTAGAACAAATTGACAAAATTGTAGCCTTTGTGGAAGATCCCTTCGAAGTAAGTCTTGTACAGGAGTGAGATGATATCGGTAGAAGCGTTCTTTACGTAAGATCCTTAGGAGAGATTGTTTACTCACTTCTGTAGCCGCTGCTAAACGACTTGAGCTGACTTGAGAATCTTCATCCATACGAACTAAAATTTCTAGTTCCTGATCTGGAGTAATTCGTTTCGGTCGTCCTGCATCGTTTTTATGGCGAAATTAACTTGTTTCTCCCAAATGACGAAACAGGTCTTTGAAAATCTTATGATCTGGCTGTATTCTATTTGGATATTGCAATGAGTATCTCCTCGCTGCAGCACGTCCGCTAAAATTATTTTCTGCGTAAATACATATATCCCTCATTTCCCTATTTAAAAAAATTATTATGTGGAGGAATATTCTGGTCAGAAGTACCACAAAGTTCCAGATGGATCGGTCGATGAAGTGAGTTTGCTTGGCCACCAAGGAGTACTGATTATAATCCATTGGATTATTATATGTGGAGACATAATTAATTTTGAAACCTCCAGGGTTCCAAAGCACTTGAAAAGAAAACGGTCAATATCGAGGAGCACCATGGAGGTTGTATTGCACAGCTACGTCGTTGTCAACTATCCCAGAGACTTGCTGCTCTGTACTCGGACTGAGGCTCTTCATCCACACGAAAGTATTTTTTTTGTAACGTCCGTCTGTCACTACCATTTGTGGTCACACAGATACTGGCTGTTGGAAATGTCATTGAGTCAGAAAGACGATTTTAAAATGAGATCACGGAGCGAATAATATAATACATGACAGTTATTAAAAGGCGATATCAGCAAGTTAATTATATAGTCCCAAAGACAATAATTTGGCAAGAATTCTTTAGATGAAAATCCAAACCAGTTATTGACAATTTTTAATTTTACTTGTGTGTTCAAATTTGTCTCGTCTCGAGGAAACATTACAAAACCTGCCCTACCTCAATTGTGAGTGGAACACTTAAAAATGAGTAAAAAGTGGAAAAAACGTTCTTCTCCAAAACAGCTCTAATGATGTTGATTAAATGTAAGATATCCATACTTCTTCAGTAACGGTATGTTATGACATGACTGTTTATAGTGAGCTCAGTAAGGGAGTTATCGGGGGGCAGGTATAAATTTTTTTAATATATTTTGTGTCTACAATACTCTAGAAATTTTGATTAAATTTCACATGATCATTATTAGATAATCCAAGATTGTGAGAGGTAGGGTTAAAAAAATTTAATATTTCTATTCTCTAAAACGGCTCTAACAATCATTGAATCTGACATTTGGATAATATTCCTTTTAAGGCCAGGAATTAAGTATATCTGGTTGCCTAATAATTCTCAAAAATAGCACAAGTAAGGGTTTCGTACTTAGTATATAAATTTTCTCCTAAGACAAATTAGAAAAATAACATGTGACCAGGACGTGTTTGCAGGGACGCTATAAAATAACCTTTCTAACTAAACTTTTTGGTTTTGTTTTATATCCTATTAACACATACCGAAATTGAAAATAATAAGTGAAATACTTTGTGAGATATTAAAAAATAATGACTAAAAAAAATAAATTTACTAGCCTGCAGCAAAAAATTAAAGCCGTTGCTTACACATATTCATATGAACTTTTTTCAAGAAGATGATCCAAGGAATACCTGGAACCCTGAAATATTGGCAGGTCATTATGGATTGCCCTGGATGTGTATCATTGCAGTCTGATATTTGCTTCATACAATTCAACCATATTAGTCTATAAGATATAAAGTAGCAATATATTTATTACTAGTTGTGACTGTTATTTCTCTCAAATTTTAGCGACAAGGTCCCCGGTTGCTGTTAGTTTGAAAAATTGTTGATTGGTAATGATTAAAAAATTATAGAGGATACATCTTACTGTAAACCACAGTTCGTTAAATAATTAACAGTGAATGTGCCAGTTAAAATGAATGGAACATAGACTTATGTTCTTATCAATCTACACCTTCAGTTTTTTGTAATATACAGGCTGTCCATTTTATCAGGGCACTTGAGAATATCTCACTTAATATCGGTCGTACAAAAAAATTGTGCCGATTTATATAACCTACAAAATGGTTTAAAGACATTTGAAATCCATGGCTTACTTTAAGAGTTATGGCGGAAAATATTGAAAATACGGAAAACGTCTAAGCCAAATATCTCCGTTATTTGAAGAGATACGAGGAAAATTCTAAGGCAAAAATGTTTTGAAAAAACAGAGTGTTTCAACGAGGTTTTATCTAATTTTTTTCAAAACCGCTGTATTTTGAGATTTACTCTTCAGGCTGTTAAAAAAATTATTTTGAAACGGGTGGGAAATGGCGCCATTAAATAGAGTATTTTCCTCCCTTTTCAACGATATATTACTTGCCATATTTATTCATTGGTACTACGTTAATAATTATAAAAACATTTTCTTAAAACAAATAATTTTTTTTTAACAAGCATTATACTTGCCGTGGAGAAGTATGATTAAATAAAACGATAAAAGAATTCAATATGTTGTTCAAATCTTTGCTACAATAAAACATTAACATAATTAAGAAGAATAAAGTAAAGTGAGGTGCACGGTACTTTCCTACCTTTATTAGTTTGCTTGATTTATAAGATATATTCGCTACGCTGATGAGGAGCAATAACTCCGAAACACGTGTCCGTAGCTGCACTGTTGTTTCTCTTGAGGTATAAGGCAATAACTTGTTTCTTTATTTAATTATTTAGCCTCATAAACCACCATCATATTTTACTTAGTGTTTGCCAGGTGGAAATAGAGCAGTACATATAGAGCTCATCGTACTGATTGCTCTCATTTGAGGCCCTAAATGTGGCACATGAAAGTCCAACTCGAGTACTGTACACTGTACTTTCCGAAATTTGTTGGTTTTACTCGATTTGTAAGATATATTCGCTAAGCTACGCTGCGCTGATGAGGAGCAATAACTTCGAAACACGTGTCCGTAGCTGCATTGTTGTTTCTCTTGAGGTATAAGGCAATAACTTGTTTCTTTATTGCAACTTATGTTTGATTTGATTAGACGGTGTCAATGGGAAACACCGCTTTAAAAAAATTGGCTAACGATTGACAGAATACCAGGTAATCCTAAAACTAGCATCTAACTGAAACTGCTACTACGTACTACGGTAGTACAACCACTACAGCTAGAAAATTGGTATTCTACTCTTATTTTACTATTAAAAGGAGTTAAGGTGGTGAAATAGTTTAAGTCAATTTATGCGCCACCTTGCGGAATTCTCATGTATGAGCATATAAAACAAGAAATCATAACACGAGGAGGATTTTTTTTTATGCTGTTGTTATATACAGAGGGGCAAACATACGCATTCACATGATGCCTGTGTACTTCTAATTTATTGGCAATACAATGGTTCTTATTGTTATTAGGTTATCTTATTTTCCGTGATACCTACTGAGTATGCAAAAATTATTGTGATCATGTAAAATTTAGGTTTCGAGTGTTAGGAGGATTACCTCAAATGTGAATGGTGTAAACACTTAAAAATGGATAAAAAATGGAAAAAATGTTCTCTAAAACAGCTCAAACGATGTTGATTAAGTGTAAAACATCGGTACTTCTTTAGTATCAGTATGTGATAACATGGCTGTTTATAGAAAGTTCAGTAAGGAAGTTATCAGGGAAGAGGTTTAAACATTTTTAATGTTCTTCTCCTCTATAATGACTAGGAATTTTGATTAAATTTCACATTATATCAGATAATACAGGGCAGTGAGAGGTAGAATTTAAAAATTAAATATTTTTTTCTCAAAGACAGCTCTAGCAATTATTGAATTTGACCATTCGATAGTATTCCCTTAAGGCCAGGAATTGAGTACAGTTTGTGGTATTTAAGAAATTTTAAAATATTTTGAATCACAAACAATACAATAATTTAATAAAATTAAAATAAATCCTTAACCTTTAAAGTGTATTTAAATAGAAGAAAAAATGCAAAACAGCAAAAAATTTATTTAAATTAAGTTTATTTCTTGTCTAGCCAGGCTATTATATTATGCTTCATAGACAATATAGATCGTTTCTTGTTCACTATCTCGATCCTCTTCTCCCCTTACTATAATTTTCCTGACAGCTGTCTTATTTTTTTATCTTTCTCCTTTGACATTTTTCATTCTCTCCCTGTTGATTTTTTTTTGTCTTATCAAATGTTCGTAAATGTCTAATTATTTACTCTACCGGGTGTCAACAGATCATGGTAGACCCCCCCCTTTTCCCTTATTTTTAAGAATATCAGAATGAAATTCTGTAGATGTTATTATATGACCAAGAAGACACTTTGTGGCATAACTGCCATTTTTCCCCACTTCCGGTTTCACTGGAATTGACCCCAACTCTTGATTAAAAAAAAAAAACAAAAAACTAAAATAAGAAAAAAATGCTTTTGGGCACATTCACCGATTCCTTAAAACATCCCTCGGGACATCCGCTATTTTATGGTAGTACGCTACCAATATGGTTCCATTTGAAAAAATTAAGTTTTGGTAAAAAAAACTGTTTAGGCCAAATTTGATGGCCCACAAAATACACATTCTCAAATTTTTATGCTCGATTTGACTTTTCTGATATCACACCGGTCCATTACAAGCAATTTTTTCTGATCATGGCACTCTCGATGTACCAACTAATTTCGAATCAAATTTTTTTCATAGAGTCAAAATGCCACTTATGGGGCATCACTGTACTCAGAATTTTTCAAGGATTCAAAAAATTTAATAATATACAGGGTGTTCCAGTTAAAAATCAAAAGTTTGGGTCATTTCCGGTAAAAACGGAAGTAGGGAAAAATGGCAGTTATGCCACAAAGTGTTTTCTTGGTCATATAATACCAAGATTGATTCTGATATTCTTAAAAATAAGGGAAAAAAGGGGTCTACCATGATCCGTTGACACCCGGTATTTTTACTTTTATTACAAACTAATATTAGGATACTTTAAAATACCACTTTTGCAAGAAAGTTTATTAACTATTACTTATTTCACAATAGCCCTGAAATATCACCAAATTTTAACACCTTACGATGATATTAATATATCAATAGTTTTTTGACGGGAGTATTGTAAGGAGCATGTTTGACACATGCTTCTTACGATACTGTGGAAAAAAATCTTCGAATGTGCAAACTTCAATAGCATATCAACTGAAATTAAAGGCTATATCACTCGAGAGTGTCTATAAATAAGTTTAACGTTGTAATTTATAAAAAGTTTCATTTGGATAACTATTTCTTATTCTAATATTAACATTTTAGATTGAAAATCTTGTTATATGTAAGCTTCATTCCTGTAATGCATAGTACACGCTATTCTGCACATAATCCAAGTTATTCCGATTGAAAATTGTTATTACAAATTTAATTTTGATATTTTGAGTTAAATATTTACAATTTGTTTAGTTTTAATTTTACATTACCATTTTACCATACTAAATTATATTTTATTTACGAAAATATGGTGTGGGTGTGGGTGTGTGTGTGTAAATACACATCAATACATTGCCTGCTATATATATTATTATTATTAATTTAACCAGTTGGCGCTGTATGAATTACTTAGCCATCACCATTTTAGTACTGTTTAGAAGGTTGAAGAACAGTCAATACCTTTCGCTTTGTGTAGTTTGGTTGCGAATCTAAGTAATAACGACAGCCACACTGTCATAATGTGGACGTAACTTTTGGAAAGAGAAACCCTATCTAACTTAAATCAATCACAATCCGATATACTAGTTTTACGGAGTAGTGAATGAATGCTAGGTATTTTTGTGTATTCGGAACTACTTTACTTCTTGTAAAGAGCGGATTTTATTCATGCATGCATTTATATAGGATGTGATAGTAGTTACATCAGAGTTCTTCGGGAAAAGCAAAGCAAAGTTTGCAAAAATTATAGCCCTTTAAAATACCACTGTGAAATTTGTGAGGCCCTGAGTAAGCAACCAGGTGTACAGTCAAGTATACCTAATGTTGCATTACTCATAAAACGACAAGATCAGCCTATAAAAGTTTCATAACAATTAATTCAATTTCACATTATTTATTTCTTTAATATCATTACATATTTTTGGCAGTAAGCGTTGTTTTCTATTTTATGTAAATATATTTCCTCATTAACAGGAAGTCTTTTGAGTCAAAATTTAAGTTGGCAGCATTGGAAAGACGTCAGATTTCCAGAGAAAAAATAGATAATTTCCTGTCTTTGTCGGAGCTCATGTTCTAAGGAAGCACGTTTCTCTTTTCATTTGGCTCAACTCAGTTTAGTTTTGGGCATTTTGTGAACCAAAGTATTTCTTTTGTGTGGAAGCTTTGTCAGCTGTCGCATGAAAATTTTATTTCCGAGAGGCATCCAGTTTTTTTGGTATTTTTTTGTAAAGTACATATGCTACTCTCTACTTATAGGGGTTAGTTTTACTTTTATGTTTTACTAGGTTGTTCTTATACTTGTAAAACTTACAGAGTGTTTGGAGACTGGAAGTCAATCATCTGCCGATGTGCCAGCCACCTATAACCGTCAGGGACATCATAGTAACCTCCTCACTTGGTGTCATGAAGACGACCAGACCATGTTATGCCGCAGGGACATCCTAACCATGCTCTAAATGAGCTCGATCAGTGTTGGAGCATGTTTTGCTGGAACGAGTTCTTTTTGGTGGAACAAGTTTTTTCGCTGGAGCAATTTTTTTATTGCAGCAGGGTTAAGCTCCTTTTTTCTTTTTCATGAATCTTAATTTCATTTAATTACCTAACTGTCATTCACTTTCAACTTCAACCTTACCATTATATATTTTTCAATTTAATTTTAATCTGAGCTATGGAACTCATAGCATGTGTAAGTTTTTGTATCTTTTTTTAAAACATAAGCCTGGTATGGCTATGCAAAGCTAGTATTGGTTTAACATCGTACATACAAGATACTTTTAGATAAACATTATTTCCACGATTCCACGTAATACGTATTATTCAGTTTTTGTTAATTATTAGCATTTCACTTCATAATTAGACCTCTCCCTGTATGTTGTACATATTGTATATAATAAATATTTTTTTAGGTGCGAGCGTGGGTGTGCCTTTACTATGTACATACTTCGATATGCGATGTATAGCAGTTGGATGTTTGACCGTTCCAACGAAGACCGCGTCCTCGCCTCACACATCTTCCAGCGGCTTGTATATCAGTGTATGCGCTGAAGCTATAGGGGATATACCATCCTTCGGAGGGGATGTAAAGCCGTCGGTCCCTTGTCTATTAAATGTTAGGCAAGTAAAAAATCCCTTCACTTCTTAAGGGAAAAGGTTCGGCAAAATTCCTGGTTGGGGGTAGCTCGTCTAGAGGCGCCGGTGTTAGGCCTTAGTAGCGGAAATAGGCCAACGTTAAATAAATGTATAAAAAAAAAATATTCTTTTTGTACAAATCTTGCTTCTAATACTTGCATCGTCTCTAATAATATTTGTCTGGTAATTTAATAATAGTAAATCTATCGTGTCTTTTTAAATAAGTAGTCATTAATTTTTATAACTTTCAAATCTTAAGTAAATGTGGTTAAACAAGTCTGCCTTCTTGGCTGGGCAAGATTAGAAGTAACCTTTCAACAATCAAGTGGCGCCCTCTCCTATCCGCACTCCGTATTCATGCCCTCTGCTCTCGCACAAAAAATAGCTGCCGTACGCAAGAGCAACCATTTCATACAATTTGGTATAAAATCGGCTACACCTAATTGACGCACCAACGTATCGGGCCTGAGTGTGGAATCATTTTTTTATTAGATTATTGCTTTTCATTATCTAGTCCTTTCATTAGTTTTTTTACTTTTTGTGATAAGTTTAATGATAAGATTATCAGAGGTATGCAAGTACTCATACATTAAGAATGTGACATTTCAATTTTCTACTTTTCATAAATTGCTTTTTATAAAACCTGCTAGAGCACTGACATTTTGTGGGATACTTTAAACTTGTTGACCTGCGGGGTTGTCACATTTAAAATCTGTGTCATTTTTTTCCGTAAAAATCCTTTTGGTAAATTAAAATTAAATTATTTGAATTATACTCAATTTACAGACTGAATCATTAAGTTAATATACGGGTTGAATTTTGTTTACATTTTATACTAAGACTGTCTACTATTTTATATAACGTGTTACTGAGTTAGCGCAGGCACGTAAGGTTACCGATGAAGAATTATTTGAAGCAGCGGCAGAGCTCTGTGTTTCTGATGCTTTCGTTTGGTATCGCAGTGCAAAGACAAGGGTTGACAGCTGGAGTGCTTTGATTTCGTTATTAAAACAAGACTTTTTACCATCTAATACGGAAGATGAGATTTGGGAACAGATTAAGCAACGTAAACGAAAGAGTCATGAAAAGTAACCATATTTTTTGCACAAAGGGAAAATTTTTGTACCTGACTTAGTCATACTCCTCATGAGGTCACGAAGGTTAAACACATTCGAAATAATTTGTTACCGGAGTACTTCGGTTAATTAGCTACATCGGATACGGAAACAATACCGCAATTACTTCGTTTATGCAAGAAATTAGAAGAAGCTGCCCATATAAAGTCTAGACATGCTACCGTACATTAAATTTCAAATTTGTCAGTTGAAGATACACCTTCAATGAGTCGATGTTGCTGTTTCGTAACAGTGAGCACAATGTAGAGGGTAATCATCAGACCAATGGTATCGTTAGTTTAGTTCCTAAAACTCAACAGGTAGTTGCAAGCACATCTATAAATAAAAATAGGATATATACATCAGCGCAGGTCACAAAGGTTAAACCTTGTTGGAATTGTGAAAAAGCAAACCACACCTTCTCGTCTTGTAAGATTAAGAGAAAAATGTTCTGTTTTCGTTGTGGTGCAGCCAATGTTATTGTTTCTAATTATAAAAGATGTTCAAAAACCATTAAGGAAAGTGTATTTTAGCCGCTACACTGTTCCTAGTAACGTGGCGAATCGTAAGTTTTCGCATATTTGTAAGCAAGAGTATCAGTCTTGGCTCTCATATATTTCAAATTTCTATAAGGTCTCTGTCAACACAGATTCTGAGGGGCAGATAGCAACATTGTATTTCACTTCAAAATTAAACTTTGTAGCCTGCGTGTACATATTGTATATAATAAATGTTCTTTTTGTAGAAATCTTGCTTTTAATACTTGCATCGTCTCCAATAATATTTGTCTGGTAATTTAATAATAGTAAATCTATCGTGTCTTTTTCAATAAGTAATCATTATTAATTTTTATAACGTTCAAGTATTAAGTAAATGCGGTTAAACAATTTTGAATCCTTGGCTGGGCAAGATTATAAGTAATCTTTCAACAACCAAGTAGCGCCCTCTCTTAACTACACTTCGTATTCATGCCCTCTGCTCTCACACAAAAAATAGCTGTCGTACGCAGAAGGAACCATTTCATACAATTGGGTATAAAATCGGTGAGACAAAAAAGTATTTACGAAATGCTATTGATGTTTTTTGACAACAAACCAAGAATTTGCTGCTATATTTAATGCTGGAGTGACGTGCTTACTGCATTATATGGCTCTACAACATCAATAAAAACATTGAACTAGTTTCGTTTAGGATACTTTGTCAAAAGAAAAACACAAAGCCAAGTGAAGCAAACGCATTGCTTCGAATAATTTTTTGCGGATGCAAAACATGTTGTAATAATCAGTGTGTGTGTAGGAAAGCTGGATTATTCTGCACCGTAGCCTGCTCCACTTGTTCCGGCTCTGATTGCCTGAACTGTCAACAATTAATTGATGAAATTGACCAAGAAAATGGTTATGTTTAAAACATTATATTTTTCAATTTTAAATAAAAGGTTATGAATTTTTTATATTGTTATATATCATTTTGAAAAGACCTTAGGAATGGACTATATGAATTCATGTTATCTGATTTCTCTCGAATCGTCTAGTGTAATTATATATTGTTTTACTTTCACTCTTATTGTTTGTTTTGTTGTACACTTTTTTTTTTATTGTGTTTTATTTGCTTATTCTTCCTTTTGTATGCTTGTTGTATGTATTTTACAGATATATGTTAATATTTATTTTGTGTATACTGGATGTGTCAAAACACTATTTGTGTATTATGACCAATAAAATATCTATCTATTTATTTATCTATCTATCTATGTTTAATCGAACGAAAATGTCAAATTCTTTTGAGTTATGTCATTTTCATGACATATTGTAACAAAAGTCGGCCATATTGAATCAGCCATTTGGATTTTCTATTTTGCAAGACCATATTCTTTTTCAGTGACCTCAAAAACTTCCTTAATATTAATTTGAACGTATTTTATTTGAAATTCGAGTTACGTTATTTTTATGAAATATTTGACATAAAGTCAGTCATACTGGATCGGCTATTTCGAATTTTTATTTTTTAACATTATATTCTTTTCGGTGACATGTAGAATTAAATTTGAATACAATTGCTTTGGAATTCATTGTGCTATTACAATTTTATATAAAAGCGTTTTTTTTTGTTTAAACAATCATCGGGCAAATATAATAGTATAACTTTTTATTTTAAGCTATTTCAAGTGTCTACCAAAAATTTCACGGAAATCCAAGCTTTTATTAAAAGCCGTTATTTAACTTGCAATGTTTGTTTGTTTGTAATCTCCTTTACACAGAGAAATCTCTCGACAAGCTTTTATAGCATAATAAATATACATAATGTAGGTAACAAAATGATGGGTTTGATTTGCTTCAAAGTTTATTTTCTACTTTTTACAGCATTTAAATAAAAGCTTTTTTTTAGCTATATTTTTTTATAATTTTATTTAGAATAGTAACGCACATCACAAAAAGGCTCGGTGCGTTGTAGCTGTTCAGTAGTTTTAATAATTATCACATCTTCTACATCGTTTATCTATTTGCATATCCCTTTAATGGCATCGCCATTCTTAAAACTCAATAACAAGCACTTATATAGTTTTAATGTATTCCTAACTGAAACTTTATAGTGATATTAAAGAAAACGTCTCCAAGTGTACCTTATAAGACTTAATTTACAACTCAAAGTTTCAGAAAGCTGACCTCGTTTTCGAGGTACCTGTGTCATCCTATTACGGTTTTTGTAGCTTTGCTGTAAATCTCTTTGTGGATTTTATCTTCTTTAAGCCCCTTTCACGATCTAGATATTCTTATTTCCGCTTTTAGAACTCCGAATTGCACCACTAACTTTTAATAATCCCACATTAAAATTATCTTGTTTAACCGCTTACGTTTTGTTTAGTTTAATTAAAAACATTTATATTTTAAAATTCACCCTTGTAGTTTTTAGATGGAGTTATCTCTAGCGAGATTTTGTCGACCTGGCGGACATTTGAACAGTTTGATATTCAAGATTAGCAAAAAATTGCAAATTATGGAGTATTTAAATTTTATATTAAATATTTTTTGATAATAAGCAGTACAGTGTTCGACTAATTATAGAAGAAAGAGTAGCAAGTAATAATTACTGTAACTCATTAATGTCCGTAATTATTTTAGGTTTAATTTTGTCATATTTTTTGCATTTTGCATTTTTGCATATATTGGTGACTAAAGATGGAAAAGATTTTTTAACAAGTTGTATGATCAAACGTTCAAGTGGGACAAAATCATCCGGAGGTAAAATACCCTCCCGATCGGATCTCCGGGGGAGGGTGCCCACAGGGACACCTCATCGAATGTCGAAAAAACACCGACAAGTTAAATCCAACAAAACTAATTCTTTCATCTACGGCGCTTGGAATGTTCGTACTTTGAACGACAGCACTCGCACCGATCGGCCTGAAAGAAGAACTGCTCTAATAGATAGAGAACTTCACCGACTCAATGTTGACGTTGCAGCTCTCAGTGAAACTCGATTTTTGGAGGAAGGCTCTCTCACAGAAAAGTACTACACCTTCTATTGGAAAGGTCTTCCCACCAATTCAAGAAGACAACATGGAGTAGGATTTGCCGTTCGGAATCAACTTGTATCCAACTTAACACAAGTACCACAAGGCCTATCCGAGCGTCTAATGCTGCTGCGCTATGAGCTATCAGATGGCAACGCGGTAAATCTAATAAGCGCCTACGCTCCCACTCTGGATGCAAGTCACGAAACCAAGGAAAGCTTTTATCAACAGCTGGAAGAAACCCTCTGTAGAATACCTAAAACGGAACGACTCGTTATTCTTGGCGATTTTAACGCTAGAGTAGGGAGAGATGCAGACACCTGGCCAGGCATCATAGGCAAGAACGGTTTGGGCAACATGAACGCTAACGGTCAACTACTCCTAACTAAATGCGCCGAACATGATCTAGTTATAACAAACACCATTTTCCGACAAAAGGATAAATTTAAAGGCACCTGGCGTCACCCCAGATCAGGTCACTGGCATCTACTGGACTATGTTATAGTACGTAGGAAGCATCTCAAGGACGTCCAAATTACAAAGGCGCGCATTGATAGCGAATGTTGGACCGATCATCGTCCTGTTGTCTCTAAAATGAAAATTGTTATGAGACCCAAACACCGAAGAACTCAAGTAAAACGCAGACTCCGTCTCTGTATTAGTAAATTGCGTGACCAACAAACCGTCGAACAGCTAAAGCAAAAAGTTCAAGAGAATTTGAGTGCACTAGAAGAAACCAATTCTGTAGATGTCGCTGCTACCTGGACACAAATTAAAGACAGTTTAAAAAGTGCGAGTGAGGAAATTCTTGGCACTGCAGCAAGTAAAAAACAGGAGGACTGGTTCAATGATAATGAAGCTTTTATACAAGAACTTCTTGACCGCAAACATACTGCCTTCCAAAACGCTATCAACCACCCCAACGACTCATCAAAAGCAGAAGCTTTTACCCAATCTAAGTATGAAACGCAACGCGAAATCAGAAGAATAAAGAACGAGTGGTGGGCAAGCAAGGCCAGAGAAATTCAAAGGTACGCCGATTCACACGACTACAGGAATTTCTTTCAAGGAGTAAAAGCAGTGTACGGCCCTAGTCGGAAAAATATGTGCCCTATTAAAGATTTAAATGGAAATCTCCTCAAAGAAGACCAGGAAATAAGAGCCCGAT
The DNA here is from genome assembly GCA_963675555.1 of Leptura quadrifasciata. Taxonomy (NCBI): domain Eukaryota; kingdom Metazoa; phylum Arthropoda; class Insecta; order Coleoptera; family Cerambycidae; genus Leptura; species Leptura quadrifasciata. Next base: position 193,907,087 of record OY776673.1, on the reverse strand, counting down.
GGAAAGAACACTACTCTAGCATTCTTAACCAGCAAAGTCAAGCCGATCACGATATTATAAATCTTATCCCTCAATATGACACCTTCGAAGACTTAGATAAACCACTAACAACGGAAGAGATCTTAACCGCCATTGGGCAGCTAAAAAATAACAAATCTCCCGGCGCCGACTCACTCCCAGCTGAGATCTTTAAAGCTGTGTCGTCAGAGCTCATACCCTACCTCAAAAAACTGTTTGATGTCGTGTGGGAAAGTGGTCAAGCTCCGCAGGAGTTTCGTGATACACTTTTAATCAACCTCTTCAAAAACAAAGGGAGCGCTGCGGACTGTGTAAATTACAGGGGTATAGCTCTCCTGGCTGTTGGAGGGAAGATACTCACTAAAGCGATGGCAAATAGGCTAACACCTGTTATGGAAAAGTTACTTCCTGAAACACAGAGTGGCTTTAGACCAAACCGAGGCACATCGGATTTAATCTTCACACTTAAACAGCTTCAAGAAAAAGCACTCGAACATCAAGGAGAAATTCACATGGCCTTCATTGATTTAACCAAGGCGTTTGACTCGGTGGACAGGGAAGTGCTCTGGAAAATTATGTTCCGCTTAGGTATCCCTAGAAAATTTGTGGAAGTATGTCGCAGTCTACATATAAACAACAACGCCCAGGTTATGTATAATAATGAGGCAACCGAACCTTTCCAAACTCTCACTGGAGTTAGGCAGGGATGTGTCCTGGCACCCCTACTCTTTAATTTGTTTACCACTGCTCTAACAATTATTGTCGACAACAAACTGACAGTCAGAGGAATAGGTCTCAGATACCGTTTTGATGGCGGTCTCTTTAACATAGGGCGCTTTAGAGCTTTCACGAAGACACGCACACGATTCATTTGTGATCTCCAGTATGCGGATGACTGTGCACTTTTAGCCTCTACGCCGGAAGAGCTTCAAGAGCTTTTAGATGTGTATGCCCAAAGCTATGATTCTTTGGGACTTAAAATCAACATTGGAAAGACTAAGATTATGTCAACTCCTCATCAAGTGAACCAAATAGACATTACACTTAACGGAAATTCTCTTGAAGTGGTGGATCAGTTCAATTACTTAGGCAACGTTGTTAATGACAAAGCAAACATGGACAGCGAGATTCGCAATAGAATTAACGCTGCATCTAGAGCATTCTGGGGACTTAGAGAGAGAGTATTTGACAACCACGACCTTGCTTTGTCAACGAAAATGGCTGTCTACAGAGCAGTTGTCATTCCAACACTGCTGTATGGATGTGAAAGCTGGGTCACTTACCGTCGTCATGTGAAAGAATTAGAACGTTTTCAGCAAAGACACCTCAGAAGTATGATGAAGATCCGTTGGTTCCATCACATATCAAACGTGGAAGTACTCAGGAGAGCAAACAGCCTTCCAATTGAGGTGCTTATTTCAAGAGCACGCCTAAGATGGGCAGGTCACGTTCATCGTATGCATGATAACCGCCTTCCTAAATGTACACTTTATGGTGAATTGCTAAGCGGTAGAAGAAAGCGTGGCGGTCAACGAAAGAGGTTCAAAGACGCTCTCCATGAAAATCTAAAATCCTGCGGTATTGCAGACGAGCAATGGGAACAACTTGCAGCGGACAGAACCGAATGGCGAGGGGTTGTGGCCAGCTATCAAGGAAATGTTGCTGCAAGAAGGCCGAATCCAAGACCTAACCAGGTCTATGTTTGTCCTGATTGCGGTCGACTTGTGCTCTCCCGAATTGGCCTCTATAGCCATAGTCGTGTGCACCGTAGATGAATGGAAATTACAATAGACTACACCTTTTACTTGTTTTTTATTGTACGCAATTTATCGACTGTAAAATTTCTATACTCGGACTCGAGTAACGGCTAATAATAATAATAATAATAATGATCAAACGTACATTGAGTAGTTGAGGGGAAATCGTGTATTATCCTAATTTCTTATTGCAAATAAGTAATGGGCCCGGTAGAGTGTAGTATCCATTTTCGAAGTTAATTCATGTTATTATATGCTCAGATATAAATTATGACCATGCTTTCGCGATAAATGGAAATTGAAGACAGTTGTCCGAGCGTTTGCAAAAATGTCAGTTTAGCTGTGAATATGGAGCGATGGTCAAATATATTCGACGTTCTTTTGCGGTTGAAGCTTATTTAAAACATAACTATTCTGTTGTAATCACCCAGCATTTATTTCGTCATTACTTTCATTCGAATTCTCGAGATCCAATTTCTAGTAGAGGGCTAAGTAGGATCGGTTTTTCGGCTGGTGTTTGTTGCAATCGAGGCATTAGCGTTCTGTTGGTAATATGCAATTATTACACTTAACGCGACAGGCTTGTAACTTGTAATTCAGCACTCGGCGGGACACGTAGCCCGGAGAGTTGTTGTTGGTTGCAGTCTGATTACGTTTCTTTTAGTAAATTAAGAATTTTATAGAGGGGTTTAAGACTAAAATATTATGGCTTAGGAATGACGTGTTAAATATCTTTGAAATAAAAAAATATGAATATGAACAATTAGTCCAAAAACAAAAGAAGGAAAAAAGCTTGTAATGAAATATCAAATTCGGAAAATAAAAAACTATCTGGAACTTTGTTAATGAAAGTAGGAGTAAAAATCGGCAGCTACTGGAAGCGACTGGAACCTCCCCACTCGGTGGATCTTTGAAGCCGAAAAGAGCATTAAATTGTGTGACAAAATGGCACTAAACGTAATCCGAACTCATCCAAAACCTTTTCAGATCTTCTGGGGCACTAAAAAAACCCTCAACTTAATGAATTTACAATCATCTATGCGAGTTATTACCTATATTATCGCTCGTTGAATAATATACTATTAGGATATTAACAACTTTAACATCACTTGAACGACTAAGAAAGTCTAGTTATCCTAAATACTACAGATTTGTAAAGCAACAATTTGAAAATTGGTAAAGTGATAATCTATAATAAATTCACCAACGAAGGTACAGAAAGCATATGATATTGTTATATCTACCTTTAAAGTTTGTGACAATCCACTAAAAGTTACAAATATGCCGAAGTTTTATTAACATGACATGACACCAACGTTATCGGATGACAAACGATGACAATGACAATCGTCAAAATTTTCCCATTGCAATCCGATCGCTCGCGGCTGTCTTTGTTAAATGAAACATTAGTATTTCAGTAATTTTACTAGTATCATGCGAAATGTGATCTATGCCATATTTGCTTTGTTTTTAATTTTTTTCACGGAAACCAAATCGAAAGGGTGGAAGTGTGATATATCGTTGAAATCAGAATTTTAACTGCTTTTCAATGGCTCCATTGCAAGTTGAAAGTAATTATAAATTAAATAACTTGTTGCGTCAAAATGGCACTAAACGTAATCCGATCTCAACCAAAACCTTTTCAGATCTTCTGGGGCACTAAAGAAACGCACACGCAAAATATGATTCAAATCCGTTCAGTAGTTTCGGCGCTATCGTGCTAACACACATACACACATACACACATACACACACACGGACATTTTTCAAAAATCACTTTTTTGGGTTCCTAGGACCTCAAAACGTAAAGATTTGATGTTATCTCAATTTTCGTTTTTGTACCAATTTTAGTAACCTCTCACAATTTTATTGTGGAGAGGTTAAAATAATGTATATGTTATTGAAAGCTCTGTATCACCAGAAAATTTTAGCTATTTTTTACTGAAGTAGCAGAAAACATATTAAAAAATATACCTCCGTCAAATAAAAACTATCAACAGTATTTACAATATTTAAAAATTAATAATAACGACTCAATTTTTTTTAAAAAATATTAGAAAGTGGAATATTCCATGATAAATTAAGAAAAGCAAAGATGATTCCATTGCTGAAATCTGGAGATGTAAATGATACCTCAAATTTCAGACCAACCACCTTACTTCCTATTCTAGCTAAAATCATAGAAAAAATAATTGCAATCATAATAACAAAGTATTTAGTATTAAATAACTATTTCTCTCCAAGCAATATGGATTCAGACAAAACCGAAGTACATCAGATGCTGTATATGAACTAGCAAATTTCATATGTGAAGGATTTGTAGATAATAAACATAGCTTAGCCATATTCATTGATTCAAGTTTAAGGCATTTGATTGTGTATAACATGAAGTATTATTATCCAAACTGAGATACTATGGTTTTCAGGGAATTACAATAGAATTAACACAATCCTATCTTTCAAATAGATACCAGTCGGTTTCATGCGGGGACGTGATAAGTTCAAGCTTACAAATCAAACGTGGGGTCACAAGGAAGTGTTCTTGGACCATTACTTTTCTTAATTTATATAAACGACTTCTTTGTGTGAAATGATTTCTTTAATGTACTTTTTGTAGATGACACAACCTTAGCTTTACACATCGAGAAAAACATAAATGTGGACTATATCAGAGAGGAAATGGTTGAGACTGCTTCTGATTGGTTCAATGCAAATTACCTATGCCTCAATAGGACAAAGCTCAATCTTTAGAGTTTTCACTTAAATCAAAAACAGCTGATGCTGTAAAGTTTTTAGGTCTTTGCATCGATACGAATTTAAATTGGCAAGGTCAGATTAATTCTCTTTCGAAAAAAAATTTCATCCATCATGCGGTCAAGAACGTTGAGTAAAATTTTAATTTGGAAGTAGCTTTAATAAGTTAATATGCTTTATTCCACAGTGCTATGACTTACGGAATAATAAACAAGAGAACCTACTACATAAAATTTTTACTCTCCAAAAGAGAGCTATCAGTATATTAGCTGGTGTTCCATACCGTGACAGTTGTAAACTTGTTACGTGTTAACTCAATTTACGACTAAAAGTCTAAAAAATAAGACGAATAAAAAAAAACTTAAGGTCAGCTAGCTCCAACAGGAGACTCCAGAGATTCGTTTATTTTTTTAACGATTCCTAAAGTTTGCCAAGGTGAAATAGTGAGCGCCAGGTAATTTTAAGATACCAACCTCAAGCGAATTGTCAAACACACTGTCTAAACAAATTACCAAATTCAGTGTTACTTATTTTCAACCTTAAGTCAACGGTGAGAAAAAAAAACGAGGTTAAAAGTCCTACAACATTTATTAACTAAATCTTATTACCGGTGACTTTTTAAATTGAGAACTACCAGATTATACCTATATGTACAAAATTCTTAATATTATTGATGGCGACTTTCTAACTGTAATTCTTAAATTATATATGAACTTTTCGATTTTGCTGACAGTGTTTTCCTAATTAACACATTATTAAATTATATATTAGATATTGATTTAATTTTGATGTAATGTTGATTTAACTTAGATTTAATCTTTATCTAATTCTGAATTAATTCTGATTTAATTCTGATTTACTGTTGATGTCCTTTCTAAGTGAAAAATGAATATAAAAAATAATTGTCCATAAAGTAAATAAACCTAGAATTAATAAATTAAATGACGACTGAGCAGTTTCCTATATCAATGTTGGTAACACATTTCCCCAGTGAAATATGACATATGACAGCTGACGAAAAAGAATAAACAGAGAATTCACCAAGCTTATTTATTTAAAACTAAAACCTTCCTGCAAAGTACAAGTAAGTGAATATTATTGGTATTATCCACCCTTCAAATGACTAACCAAATTGCTTTCCAGCCAGCACCCTCTGAAACATGTATTTTTGCCTACACATATCGGCATTCCAAAAGATGGTTACATCCTCTACAGGAACCGAATTTCAAAGTATCTAGCAAGGAAAAAGAACAATCTAAATAGCTCGTCAAATAAAAAGTAAGTCATACAATATATACCCCTCGGTGAAAACCACTACTTAAATGTTTGTACTGGTTTTAGGTTAGACAACGGAGAGGTTGTCCTGCATCAGAAGAAGCTAACGTACAACAAGCCTATAGCAACTACTAACACATCAAAACAATGTAACCTAAGTATATTGCTACCTGAATAAAATTTATCGAAAACAAGAATGTTTCCGAGACTACTTTTACTCAAACAAGCAATACCTAACCAACACAAAATTAGGTACTCTGGCCTAATGCTGTCAACAAAGTTAGAGGAATACCTACTAGAAATAATCCTTGCTCTGCAATCATTCAACAAACCCAATTGTAGCCTTAGTTATTTATAAACTTAAAATTCTATACAAATATATATGATTGAATTCTAATTTAACGTTACAAACTATGGTTCAGAAAGTTCAGTATATTAAACTTGTCCTTTGCAATTATATAGCACAATTTAGTTTATGTAAAAAATAACTTTCATAAGTTTAATAAAAGTATGAAATATCAAAATAACTTGACTCGCTCAAGGTCGAATTTAGAAATCCCTCCTCATAGCTTAACAAACACAAACAAAAGATTTATTGGGATAAAATTATTTAATAAATTACCAAGATCTGTAAGAGAAGCACCATTAACTAAATGTAAATCAGTCATAAAGAAACACTGTCCATCTATAAAACCAGTTTTTAAATTTAAATACTTCATATGTTTACTAGACGCGTTTAAGTACTACGGTACAATTGAGTCTAATAAATAATCGTATTATTATTATTGTTATATTATTATCATTCTAGGTAACACTTGAAATGTAGAAAGTCATAAATATAGTTTCTTTATGGTTCAAGATGAAGAGACAATTATCTAACCAACAATTCACAATGATTTATCCGACAACTTCTCTCAACTATCACTTCTAAATACAAGAAGAATACTATCTGCATACAATATTATGCTAGCATTGTTATGTGTTGATAAATTGGAAGAAGTCTTGGGCCAAATACGATACGCAGTGGAACACTTGTTTTGGTTATTAAGAGATTTACACAAATTTTCATTTATTATTTTGAATTGTGTTATATCCTTCAGGTAACTTTTTAGAATCTTTATGACTTTGCCTCATACCTATGGACTCAGCTCTGTACATATGTGGTGCGGTACAAAAGCATTGGGCAAATCAAGAAATATAACCAAACATTTTTTATTTTTGTTTAATTCGTCGTTAATTAAGTTTACTAATTCAAACCCAGCTATGTTGATATTTTTATTACTTCTAAGTGGAATTTAGTTTGATGGTAACATATTAAATTTGTTTAAAGGAACTGTCTTTCTTTTAAGTACTTTTCAATATGTTTGGCTATATTTGACATAAATGAAATCGAAATGTACTTTATAATTTCTAAACGACTTTCAGGTTTGTGGATCGGAACCACCACAAATTCCTTAAAAACAAAATTTTTTTTTATTAATGATATGTACCATTGGTTTCAATATACTTAAATGAATGTGTTGAATTATTTTATTTGTCATATACCGTCGTTACCTGCAGAAAGTTGTTTTTATAGAGTTGTTAGTAATGAAATCAATTGTAAGTAATGTAGTGTAGTGACCTATAATAGTATTGTTATACACTGTGAGGACGACGCAAACTTCCATTAAACGTTTGCGTACAATTTACGAGTGTCCGCTTTCAGTGCGACTATTAAAAAGTCCAGAGATATTGCACCGCACAGCTATGAAATCTTCCACAAAACTACAGTTAAGGCTGAAACTTTATAGAAACACCGATTTATCAGTAATATTGTTTCAGCTCACATAGTTCGTACTCCTTTCTCTCTTAATCAAAGATGACGAAAATTGGTTATAGGGCAGCATAAGAATTTTATATCGTATTTATGGCAAAAGTTTTTATAGTTGCGCCCACTTGAACTTTTCATTTGAGTGGAAGGGCAGAGTGGAATTGAATTAGATTCTATAAAATGCCTGTGATTTCAGCAAGATATTTAAAATTTAATGTTTAATAAATTAATAAAAATACCTGGGTTGTTTATAAAAATGAAAAATATATATTATATTTGAAAAATTTTTACTTCTAATTTCAATTGAAATTCTATACTTTCTTAAGAAACTACGAAAAATTCTCTGATTTAGGCTAATTATACTTTCGGCTTCTCCTATTTTTTGACGCAATTCAATTTCGCTTTAATATTTGTTCCCATACACTACATCAATGTAGTAACCCAAATAGGCCAATTGGATTCAAATCGGGCGAAACAGGTTATGAATTCTTTCCTCGATGTCATAATCAAAATATTGTTTTTCTTAAAAACATTGTTATGTAACATAAGGTAAAGTATTTACCTAAAGTGGGGAGTTAGAACTCCTGGTGTGACACCAATATACTTGAACACTAGACTCGAAAAGGATTAAAGCTTTTAATCATCTCCCGATGATGGTAACATTATTAGCGAAACTCACGTCTTGTATTCAAGTATAGTGTTCAAGTATTTTGGTGCTTGTGGAAACTATTAAGAACTAGAACATTTTGTTGTTATGTATATGCAAACTGTGAAATGGATCATAACTTAAAGTCGTTAGGTCATCGTTGTCTGAGTACTCCGCAAGCATAGAAAGGTAGGGATTTTATACATAAAAGGTGTATTTACTTCACTGACTTCTGACTAATTTCTGAAGTTATTAAGCTTACAATTTATTCAACATTATAATACGCATAGCGGACATTTTATCTTACCATTGTCGGATAATATAAAAACAAAATAATTGAATACGATATAAATAATCCCATTCAAATTTGGTAACTAAATTTTACCCGTCTATTTTGTTTCGATTTAATTAACAAGACTAATATGAATCATCGAAGATGCACTCAAATTAGACATTTTAGAAGACATAATTTAAAAAGAAATAGTATTTGAGATGTGTACTCTCGATGGGATTAGAAATAGACAGGAACGGAAAGTTAAATTCTATATAAAATATGTCCTATTGACCTTGTAGCTTATCCCCAATTTATTTCATTAGACGACTCTTAATCGACGAACTGTGCTTCAAATTTGTAATTTAAACGTCCTTGCCCATGGCAATTAGAGCACATTATTGGGCAGCGCAATCCAACTTTAATACAGCTGCATCGTTTTCGCAACCCATTTTGCAGCTGCAGGATACTAGCTGAAGGGTGAAAATTGGTGCTGATAACTCGGTGGTATAAATTGGTGCTAAGATATTGCCCACTTTCTTCCAATCCCATTCTGTTAGTTCCAAGTTTTGTTCTCGCCAAGATTGAATTTGATAAAGCGGGTGGCCACGAGTCGTTGTACGCCCCCAATATTTTGGTTGTTTTTGTATTAAGAAATTTGGTTTTTGGTAAACAAATTAGACAATAGTGGGCTACTTTTAGACTAAAAGGAATGAAAATATCACTTCCGGTTGAACCGAAAGTGACATCAACTTCTTGTTCTTAAATGGAATGACTATATTTTTTTATGGTTTCTCATTAAGCATAAATTTCTAAGTGCAACAGTTTTTTCAGATGTAAAAAATTCCAAATAATAAGTGAGACACGAACAATTTTTTAATTTTTTCAAAATGACCGCGTCAGATGAATGCGATGTGAGAAAATTACTAAGTAGGCTATGGAAATTATTAGTAAGGTTGTAGACTTGTCTGCAAAGAAGAAAATAGTTGTTTGAATTACTGATAGGTACCAGTAATTTTTAGGTTTCTTTCAAAAATTGGAATTTAATTTTCATTTTCACTTCTGTAGGGGTCCTATGGAGATTTTTTTAAGGGAATTGTGCTTTTTTTATTAATCAGAAATAATGATTCATAAACTATACTTTAATCATTTCTTAAACTATATCGTAATAATAGAAGTATTTTTAAAAAGTAAGCGGCAACAAATCATTTTAATAAGGTACCTACCAACATTTAAATCCAAAATTGCTGATAGCCATGAAAATGACAGACATTCGCAACAATTAAATTAAAGAAAATTAATATAAAATGGCTGAAAAATATTCAAGAATGAAAAGGTTGACATGTTCATTATTGATGGAGAGACTCGACGTAATGCAACTAGAGCACAAGCCGGACAGAGATATCCAGAAAGAGGACAACCTCCGAAAAACTATTTCGCTCGGTTGGAGCATCAATTTAGGGTTGAACTTAAATAGAAACTGAAGAAAGATTTATTGTCGATGAAGAAATGGAAATTAATGGATTAGCTTTTGTGCATGTTGACCCAATCATTTCGGTAAGGCAAATTGAACATGAATTACCAGTTTCCAAAGAATCAGCCAGGAAAATTTTATAGAAACACTGCTATCGTTCTTATAAATATCAACGAAGAATAAACTTTTGTAATTGGTTACAGTTACGCCAATTAATAAATGAGAATTTTATCAAAAACATTATGTACGCTGATGAATCGAGATTTACAAACCTTGGGTTATTTAATCGAAACAACATTCGATATTGGGCAATTGAAAATCCTCACATTATGAGACAGAGGCGATTTCAGGAGCGGTTTGGCTTCAATGTTTGGTTAGGTGTACTAGGCGACCATATCATAGGTTCAATATTTTTTGACGGAACTCTAACTGAACCAAGATATCTAGAATTTCTCCAAAATATAGTAGTTCCACAGACTAATCAAATTCCCAATACCAATTATTGACGAGGTTTACTTTCAACTTCCAAAAATATTTTGAACCTGTTTATATTTGTCATTCTGTCGAGTTTTGTTAACTGCTATTAAATTCACCAAGCCTCTTTCAACATCTACATCAGTTTCACCTTCTTGAAACGTCTTTTCGCAAATGAATCAATCACTTATTGTCTCCATATCTACCGACAAAATTTCACGCACAATTAAAGGTATATAATAATAATAATAATAATAATAATAATAAAACGTCTTTATTCATAGGTATTAACAAAAATAAATGGTATAAGTAAATATTTAACAACTACTACCCACAGAAATGGCGAAGTGTCAGCCGAAGGCTGATTTTCAACTTAACCAGAGCAACAACAAATACATAAATTTAAAAATAATATAATTACGAAAAACATGGATTTCAAATACCTATTAATAATACAACTACAACTTAAAATTAATGACACGCGTGACATAAAGAAATGGAGACTAAAAAGTAAAAAAAAAGAACAAACAGTACCATTAAACAAAGCATTGTAAATATAATACGCAGACCATTAAGAAGAAATAGATATCTCTTTAGTCTCTTTTTAAAATTATAAATTGAGTAGTGCCTAAAGTGAGAGGATAAACTGTTATATAACTTGCTAGAATTATATGAAAAGCTACGTTTAAAGATGGCAGAGGAGAGTTTCGGTATTTCCAGAAAATCCCGCTTTCGTGTATTCACTTGATTACATTTAAGTCGTGACAATTTCTCAAACAAATATGTCGGAATTTGCTTATCAAGAACCTTGTGGTTAAGCAGAGAAAATGAAGAGAACGTAGCTTGTCTAATTTTAGCCAGCCGACTTCAGGATATTTATAACTAACATAATCAAATCTACGAAGTCCTGTTGAGAATCGTAGGCAGGCATTTTGTAATAATTGAATTGTAGATGCCATGAGGGACCCCTTGGCAAATATGTGATCCCTGTTTACATCCTGGAAAAAAATGTAAAAAAAAATTAAAAAAAATTAATAAAATAATAAAAAAATGAAAAAAAAAATAAAAAAAAAACAAAAAAAAATAATAAAAAAAACAAAAAAATAATAATAAAAAATATATATTTTGTGTATATGAGAGATAGTTAATAACTAATGTTTAATTAGGAACATAATGATTAAGTTTAGTTTACTTTAAAGTTAAGTTTAAAAGAAGGATTATTACTTACCGAACCTATAGAAATTACGAAACATTGGTGCTGTGCGAATGGCTAAAACAGCCACAGCCATTTACTGCGAATATAGATAGATAGATAGTAATAATTGAAGTCGTTTGGCATCAGAAACTCTCAATGCAGGGCCATAGATAGCATCTGCATAAGATATCTTAGAGAAAATTAGACTCTCACATAATTGAAGTTTAATTTTAGAATCTAAAATATCTTTTTGGGAAAATAATTTCTTTATTGTGCAGTATGAAACTTGACACAAATAACTAATATCTATCCAAAGACCCAAATTTTTATAATGATTAACAACAGGTAGTTGTTCACCATTTAAATTAATGTTTAGTTGGTCCAAGGTGTTTCTCTTTGCTATTGACCCCAAATACATTACCGCCGACTTGTTAGCATTAAGTTTTAAATTATGTGCTAATGAAATATCTAATAAAGATTTCAAATCATTATTAATAGCCTCAGATGCTAGAATATATTCGCTTGGAAAAAAATCAAGGTAAAGCTGTGTATCATCCGCATAATGATGAATATTACACTTTTCTAAAAACGTATGGAAATCCGAGATATATAAAGAGAACAACAGGGGCCCAAGAATTGACCCCTGGGGAACACCAAAATTAACAGGCAAAGACACTTCAGAATCCAAGAGAACGCTATGTGAGCGATTTGATAGATAATTTTGTATTAGAGAAACGGATGTATTATCAAAGCCAAAGAAAGATAATTTTTTACACAACAAACTGTGATCTAAAGTATCAAATGCCTTACTATAGTCTAATAGAACAAGGCAGCAAACATTATTTTTATCAATGGCCCTATAAAAGTCATCAGCAACATTTAATAAAGCAGTAGTGATGCTGTGTAGGTCACGAAACCCTGACTGAATGTCAGGTATAATTTTGTTAACGGAAACATAGGCGGAAATTTGCTCTTTTATAAGGTACTCAAGTATTTTAGACATAGTGGGCAGGATACTAATAGGCCTAAGATGTGAGACTTCAGTGGGAGAAGAAATTTTGGCAAGGGTTGCCCCTTGCCAAAATATAAGCATGTTTCCAAGAGAAAGGAAAAACATTCGTATCGATCGCAGTGTTAAGAATAAATGTGATGTGGTTAAGTAAATATTTAGATATTAGTTTTATCATCTTTAACGAGATATTGTCAGATCCTATGGAGTTACTTTTTAGTCGATTAATTGCTTTGGATACCTCATGTGATTCTACATTAAAAAATTTAAAGATGTTGTTACTGACATTGGGTCTGGAATATTTATCAAGTGGTAATAACGTATTTGGCCGTCAGAAATAATGATTTGAGGTCGATTTTCGATAAGTTTTTTCTTCATCAGACTTTATTGGATATAATCGTAGATTTAGGTGTAAATAAGAAGAAAATCATAGTGCCTATGCACAGTTTTGGCTGGCAGATGTATTTAAATGCACTTTTATGATATTTTTTCGGATTTTTCGATTGTTCTTCAAATATAATCGTTTAAAGATAACTGATATTGACTAGAAATTTTTTACCTCTATTATGGCATAAACTTTTTTGTGCATATAGAGTCATTTTTGACCCACCGTATGCAATTTTTAGCCCTTGATTGCATCCAGAAGTGCATTTTATGCATGTATAAAAAAACAATAATTTTATTAATGCTTTAATAATAAATATATTTTGGAAAAAATTTATAATCGGGGGTTTTCATGGTCGCTGATTACGAATCTGACATGTAAATTGGAAAATTCAAAATGGCTTATCGGAAATGGCGCGAAATTTAAATAAAAAATTGTTTTTTTCGCGTTTTTTTCACTTGAAACATAAAAGACCATACAAATTGCATCTGACAATTTTCTATTATAAATTGTTATTTTTTTGGCCCTCCTCGCCCCTCTCTTCGCTCTCCCTCGTCTCCCTTTTACCATGTCTCTCTTATAGCCCTGAAGAAACAAATAAATGCGTTATATTAATGCTTGCAGTTGAAGTAATTTTATGAAAAAATAAAATATAAATAATTTTTAAAATATAGTTAATAAAAAAATAAAAATATGGTAATATAAGAAAAGTAAATACATATAGGGTATCAAATAACATACAAAGTATTTTACAGATAAAAAAATGTAAAAGAAATGTTTTATTTTTTGTTAAGGATAAAATCGAGGATAAAATTTATTATATTTACAATGCATGTACATATGTTTATTAAAATTTTACAAATTTTGATGGAGGTTCATATTTATAAAAATAATTTTTGTACATTTAAAAAGAAGGGCTAAAAGAGTCATGGTAAAAGGGTGCATAAAATTCACTTTTGGATGGAATTAAGGGCTAAAAATTGCATCTGGTGGGTCAAAACTGACTCTATATGTATAATAAAGTTTATGTGATAATAGAATAAAAAGTTTCTAGTTAATATTAACTATTTTTAAACGATTATATTTGAAAAACTATCGAAAAAATAGCAAAAAATGCACTTTTTGCATAAAAGTGCTATAAATATGCCTTCCAGTCAAAACTGTGCGTACGCACTATAATTTTCTTGTTATTTACAGCCAAATCTATCATTCTATCTAATAAAATCTGATGGAGAAAGAACTTCTCGAAAATCGACCTCAAATCATTATTTCTGACGGCCTATATCTGTATATATTTTTATATTTCTTTCAGTCTATCTTCACCGTATTTCCTAAACGTTTTCTGTCGTATATTACACGCACATTTATTCCAAAACTGAACGTTCGAGGGACAAGACATTCTCAGGCTTAACAAAGAGCCTATTCTGATCTATGCCTTTTCCTTCTCCTACATATCACAATGCTTTAAACAACTGTCCCTAAGATCGTCTAGAACGTATAGTTTACATAAATTAGTGAAATACATATTTTATGTATAATTAGAAAACGCATCTTTATGGAAAAAAGGAAAAAATAAATAAAAATCACTTACGTCAAAACTCGCTAGACATACATCTTGTAGAGAAAATTCCGCTCTATAAATTCATTCCTGGGCATTTTTCTCGTTAAAGTAACCGGTTTTGAGATATTCAAATTTTTACCTGTACACTCCAAACTACCCCTCAGTTTGGACGCTGTTATTGCGAAATAGGCGGGGGACAAGCTACAAGGTCAATAGGAAAAAGCAGCGTTAATTCCCAGTTAGGGGTGGTTTGTGCAAAAAAGGAACTTTCCGTTCCTGAATGGGGTGGGAATTTTTCAGATGTCTATTTCTAGCCCTATCAAGAGTACATATCTTAATATTATTTCTTTATAAATTATTTGTTCTATTCACTGTTTGTACTCTAATGTGCGTGTATAATATTTGATTAAGAAATTTGACCAAACTATTTTAATAATCCAGCGAAATCACGGCAGATTATCTATCACTTCATCCCCAGAAAAAAAAACTACCCCAGATTTTCCAGCGCAAACCGAGAAGAGATACCAACTTAATTAAAAATGCTATCAACGAAGCTAGTTGTGGCTGGGTCTGCACTATGCAGGTTTAATCTCTCCAGCAGCTTTATGAAGAACATTTTAAAAGTAATTCCATTGCAGTAAATGCTGTGTGTACTTTCAAATATATTAAGTAAAGGATTATATATTCTATCTGTGAATATACAATAAGGTTTCAAATGTCAAAATCTCAGTTTAACTAAATACTCATGTTTTATTACAAGATTGAAGGATTATTATCTTGCGGTTTTAAATAAACTGTACTTTTATACCTACTGCTAGTAATAATGGCTAGTAATAAGGAATACTAATAACAACGTAATCACTTTATTATTATTAGCAACGAATGTAAAATGTCTGAGGTCCTATATAGCAGATACGTGGGGGCCCTAAAATAACATAGTTAAAAACACTCGCGCACTATACTTTTTAAAATTTTGGATCTGGACGCAAGTACCACAACTTGAACAAGGTGCCTTCCTCGAGATGTTCCAATGTGGGGCTGCGCTGGGCTAGCCTAAATTTTGATGAATGTTTTAGTTTGTTCAAAGGTTAATGACGTGAAGTGAATTTAAAGACAAAAACGTACAAAAAGAAACGAAGAAAAAGCCGACGTGACAAAAATACACAAATAGAAAGGAAGAGGGGGACAGGACAGGGTTAAAAATGAGCGAAATGTATAAACTACTAGCAAAAGGTGGATAGGATTAGTGAAAGGTATAGTTGTCGAAATTTGTCTATAGTAGTTGCCGGAAAATTGGTAACGTCTGGTACGGTAAAGGGTGTTTAATCCGAAATGGGGCATTATGCTGCCTAATTTGCGATATGTGTCTTGTTAGCGGACTAGGTTATAGTCAATCAATCAAATCAAAATAACTTTATTAATAATTCAAAGAATACAACCATTAACCATTAAAATCATTTATTTGCAATTTTTTAGTATTTACAAATAATTTGACATTAAGATAATATACAGGGTGGGACAATAGTCCGTCGGACCTCGATATCTCGAGTTCTACGATAGCTGGACATTTTTTTAAAAATTGCAAGTAAACTAGATAAAAAAACTTAGATTAAAAACATTAATTAGATGTCTCGTAACTGGTATTCACATAAGTTTTTCTTAAAACCCATAATTGTGATTTTTTAAATATCCATCTGCAGCTATGGTAGAACTCGAGATATCGAGGTTCAACACACTATTGCCCCATCCTGTATATATGTATTTTGTTCATTTCATTTTTACATTATAGAACCCGACGCGTTACAGTAGGTATATTAGGAATCTATAGACACGGGGCGGGGGCAGATGGAAGCCATATATTATCGGCACAAATTTATAGTGAGTGATATTAATTTGAATTTCATATGAACATTCAATTTTATTTTTTATTAATTTTACAATTTTATGTAGATTTGAAGTGAACAGTTATATGTGTTTATGTTTTACTAGTGTTCAAACGCAGGAAAAACTGCTAAAATATGCTTTAATCTATCTGATTATATTAAAAACGAAGGATTTATGACGTGAAAAATATGTTTGTATTAAAGTTTTCTCTGGTTTATTAAAAATGTTTGGCATAAATAAAAGGAGAACAGGGTGGAGAAGGGGAATAAAAAAAGGTAAAAAAGATGTTCTGCCTCTCCAGAAATAGCGGGAGTTTCTGGTGTATCAGTCTGTGTACGTTAGTCGGGTAATCGTATATCCATACGTCTTTTATATGTGTAGATAGTTACGATCGCTGAATTTTGCTCCGGGAGAATTTCCTCCATAATGAAATCCCTTCCGGCCCTCCGATGCAATTCAGCGATCGAAATGTATCTGTTAGAGTCTGTCAGTCTTAAACACTGCGTGTTCGAAATAAAATTCCAGGACGCCCAGGCATATGTCAGTGCTGGTCGAAGTAAAACTTATTGTCAGTCGTCAGTCTGATTCACCTATTTACCAATGGGCAAAAGCAGCTAAGGGAAGCGTATGTCCTGTTAATAGTCTTTGTGATCCCTAGATATTTGGCCGATTACCGCCTCAATCACCTTGTTATTGTGCGTATCTTTATAAATTTTCTGTTGTAGTGTACCTACCACGCCGGTGCCGCGTATGTGATCGCCGGCCTGACAATAACGGTCTAAATTAATTTTTTGTTCTGTCGATAGAGTCTGCCACGTCAGGAGTGGATACAGTGGATGATAGTCAACTGCTCTATACACTAAGCCACTAATCATTCTTGAAGAAATGAATTTCTTCATGGTACTTAACCTACAGTTGTGCGTATATTTCAAAATTTAATAACTCCATTATAAAGGCCTTCTTAAATAAAGGGAGGAAGGCGTATTTTTTACTTATTTATTTTCTAGTTAAACTAAAAAAATATGATAGAAGTCGGTCAGAAAAAATTTAACTATTTTAACGTTAACCTCCACAGTAACAGTCCTTGTATTTTTTTATAGCAGGTTATGTCATCTCATAATAGAAATCAAAGAGTATCAATGTGTTAATATCAAAATTGTTAGAGTAACTATAGAGGAAAGATTGTTTAATTCTTAAAACCTCAACCCCTGAACATTCCTCCCTCAATTTTCTAGAAGCAATTAGTCTAACCATCTTATACTATTGATACTAAGAAACTATCCATGTGCCAAATTGAATCAAAATCAATAAGGCCGTTTTAGAGAAAAGAAATAACTTAATTTAAAATTGGCTCCCACGGCTCCGTCTCTGCATTTTTTTGGGAATAAGGGGTTATATTATTTTATACTAGTGCTAAGTGAGTACGCATGTGTTAAATTTGATCAAAATTGTTATGGCAGTATTTGAGAAAAAAATTTTTTTACATTTGTTTATCGGTTTTTAAGGGTTAACTCCCCCTACATTTAAGCTAGAATCGATTTTGCGATTTCCTCTAGAGGTGTGGCCGTCCTCAATATTTATTTATTTATAATAGTACACTGTTCTACAAGTAAAGAACCCAATTACAGAACAGGAAGATAAGAAAAAAAACAAAAACACTAATAAATAAGCTCTATACAATAAGAAAGATAAAAGATAAAATATTAAACATGTCAAAATATCAACTATGCATTAATAGAACAAGAACATAGATTAAGTACGATTATATACAACATAAAGACGGTTAAAATAAATACAAAATCTATGCAGGGCTCAACAAAATAGTAAGAAAAAACAAAGTAAAAGAACAAAGCTCATTTTAAATAATACATTCTAATATCATTGAGACTGCAACTAAATATATCAAGACGGCTACCATTAGCATTACAGGTATTGCACACTGTATAAAGCGGGGAATGTTCAAGAACATTAGTACGAGATGTTGACAGATAAAAAGTTAGGCTATTCCTTGAGTTTACCCTGGGTACCATAAAATTTAATTTAGCCAATAATTCTTGGCAATCAATAATATTATGTATTATTTTAAAAAGGAATGCCTGAGAAAAATATTTACGCCTACTCTCAAGACTTGTCATGCCATGTTTATGAAGCAGCTCCTCTTGCGGGACACCTAAGGGTGGGTAAACACCGTCCGATTTAAAACTAAGGAATTTTAAAAATCGACGTTGGACTGATTCCAAATTATTGATATAAGTGATGTAATATGGGGACCATACAAGAGAAGCGTACTCGAGCTTAGATCTAATAAAGGTAAAATAACAGGTTTAATTGCGTCTAACCAAGTAAAATCACGACAATTTCGCACCAAAAACCCATACGTCTTACTGACATCTAAGGTAATGGTGTCAACGTGAGCGGCAAAAGAAAGCTTGGTATCAAAAATTACGCCAAGATCGCGAAAGGTGGAGGGGCGGTTCAGATTGACATTATCCAGGTTGTAATCAAAACTTATATGCGTGGATTTTGTAGAAAAAGACATGACATTGCATTTTCTGACATTTAATGACAACTTGTTTTCCTGACACCAAACTTTAACACTGTCTAAGTTCCTTTGAAGACGCAGACAATCATTGAGGCTGTTAACGTTATCATAAATCTTTAAATCATCCGCATAAATAAGACAATTCACATCCAACACATCTACAATATCGTTTATAAAAATAATAAACAACAGGGGGCCAAGAATGGACCCCTGTGGAACTCCAGATGTTACGGTATATTCAGCAGACTTAGAACCATTGGATACAACATATTGAGTCCTGTCATATAGGTATGACCTAAAGAAGTTTAATAGGGAATCAGATAAGCCGAATAAATGCAGTTTGTGAAGTAGCATGCTAAAATCGAGTCTATCGAATGCTTTCGAAAAATCTGTGTAAATAACATCAGTTTGTGTCTGCGAGTCTATAGATTCAGCTATAAATTGAGTAACACAGATCAGATTAGTTGCAGTAGATCGGCCTTTCATAAAGTCGTGTTGATAGACTGAGATTTTGTTGGACACATGATGGTATAGAAAATCATGTAGCAAGATTTCCAAAACTTTACAACAATTGCAGATAATGGATATAAGTCTAAAATTGCTAATATCAAACTTATCATCTTTTTTATATATAGGACATACCTTCGACCGTTTCCATAATACAGGCAACTCACAATTACGAATGCACGTATTGAATATGACTTTTAGAGGGAACGCCAGAATGTGAGCACAGTCCTTCAACAGAAAATCAGGTATTCCCTCAGGACCAGTAGTCAATTTGGGTTTGAGTCTTTTTAAGGCAGCCGCAATTTCACTCTCATCAAATTCTTATAGGTGAATAGTCGAGTCTACGATTTGCTCATTCAGGGATTGGTTAGTAGACTTAGATGATGGTAAAAATGATTTAAAGAAAAAATCGGCAATATGACTGCTTTGGGTCCTGGATGTTACCACAAACGCCAGACGGGAGACGCCAGTCTCCAGACAGATATATTTCAAAAACCGCTTTTTTGACTTCAGGGTACCTGAAGAAGTGTAAATTCACCAGTAACTCAAAATTGACTTTTTGTACGATCACAATACTTTCAATACTTTTTACAACTTCGGAAAAGAGAAGACGCCCAAACCAGGTAACTTCTAATGTCCATCAAAATGAGAAGACAAGCTATGACTTACTCTTATTAAATACTCAGTGCTTAACTTTGGACAAACTTGATAATATTATTGTTGACTATATAAACTTAAATATTAAATTTATTTGCTTTACGGAAACTTGGTGTGTTCATGACAATTTAACAAATTTTACTTTTCCCGGTTATGAACTAATAGACTATTACTGTAGATCTATTTTCAAAGGAGGAGGTGTAGGTATATGGTGTAAAATAGGACTAATGGTACAGCGCCTAAATCTTGGTAAATACTGTAGTGAAAAGAACATTGAAGTGTCTGGTTTAACGTGGATTACTAATTCGAAACAAAGTATTATTATTTTAACTTGCTACAGATCTCCTAATGGCAATTTTGACATTTTTATGACTAATCTACATATAATTTTAGAACTTATTTATAAACCTAAAACTCTTATATTTTTAACCGGTGATTTCAATGCAAACTCACTAAACAAAAATGAACTAAATAATTTTTCAGAACTGCTTATCTCATATGGTCTTAGTCCTAAGATTCTTGAACCAACACGTATAGGTCCTACAAGTCAAACAGTAATTGACCAGATATATACAAATTTTATTGATTGCAAGAGTGCAGTATTAGATAATACAATTTCTGATCATCGTACAATTCTTTTCACAATGAATTTTGGCGAGGAAGACTACAACCCAGATAGAATTATTTCTGTTAGTAAAAGAATGTGCGGCAATGTAAATATGAATTGTTTTACTACCGCGTTATCAAACGAAACGTGGAATGATACTTATTCAGCAAATGGGGCTGAGGCTAAATTTAATTGTTTTCATGATACGCTAACTTATCATTTTAATAGAGAATGTCCACAAAGTTATAAAAAAAATTATAAAAAAACTGGTAAAGAATGGGTGAATGTTGCTGTTAAAGAATCTAGTAAGGAACTCAAAAATCTTTTCTATTTACAAAAAAGCTATCCTAATCTAAAAAGTAAGTACGAAATAACAACAACATAATAAACTAATTAGCGAAACAAAAAGTCAGTTCTACTCAAATAAAATTCATAATTCCAGTAATTCAAATAAAACTACTTGGCATATTATATCCGAACTAACAGGTAGACATAGACACCAAAAAAATATTGAATTAGAAATAAACGGTATTAGTACTGCAAAGCCTGAAGAAATATGTAACGAATTTAATAGTTTCTTTATAAATGCACCCTATGAAACAATAAATAAAATACAAAAATCAGATTCAAATTTAAATCTCAATGAAGCCACAATTCTTAACAGCATGTTTCTCTCATATGTTACAGAGGACGAGGTTCTGTTCATCATAAAACATAAATTAAAAAACAAG
Organism: Leptura quadrifasciata; assembly: GCA_963675555.1. Lineage (NCBI taxonomy): Eukaryota > Metazoa > Arthropoda > Insecta > Coleoptera > Cerambycidae > Leptura > Leptura quadrifasciata. The sequence continues at coordinate 193,885,530 of OY776673.1, read as the reverse complement.
TACTCCACTGGAAATGATAACATTTCAAGTAATTTACTTAAAATGATTGCTGAACACATTATACGTCCTTTAACTCATGTAATTAATACATCATTTAGCGAAGGAGCATTTCCATCTCGACTTAAAACATCGGTAGTTTCACCAATTTTCAAAAAGGGCGACGTTAAAGATATGAACAACTATCGACCCATATCTGTACCACCTATAATATCCAAGATATATGAATATGCAATGTTACTACAGCTAACAAAATTTTTAAGCCTTAATAATGTATTAAATGATAACCAGCACGGCTTCCGTTCTGGATGTTCAACAATTACGGCGATACATTCTTTCTATGAAAAAATATTGGACGCAATTGAAAAGGGTGAAAGTTCAACTGGAATTTTTTGTGATCTGAGTCGGGCGTTTGATTGTGTTCAACATGATTTACTGCTGAATAAATTAAACAGATATGGAGTAAGAGGCAAACCATACGATTGGTTTGTCTCTTATCTTAGCGAAAGAAACCAAATGGTGAAAATAAATTACTCAGAACAAAATAGGAAAACCTCTTACATGTCAACATTACTAGATAATGAAATGGGTGTGCCTCAGGGATCTGTACTGGGCCCCATTCTTTTCATTATTTACATTAACGAGTTACCTACCATGCTTACTCAGGCTTTTATTTCATTGTACGCTGATGATGCAACACTTCTTTTTTCTGATATGTCTCATGTTTCACTGCAACGTAAAATTGATGCTACTGTTGATCATCTTTGTAACTGGTTTAGTAAAAACTTATTGTTGTTCAATGCTTCAAAAACAAGTTATGTGACATTTCACACTCGCCAAAAGACTAATATTCCCAGTCTTAATGTAAAAATAAATGATTTTAACATTGAGAAAAGTAGTTGCATAACATTTCTTGGCATAGATTTTGATAACACGCTGACATTCAGTAATCACTGTAGGAGACTTACTAGTACTTTACACTCTAAATGTTTTCAAATTAGAACACTGAAAAGAGTTTTGGATATGTCTGGTCTACTACTCTTTTATTTTGGAGAAATTCATTCAAGATTATCCTATGGCATCACTATATGGGGAAACTCTTCCAGTGCACATGATGTTTTTCTTGCACAAAAGCGCATCATGAGATGTATGGTGGGAGTACCACAAATTCATTCTTGTCGTAACCTCTTTCGACAACATGGAATACTTCCTCTACCTAGCATGTATATTCTAGAATTATTGTTATATGTATATAAAAATCAGCATAAATTTAATAGAAATGATACCATACATTCTCATGATACGCGCGATAAGTGCAATTTCCACGTACCATTTAAACATCTGAATATATCCTCAAATGCCCACAATATCTTAGGACTAAAATTATATAACCATTTACCTTTGTCATATAAAAATTTAAAAAACACTTTGGTTTTTAAGAAGTTTGTCAAAAAATATCTTTTAAAAATATGTGCATATTCTGTTCAAGAATACCTTGATAGTGATATTAACGTTTAGTATATCGTATTCGTATATTACATTCTATACATCTCTGTGAATTCTAGTTATATAGATATATGTATACATTTTTCTCATTTTTATATGTATGCGTGTGTGTGTACATATATATGTTTTGACTTTATACGTAATTCTATGTGTATATTTATATATTTTAATATTTGTTTATATTTTGTGTGTTTTGACTTGTCCAATAGCATATATGTAATGCTCCTACTGGATCAATAAAATATTCTAAAAAATAAAAAAAAAATATTCTATTCATATATACCACGTACATCGTAAAAAAATTTAAGAAATATTATTATCATTATTATTTAATATTTATTAATGAACCAAGCAGCTTTTAAATGGGGACTACGGAAGCATTACAGTTTCGCTAAAATTAATACAGGAATAAGAACTTGGAGTTTGTAACCTCTGCGATGGATGCTTTGGCAGATAATAGTCAAATGGATGTGACCTATACTGATATTGCTAAGGTATACTGCTAAGTAAGCTTAAACATTTCTCCATCTCTACTAATTTACACATTACATTTATGTCTACTTACCTAATAAATCGTCAACAATAATGTAAAGACAAATAATTTGAAGTCTGATTAGTATGTATCAAATTTAAGGGTGCCGCAAGGTTAAAATCTGGGTACACCTCTGTTTTCATTGTCTGTAAATGATATTGCAACTTCGTAAAATATTCATAAGTTAGCTTTTTAGCAGATTATATGAAATTATTTAAGCAGTATGACTGGTGGTCGAGAGGTGAGCATACTTGCCTCTCACCCAAAAGTTCCGGGTTCGATCTCCGGTCGTGGCAGTGGAAAATACTGTGAGAGGGATTTTTCCACTATACACGGATATTGGGTGTGTGTCCCTTGTCTCTAAATGTGTAGCCCTCTCCCACACAAGGCTCTTCTAGAGCCTTCCGGGATAAAGGGGGTCGTAATTACCTGTGGTGTTATTTATTTATTTATTTAAATTAGAAATTATCAAGACTGTTTGCTGTTCTCGACACCTTCTATATTTTCAAAACTAACCTTAACCATTTTTTTGCATTATTTACTTAAATTACTATTACTATTATCGGTGGGCAAGTTTACTTTCAAATATTATAACTTTAAGACTTTCACTAATCCATAATGGAAATTTCATTTAAATAAATAAATTAATTAAATTAGTCATATCACAGTTTTATTAATATTTATTTGGGTTTGCTATATTTCATGGGAAATTGCTTTAGAATAACGAGAATTGTAAAGTTTTACAACAATTTTCTGATACCAGGTCTATGATACCTACTTAAAATATCTTTGCTTTTTACCTCACGTTGCCATTCCAACTTGCCATCTCTTCAGACGGTCTCTGCAATGTTTTACAATATTAATTGATATTTAGGAAAATTAGGGATAAGATATACAGAGAAAGGTAATAAGATATAAATAACAGACAATTTAAAAAAAATATTCGATCTATAAACAGTGTCGTGTTTAATATTGAAATTTATATTTATAGCGATGCTTTATCATATATTTAATTCTATTTCGATCTCATTCTCACTAAGTAGAAAAAAATTACGATTTAAAATTGAATATATTTTTTAAATCGAATTGACATAGTGAGATATCTTATTTATTCCAAGTATTTTTAGTTCAAAGTAAATAATTTAAAAATACCAGTTCAAATAATTTCTAAGAATTTTATTTGCTTTTCTCTAAAAATCGACATAAAGTATTTCTTTGTTAATTAGTACTTCCAGTTACTCAAAATAACTACAGCTGCCGCGCCTGGAATACTCTGCGTGTGCCTACAAACTATCGAATAAAAGATTCGTGTGGTGTGCCTGCTATAGTGGCACTTATGGACGTATAATATTATACCTCAAGTCTTCAACAGACCTCTAGATACACTAATTTTGACATCAGATAGTCAAATAGTCAAAAATAGTAGAAAAGACAATCACTAGCATTTCTAGCCTTCTGAAGCGAAGATAAACCAGGAATATCATCGGTGAAATGTAGCCCGCGAAAAAGTAGAACTGATATGTTTTGAATTTTTTATAGAAATATGTACTGTTACCATATTACAGAATTTATTCCAGTTAAATTTTCCACTCTGTAGGATTATAAATGGTGACCTCTATCGTTAGGTGTTAAAGGATAAGGTAAATAATAATAATAATAATATTTATTCACCAAAATAATTTGAACAAGTGTAACATAAATATGGAAAACAATATATCTGTGTATGGGTAAATCCACAAAGGAAAACCTGCATGTGGATCAAAAACTGCACATTGACCTGCATAGATAATTACATATTTTTACAATTTAATTTTATTTGAGAGTGGTGCGTAAAGTGAAATAATACTTATTGTTTTTTAATTTAATGTTTCTAAACTACATTAAACAACAATATATTACTATCACAAGCACATAAAAGTATTAACAAAATAGTATGCACCATATAGATAATAATTATAATAAATACAACGCCATATAACTATATATAAATAATAACTTATGCAACACGATATGAATGATAAACACAGTAAATACAACACTATATAAATCAGTAATACAACAAATACAACAGTTTATAAGTAATAGGTAACAATATACACTATATGAAATCTCTACTAGATTTTTTATTTTTTTTAAGGCTGAGCAGGATTATTTTTTACAACAATCATGAGGTGAACTGACAATCTTGGAATTTCTAATACCCATTTTTTAAGTTTTTTCTTAAAAAGTTTAAACGAGTTAACACGTCTTAGAGATATCGGTACTTCATTATATATTTTAGGAGCCAAGTAAATGTGAGAGCGTTGTCCTACCGTCTTAACCTTTTTAGGTACTGCAATAAATTTTTGTCTATGTCGTGTATCAGAACTATGAGCAATGATGTCTTTTGTGTTTTTATACTGATATAGGATCAAACTTTGAAAAAAACACTGTCTTATGTCTAGTATTTTAGATTCTTTATATAGATCATCACTTGGGTAAGTATAACTTTTGCTAAATATTATTTTTATAATCCACTTTTGCATTACTTCAAGATTTTTTAAGTAACAATTTGTTACGCCCCCCCAAGCAATGATGCCACAATATAAATGTGGTTGGACTAGTGCAAAATATATGGTTTTTAGGTGGTCTGTATCAAAGATTCTTTTAAGATATTTAAATTTAGAAAGAAGTGATCTTAATTTCTTAACTAAAAAATCAATATGTTTATTCCATTTAAGATGGCAATCAAGCATGACTCCGTGGTATTTTATCGATGTGGCAGATGTTAATTTAATGTTGGTATTATTATATGTAATGCTGATATCCGAGAAGTCTGGAAGTTTATGAACGTAACTAGTGAATGGTAAATAATATGTTTTTGTCATATTTATTGTCAACAGTTTACTACTGAAGAAGTCTATTATTACTGGAAAGTCATTCTGGATGTTAGATTTTATAACATTCCAGTTTTTCCTTGTATAGCACAAAACCGTGTCGTCGGCAAAACTGATGACTTCTCCTGTAAGGGGAAGCTTAAATAAGTCATTAACATACAATGTAAATAATATTGGCCTCAGTACAGTTCCTTGCGAAACCCCATAAGATACTGGTTCCATATTGCTCATTGTATCTCCAACCTTGACATATTGCGTCCTATCACTAAGATAGCTCTTCATTAAGTCGTAATAAGCTCCCCTGAAACCCATTCCCTCCAAAGTTTCTAATAAATTTGACAGTATCAAATGCTTTGGTCAGATCAACAAAGATGCATATAACCGGTTGACAAATATTGACCGAGCTATATATTTTTGCTATTATATCGGTTATTGCATCCTGTGTTGATCTGGCCTCCCTAAATCCATACTGTTTGTCAGAGATTAAATTGAACTTGGTCAAAAAACTTGTCATTCTATGTTTTAAGATTTTCTCGAAGATTTTTGATAAGGTTGACAAGAGAGATATCGGTCTATAATTTGACACATCAAGTTTATCACCAGACTTATGTAACGGCTTAATGACGGCTATTTTAAACGCTCTCGGAAATGTACCAGAATCAATGGCTCTGTTATGATATATACCATAGATTGTACAAGATAATCAAGACATTCTTTTACCGTTTCTGCCTGAATATTATCAATACCAGGTGCCTTTTAAAGCTTAAGCTCCCTACTATTTCTCTAACTTCCTACTCACACGTATGTGTCAAATATATTGAATTTTTTATACTGGTCTTTGGGAAATTAGTTTTGACCGTGGTTATGTTTTTTGCTAAAGTGCTTCCAACAGTGCTAAAAAAATTGTTAAAAGAATTTGATATTTCCTGGGGATTTGAGCTAACATTTCCATTAATTTTTAAATTTTTTATTGAATCAGTAGATTTACGGTTTGCAATGTTTTTTATGCAGTTCCACGTATTTTTCGAATCATTTTTATTTTTGCTAATTTGTGTTTTAAAATAGTTAGCTTTAGCTGATTTTACAATTTCCGAAAGAGTATTTCTATATCTTTTAAATTCCTTCTGTATATTTATGTTTTCTGGATATCTTTTTGCTTTTTTATAGAGTTCATCTTTTTTATTTATTGAATTCACCAGTCCTCTGCTAATCCACGGGTTTTTTTAAATTTGATTTCTTTTAAGTGTAAATGTTTTGCTGCTACTTTTTATATGCTCATTTAATTTTGTTATTAACAAGTCAGTTATGACATCTACACTTTCTAGAAGATATAAGTCTAACCAATGTTCTTTACTTAATATTTGTCTTAATTTATTATAATCAATGTATGTTTTTTGCCTGTTTATACCCTGTATGCTATCGTGGGTTTCAGATGGAGATACATACTATAATATAACAGAGTAGTGATCAGTCAGAAGTATTTGCAAGACTATAGGGAAAAATAAATCTAATGATAGCTTTCATTTCAGGAAGATATGTTCTAAGCAAGAACTGCTGCGTCCCTGAATTCTAGTGGGTTTATTAATTGTAGAAATAAAACCGTGTTCAAATAGTATGTTTAAATACTAGCATATTTATAAATACTCGCAAGATGTTAATTAAATAATTATGTAAACTCCACCTATAGGCTCTCAACTGTAAATAATTCAATTTAGGACTAGGATGCTACAATATGCTCCATAGGTTAATTATTATTATCCTTTAATATATTAATCGATAGAGGTCACCAACAATCAGTTTGCAATTCATACAGTTGCTAAAAACTATTGTCTGGATTTTTCAGGTAACATTTTAATGGTTTACGTACTCCTATGTTTTTAATTGTTTTTTATCTTCAAACAAAATAACATAATTTAGGCTAGTATCAGTCATTTAGCATATTAATCAATAAATAATATAGTCCGGGAAGTTGGGGTTCATTTTGACCAGTGTTGAAATAAAAAATAGTCAGCTGATTGTATGAACTTGCAAAAAAAATTAATAAATTAAAATCATTTCAGGCCGAATGAAATTTTTTTACATGACTTCTGACACATATGAGAGTATGAAAATAATAATCAGCTACAGATAGTGGGAAAAAGTCCGTCAGCTGGAGCAATAACTTTGATTGCGTTCATAAATCCAAACGACGGACGACTTTTTTAATGGTTCAGCAGATGACCCTTGCCCCATTACACTTTCGGCTGATTAGAATTTTCGAATTTAGTTTTATCAAGACTATTACATTTCCAAATTTCAAAGAGCCTTCTACCAATTTACCGAAGATACAGGTCGGTTCGTCGACGTCTTTTCTTCGAACTTGTTGATGGCTCATTTTTATCTAAATTTTATGCAAGAACATCGTTTCTTGGAATACTTTGTGGACAATCGACAATATTTTGTAACAGTATTCCGAAATTGTCATGCAACGTATCTTTTCCAGTTGTAGTGTCCACAAGGCGATCAATATTTTATGCTAATCCCGCGCACAAATAATTGTTTGAGGAAATTATGTCTTCTGGACAAATATTCAATTGACGAGTAACGGCGAATTTTGTTTCCGTTTCCAATTCCTCCAGTGTAGCTACAGCAGTGCCTATATTTGTTGAGAATATTGATATATTTTTTTACTGTTAGTTAAACTTCTCAACGCTGTCCTCAGTTTAATGTTGTTACATGGCCTACCTCCATTTAACAATTTTACATAATAACTGGTATTTTATTTATATTTAACACGATTTGTATAGCATTAGGGGACGGTAGCTCAGTGTGTTAAAGCGTCTGGCTAGCAAACTGAGTTGAATAGCGAAGTGGGTTCGATTCCCGCAAGGCGAAACAATTTTTCATTAAAAAAATTGCCCCAGGATTGGTTAGGAGTCCACATTAAACTGCAGGGCTTCGTCTCTCTTTACCTAGCACAAGATCCTTGAGATCTTCCAGGGAGTTACTTCGGTAACTTGAAAGGCGCTAACATTTTAAGAAAGCATTTAAGAAAACATTTTGATTCAGTTTTTGTAAATGAGACTGTTTCAACTATCAGAATTTTCTTTGTATAACTGCTAAATTATTTCACATTGTTTTATGTACCTATTTTTATATCTTAGGAACTCAGTTATATTTTTTTAACAGTAAGTTATGTATCTCTGTTCTGTTACAGCACTTCAGGGAACCAATTATCGATCTCAAGCTACAAAAACATCAATTTATATTCATATATATTTCAATTTTTATATTTTTGTTTAATATGTAAGTACAAGCGGTTATTTTTCTTACCTTTAACGTTCTCATTAACCTGTTACATAGTATATCCTATAAGATGTAATATATTTACTGAATTCTCACAAAAGAGTTTGTATACAAGTTACTATTTATTACAGCAGTCCGTTTGTAGGTTAAATTTGCAATAAATGTCAATATTTGCTCTTTTATTCACTTATGTAAAAATTATAGATTCTTTTTATCGAATGTATACCTGCCACTATTTTAATTGTAGTTAAGGAAATCTACCTAAGGCGTTTCCTAAGCTCGTTAGCTTGTACGCTTAAATCGCCAATCGACAGATGGCGATACCTGTACCACTTTACGGCTTTTATTATTGAAACTATATTTTTCAAGTTTATCTATTGGTATTATATTGCAGAAGGTGAGATAAAAAGTTTACTTTTTTAATTAAAATCACCAAGAAATCATTTGTCTGCCGATTTTGATCTGATTCAGACTTACAAACCTTAACTGTGCGACCGCAGTAATTCATATTACATTTTTGTATCCACATTTCAAGTGTTTAACAACCAAATAAATTGTATTTATTAGTAATTTAAAATTTTAGTAATTTTCAATTTTGTCTTTAATGTAATTTCAATTTTTTTAAATAATTTTAAATCCAAATCTTTTTAACTTAATAAATATTATGTGTACCACATGGTTATAAAAAAATTTTTTCTTTTTAATTTTTTTGGCAATTTCTAATTTGCGAATCAGCTTCTTAAAATTGAGTTGTTTTTTTAAATTGAGCTTCTAAAATTATATTTATAAAGCTTCTAAAAATTTGTATTAAAACAGCTTTAAAATTTATATTTCTTAAAATTTATACTTCTCAGAAATTTATATTAATTATAAATTAATATTCTACGGTAAATTTATATTAATTCTATAGATTGAAATCTATAACCAGTTCTTTTGCATTTACGTTAGATGTTACGTAAATTCGCATTTACATTTGCTTTCATTAGTTTTTCCGAGTCACATGGTTGGACAATATTTCTGTACTTATGTTAAGGTATTTAAGCCTTACTTAAATTCGACATCAGTTCTACAATCTTCAAATAAATTGCCAAAACACCTTTAGACTCCATATTGCAAGAAACTATTGGGGCCTGAATTGCAGTTCCAGAGCTCTTCACCGTTAACGATACTCAGTCTAGGAATCTAGGAGATTGGTATAATTTTGTTATTAATTTCTAGTATTAATTATTCCTTGTTTTCCAACATTATTATAATAATAATAATAAATAAACACCACAGAAATTAGACAACCCCCAATTCCAGAAACCACATTGTTAAAACGCGGATATACAACCATTTCCTCCGACAGTGCCGGAGCCAGGATTCGAACCCGGTGGTGCGATGTCCGTGTAATTAATCGCGATTGCCACCTCGTGCCTTAACCCACTCGGCTATCAACCAGACCAGACCAGTTATTTGATAACATAAAATCTCATTTTATACTTCACATTATAAAATTTATTTATTCATGTAATATATTTTATCATTAATTTAAACTATTTTTTATTTCCCTTACCAACAATTTCAGTCTGATCTATAGGAGAATGGTTTTTCTCGAGAAAAAGAGACAACTCTACTGATTATCACTATAGATGCTGTCCAAATACATCAATTTCTCTTTGTCTCCTGTTCTCGAACAAAACAAAAATTTGTCATTTATGGTATACATTCGAAGAGGGTAAGTTTCACAACTCTTACGAACACTCCAGATCTACGACTCTTTGCTCAGCTAGTCGTCCGCATATGTTGCCTCAATTCTTTTCCAAAAATATATAATGAGAGAAAGGAGGTAACAATGTGTTTTGAGGTTTTGATGTTATCATTGGTGACAGCATAAATCAAATCTTCTGATAACGATTTAGCGAGCCTTTCATCATTTTTACTCATTTTGACCGGATATTTCGTAGATATAATTTTACTTCAATAGTTGATCTGTTTTTGTGAAACTTCACATTCTTCTCTTAATAAAGCGTCTGCTTTTAAATCATCTGACAATGGTCTACGTTCAATATTGCAAATATGTTTTCTTAAAATTAGTATAGCGCGGCCTAAAATAACCTCTTCTTCCAAAACATGTAAATCGTTTTTAGCTATAATTCCGCTATAAGGTTTGACAATTTTTTTCCCGTTCATAGTGGCTACTTTTTTTTTTGGAAATGTCTTTTAGAACCTGCTCTCAAATTGTAGGGTTCCACGTGTATTGATATATTGGAATCAAGATTTGCGGCAAATTCAACAAATAATGATTTTAAGAAATTTAAAAAGTAAGATTCACTTATTCTTATAACATTCTCAGAAATAATAATAATAAATATACCACAGTTAATGACGACACCCTTTATTCCGGAAGGCTCTAGAAGAGCCTTGTATGGGAGGGGGCTACACATTTAGAGACAAGGGACACAAACCCAATATCCGTGTATAGTGGAAAAATCCTTCTCACAGTATTTTCCACTGCCGCGATCGGGGGTCGAATCCGGAACTTTTGGGTGAGAGGCAAGTACGCTCACCTCTCGACGATCAGTCATACAATGAAGGAACACACTCAAAAGCCAATTTGTCAACGTCTCGAGTAACATGCCATTGCCTTTTCTCAGTTTTCGACTTTATTTCTGGTTGCAGTGCATTCGTATAGTTTAATTTTTGTGGTAAAGAACGACTTCATTTTCAGCACTGAATTCTGTGATTCTATTAATCAGCTGCTCATCATCTATTTCATTGACAAATAATTAGAAATTGCTGAAACTATCTTCTGTTAAGCATGATTGCAAGTGGTGCTCACGTCCATTAAGTTTTTCTGCTTTTTCAGACAAAAACTACTTCATATTCTGTCGATGGTTCAGCACTTTCAGAATGAGAATCGTCTTCTCTTGTAGCATCCTGATTTTCGGCTTCCTCATTTTCACTTTCTTGATTTTCAGCTTCCTCAATTTCAGTTTCACGTGCTGACCCTATTCTATTCTAATCATATTGCTGTATTGGGGCAAAGGTCGTCAGTTGGACCAATAAATATACCGCGCTTCGTTTGGATCTATGAGCGCAACCATACGTTGTTGCTTCAGCTGACTGTCATTTCCCCACAATACATGTAACTGATTACTTCTATCTGTCTCAGAAGTCGTGTAAAAAAAATTCATTCGGCCTGAAATGATTTTGCTTTATTTGTTTTTTTTTGTAAGTTCATACGACAAGTTGTCATGCAACCCCCTCCATGGCGCAGCTGACTATTTCTTTAACGCTATCTAATGTCAATATTTTATATAAAAAAACAGCTTTCTTGAAATAATTTTAAAAGTGATTTTTTTCCACACACTTCCACAACCGCCTCCACCACTATTGGAGCAACCGACGGTCGCTATGGTTATTCGCTACATAGAATCAGTTATGTCTGTTAAAATAAGCCGTCACGCGATGATTGGGTCAATAAGACACCTGCCTCCCTGACTAATATATTAATAATCAGTAAGCCTTTTATATACACTGGCAACAAGTAGTTATATTTAAGATTAATAATAGATAGAGCAATTGTTTAGTTACTCACTCTTAATAATCTTCTGATGCATGCATGCATTTATGCAAATTCTGTACAAATATCCCATTATTTGATTTCATATATTACTGAAACTTGAAGTTACACAAATAGAGCAATCTGTATGTAACCTGGAACTTATTAAATGTCTAGTTTGTTCACTGATTCGGTTATTTTAAATTGAAGCTGTATTATGTATATTTTAATGATTTTAAATTGAAATTATTTCACGGATGTTTTGTTTTAATAATTAACCGTCAGTAACAGTGATTTATAAAAATAGCTCTTTCCAACTGAAATCATTCAATTAATACACTGCAATAGGTAGTGAATCTATTCTAAATTACTATCTTAATTTGATTTGCTATCCATGTTAATGCCCAATTAATTCCGGCAATAGCAAAGAACTGCTTGAAGTAGTAATTCTTATCGCCAATTATGTGCTCAACATTACTCATAATTAATTATAGTTAATAATGTTTGATACCAGTTCACCAAGATAATAATAAATCCTTTATTCACTTTTGTTATACATTTGTATAGATGTGACAAGTCGACTTAGAACACACGTAAATAAATAAGTAATAAAATAATTAGTAAAATTACAAATAATATCAAGAAACCCGGTCGGGTTTTGCAGCTAATTTTCGAGCGAAATTGGACCTTATTCATATACACCAAGAAATTGGTTTCCGCGCCATCTCTATATTTTTTTATCTTTTATAAAAAGAACACAATCAGTTAACATTGGTTGAAATTAATTGTTTATCGTTTCATCTTTCAAGTAAATACCGGTTTTTAACTTCTTATCTTATTACGGCATTGTTTTTTTTTTTTTTTTTTATACATTTATTTAACGTCGGCCTATTTCCGCTACTGAGGCCTAACACCGACGCCTGTAGACGAGCTACCCCCAACCAAGAATTTTGCCGAACCTCTTCCCTTAAGAAGAGTAGGGATCTTTTACTTGTCTAACATTTAATAGACAAGGGACCGACGGCTTTACATCCCCTCCGAAGGATGGTATATCTCCTATACAACCCTCGCCTAAGGTTGTATAGCTTCCACGCATACACTGATATACAAGCCGCTGGAAGATGTGTGAGGCGAGAACGCGGTTTCCGTTGGAATGGTCACCCATCCAAGTACTAACTGCGCCTGTCGTTGCTTTACATCGCATACCGAAGTATGTACATAGTAAAGACGCACCTACGCTCGCCCCAACGGCATTGTTATTAATGTTTGATATATTTGTGCACTAGACGGAAGTATGTCTTCAAAAACGGAAGTATGACGTCGACGGAAATGTAATCCTGTGACAGTGACATTTATAAATAACGTGAATATAGACACAAACAAACTAGTATTAAACATAACATAAAATTTTTAAAGTCATAGTAAAGTTAGGCACGAGTGGGTTCTCTAACTCAAAAATCGAACATTTAAGTAGGATTTTTTGCAAGCACCGCCCCTCGGGGGTACATAACGGACGGGATATTATCCACGAAGATCCGAAGGCGTACAAGGTCAGGACCACGGGGAATCGATTACGATGGTCATCGATTCGAACCGTTCACTCCCGAGGGCGTTATTCACCGTTTTATCAACGACTTGGGTAATTGATAAACCGAAACAAGTTTCAAGGGAATTCAAACGTGTAGAAGTTAAGATTTTAAGCAAAAATCCGAACTTCGCACGAACGCTTCCGGAGTTTCCAGAGGACACCCGAGGACACGCGAAGCCGCAGGAAGTATCGTTATCGACTAAGTCGACCAAGTGGAATCGATTACAATGGTTATCGATTCGATCACTCCCGAGGGCGTTATTCACCGTTTAATTAACGACTTGGGGAATTAAAAAACTTAAACAAGTTTCAGGGGAGTTCATGTGAACGATCCATCTTTACACGTCTGAAGGACTTTTATTATACTATCCAAAATGGATATTAAACGATCACAAAGAAGGGTTCAACACGGCTGTTTCAGACGGAGAATAATACAATATCTATACTTACTGTTTCGTTTTTGCTTAACTGCTTCTCTGATGGTACCAATTGGATGTCGTAACCCTATAAGCTTAACACAGTAAATAGTAACACTTTCTTAAATTTAAACCTGAAAAGGAATTTTGAAAACACAAGAAAAAGGTAATATAAAGTTCAAAAAATCTTTAAAAATCAAGGTTTCACAAAAAATTTTCAAGAAAAATGTATTGACAAACTATAGCCTGGCCCGTGTACAACACATAGTGAGGAACGGAACGACTCATAATGTAACCAACTACCATCCAATGTGCGGTTTATAGCTAACGATTACACAAAAAGATTCAAGAAAAGTTCAATGTTTATAGTTTTGGTGGGCTTTTGCTTGCCTGTCTATTTACATATTTTCAGTTCAATATCAATTTTGATCGCTCCTCGGAGCTTCAAAATGCTTGAATCGCAACGACTTTGAATTATATTCTGGCAATTATAAATTCATACGTTCAGGCAAGGCGGTCCCATGCACGTTCTGAGTATATGGTAACTATACTTTTCTGACACCGAATCGCTGAGGAACCGGTTTAGGGTAAATACGCTTAAAACCCATCATTTTTTCGTCAAAATCGACGTATGTTTATTTGAGTTTAATTCAAATTTATTTTTATTTTGGTAGAAAACACAGCTCCCTCTAATGCAAGCATTGAATCGAAAGTCAAGATGCTATTTTCTATATTACACACTCGTCGACATGAATCTAGTGGCATGAGCGAAAACATGAGGCGAATAATTTTCTTTTGAAAAATAAAGACACGTTGTGTTTCTACACGTACATCCCATAGAATGATTAAATATCTCATGTTAGAATACACGAGCCCATAATATTTAGTAGTTACCCTTTCGATAATATTGGCAGGTTTTGAATTGCAAAAAATGCAGCATGTAGTTTTTTGCAAACATAACAAATATTATTTATCCAAGTGAAATTTTCATCTAGTGATAGACCTAGAAATTTGATATACGCCGATCTTGATTAGTTGTTAGATTTAAAGCAAGCGGTTGGCGTCTTTTATGAAACTGTACATAAATTGTTTTATTTAGGTTTAGGGTCAACTGATATCGTGTACACCATGATGACAATTATTCTAGTAGGTTGTTTGCGGTATTATTTAATTCTTCTGGTGAATCAGCCACAAGCTCAATTGTAACATCATCAGCTAAAACCAATGTAATGTTTTTACTTAAATGCGTTTCCAAATCATTAATAAAAATATAAATAGCAAAGGAGAGAGGGGGCGAGCGTAGGTGCGTCTTTACTATGTACGTATTTCGGTATGCGATGTGAAGCAACGTCAGGCGCAGTTAGTAGTTGGACGGGTGACCATTAGAACGGAAACCGCGTCCTCGCCTCACACATCTTCCAGCGGCTTGTATATCAGTGTATGCGCGGAAGCTATACAACCTTAGGCGAGGGTTGCATAGAGGATTGTATAGGGGATCTACCATCCTTTGGAGGGGATGTAAAGCCGTCGGTCCCTTGTCTATTAAATGTTAGGCAAGGAAAAGAAGAAGAGTTCCCTACTCTTCTTAAGGGAAGAGGTTCGGCAAAATTCCTGGTTGGGGGTAGCTCGTCTACAGGCGTCGGTGTTAGGCCTCAGTAGCGGAAATAGGCCGACGTTAAATAAATAAAAAAAAAAAAAAGGAGAGAGGACTGCGGCTTGAGGCAAACCGATGTTAGTGTTCATGTTCCTTTCACGCGAGTAATTATTATCAAATTTTACAACAATTTTTCTGTCAATAATAAAAGATTCAATCCATTTACTAAGATTTCCTTGAATCCCTAGTGATTTAATTTTTTTTGTTAAAAACTTATTATTTAGGCAGTCAAAACCTCTACTTAAATCAATTAGTATGCTTAGGACATATTTTTTAGCATCTTATGATTCGTAAATGAATTGTACAAACTCATATGCAGCTGCTATGGTTGATTATTTAGGCCTAAAACCGTGTTGACTTTCACTTAACATATTGAATTATGTCAAATATTCATAAATTCGTGTCTGCACAATTTCATATTACAAATTTTTCGACAAAGTCAGTGATACACCTAAATCTAACATAGATTTGTTTGCGGTCGACTGATACGCTTTTTAACAACACAATTATACTTGCTTAATAATACATTTTTTATCTTACTTTTACAATATTGCATATTTGTTATTAATGCGTGTTAAATAATAGTAGAGGAAAATGGAGAGACAAAACATTAATTTTTGAGAGCATGCAAAAGATTACAGAATAATAAGTTTGAACGCATTCAAGTAACAGTTCATAATGTGTCAAATGACTAACTGTCTTTATAAAGATATTCTTTTTATTGTAATTTTTACATATTTTTATCTCTTTTAGTTTTAAAGGAAGGCAATTGAATAATTTGTAACCCTGAAAATAAAAAACGTTTTGTATGACATTTATACATTTTAGGAGCTATATTTTTTATTTTCTTTAAAAAGTTAAGTGGTTTACTATATTTATCCTTCTTAAATGTCCATAACAAACAGTGATATATATTATGAAAACATTTCTTATATTAAATAACCCCAATTCTTATATAGACGTTCTAGTTGTTCCTTGTCTGTGCTCTGTGCCTTGTCCTCTTATCTTCCTTGCGCAATAGTGTACCACTTCAGTCTGAAATGCCGCTACGTATTTCCCTACGCATATCGGGATATTGCCTTTTGATATTGTCCCGTATATCCTGTCTCCGACCCCGTGTTCTGTCTTGGAACCGTCAGTGTACCAGAATCTTTGTGCTGTGGGGGGATCGATTTTGCAGTCTTCCCTGTCTGGTATTACAGTCTGAAAGTTCTTACTGAAGTTATACCTTGAGACTATTACGTCCGTGGGCATGCCTAGAATGGGATCTGCCTCTATCTCTGAGTATGACTTCTGGTACTCCGTCTCGTATTGCTGGCTAATTGGTGTTTGGCCTTGCATTAACATGTGCACCACTGACCGTGATTAGCCCTGTATGAATATATGTAATGGTGGCAGGTCAAAGAGAACCTCAAGTGCAGTTGTAGAAGCAGTTTTTATGGCCCCCGTGGTGTACAGGCAGGCAAGCCTCTGTACGCGACCTAGCACCTTATTGCTCCCGACTGCACCGTCTTATTCCACCATGCCACTGATCCACATTTTTCCATGCTCAACCTTATTAGTTTCCGAGATAATAATATGGGTCCATCAGACATAGACTTGATGCTGGTAGAGTTATGTAGTTAGGTAGTCGAAAATATTATACACCATCTCTGCCAGGTCCTTTCCAATCGGCTAATGTTAATATGACTCTTTTGAGATCCATCTCAGTGGAATTAGTTGGTAAATCCAGTGTGTTTATCATACGCCAGTCACAGTTTAAGGAGTTCTATAAAATTTTATTAAATGTGTATAAAAATTACGTCAATTCATTTTAAAATATTTTCAGTTTTTAATACGTAAGCTTATGACTATTTAGCAACAATAGGTTTATAAAACTAATATTACGGAAGCCGCTCCTGTATGCAGTATATTGTCACAATTCCTTTGCATGTTTCCATCCAATATTAAACCTTACATGAATTCACTTTACAGATGTCATTTTTCTGTACTGATTTTAATCGCTTCTGTTGTATGCTATTACGTTATATGAATGCATATTTTACTAGCTCAGTATGTTTTTAGATTAATATGCTATTGTAGTGTATTTTATCGCGGAATAAAATATCGCAGTAAGCTGAAAAATACTAATGTCATAATAATTTTTATTATGAGCGACATGCAACAGTTAGTTTTTTATTAGTTAATGCGCATAGTAGGGTAAAGTACTGGTTGCCTGAGGCTTATTGGTAATGTCGAAAGAAGCATAAATAAGTAATAATACATCGTGTTTTATTTCAATGATTTGTTCAAGCAAAATACGTAATAAGTGTATTTTATGCTAGTCAGTTTCTATTTTCTATAAAGATCTGTAGTCTTCGAGAGAGAAGAGTTTTGACAAAATTCCTGGTTGGGGATAGCTCGTCTATAGGTATGGGTGTTAGGTCTCAGTAGCGGAAATAGGTCGACGTCAAATAAATGTAAAAAAAAAATTGTCGCAACTGGTTGAAACCTGCTTCTACGAGAGAAGTGTCAGGCGAGCCATCGCCTGCTAGGAAGAGGTACAATAGTCGTGCCACCATACCCATTGTTGCGCTCGAATTCGGCCGCTTAGCCACGTGGGCCGACGCTGTGCGGCGGGCGGATTTCGGGCTCTCAGAAAAACGATTGGCGTCGTGGAATTTCGAATCGCGCTTATTAAATTACACGGCTGAATAGCCACATCACAGTATTCATCGACCGCACGTACCCAAAACATGATTTTTCAAATTCAGTGACCCCGAAAACATATGAAACGAGGCCTCATTCGAAAAAAATACGATACAGTAAACTTTTCCTCGCCACGTTAGGCCCTGGGTCACTTGCTTGTGGTCTTAAGCATCCCAAATACCGCATGTGTACCAAATTTCAGCCCTTTACGACACTATTCAGTTCCAAAACAAACGAGAATGGTGATTTGCCCCTGAAGGTAGGCGCCTCGACTCTGGAAACATTTCTTATATCAAAGGGTAGGGTCTAACGAACAAGTATACCAAATTTCAACGCTTGAGCATAAAATAAATGCAAGGTGGAATCCATTCGTGCAGGTTAATAGGATAGTTAATAGGAGTATAATGGATTTTGACGCTGATGTTGACTATATTATAAGTAAATCTGTAAAAATACCGTGTCAGATATCTTTCATGCTGAAAACCACCTACCGCCTGGACTATTAATATACGTTTTAATAAAATTATAATGTTTTAAAGCATCCTACGGTAACGAAATATTTATTTTTGAAACTATTATTATTATTATTATTAGCCGTTACTCGAGTCCGAGTATAAAAATGTTACAGTCGATAAATTATGTACAATAAAAAACAAGTAAAAGGTGTAGTCTATTGTAATTCCCATTCATCTACGGTGCACACGACTATGGCTATAGAGGCCAATTCGGGAGAGCACATGTCGACCGCAGTCAGGACAAACATAGACCTGGTTAGGTCTTGGATTCGGCCTTCTTGCAGCAACATTTCCTTGATAGCTGGCCACAACCCCTCTCCATTCGGTTCTGTCCGCTACAAGTTGTTCCCATTGCTCGTCTGCAATACCGCAGGATTTTAGATTTTCATGGAGAGCGTCTTTGAACCTCTTTCGTTGACCGCCACGCCTTCTTCTACCGCTTAGCAATTCACCATAAAGTGTACATTTAGGAAGGCGGTTATCATGCATACGATGAACGTGACCTGCCCATCTTAGGCGTGCTCTTGAAATAAGCACCTCAATTGGAAGGCTGTTTGCTCTCCTGAGTACTTCCACGTTTGATATGTGATGGAACCAACGGATTTTCATCATACTTCTGAGGTGTCTTTGCTGAAACCGTTCTAATTCTTTCACATGACGACGGTAAGTAACCCAGCTTTCACATCCATATAGCAGTGTTGGAATGACAACTGCTCTGTAGACAGCCATTTTCGTTGACAAAGCAAGGTCGTGGTTGTCAAATATTCTCTCTCTAAGTCCCCAGAGTGCTCTAGATGCAGCGTTAATTCTATTGCGAATCTTGCTGTCCATGCTTGCTTTGTCATTAACAACGTTGCCTAAGTAATTGAACCGATCCACCACTTCAAGAGAATTTCCGTTAAGTGTAATGTCTATTTGGTCCACTTGATGAGGAGTTGACATAATCTTAGTCTTTCCAATGTTAATTTTAAATCCCAAGGAATCATAGCTCTGGGCATACACATCTAAAAGTTCTTGAAGCTCTTCCGGCGTAGAGGCTAAAAGTGCACAGTCATCCGCATACTGGAGATCACAAATGAATCGTGTGCGTGTCATCGTGAAAGCTCTAAAGCACCCTATGTTAAAGAGACCGCCATCAAAACGGTATCTGAGACCTACTCCTCTGACTGTCAGTTTGTTGTCAACAATAATTGTTAGAGCAGTGGTAAACAAATTAAAGAGTAGGGGTGCCAGGACACATCCCTGCCTAACTCCAGTGAGGGTTTGGAAAGGTTCGGTTGCCTCATTATTATACATAACCTGGGCGTTGTTGTTTGTATGTAGACTGCGACATACTTCCACAAATTTTCTAGGGATACCTAAGCGGAACATAATTTTCCAGAGCACTTCCCTGTCCACCAAATCAAACGTCTTGGTTAAATCAATGAAGGCCATGTGAATTTCTCCTTGATGTTCGAGTGCTTTTTCTTGAAGCTGTTTAAGTGTGAAGATTAAATCCGATGTGCCTCGGTCTGGTCTAAAGCCACTCTGTGTCTCAGGAAGCAACTTTTCCATAACAGGTGTTAGCCTATTTGCCATCGCTTTAGTGAGTATCTTCCCTCCAACAGCCAGGAGAGCTATACCCCTGTAATTTCAACAGTCCGCAGCGCTCCCTTTGTTTTTGAAGAGGTTGATTAAAAGTGTATCACGAAACTCCTGCGGAGCTTGACCACTTTCCCACACGACATCAAACAGTTTTTTGAGGTAGGGTATGAGTTCTGACGACACAGCTTTAAAGATCTCCGCTGGGAGTGAGTCGGCGCCGGGAGATTTGTTATTTTTTAGCTGCCCAATGGCGGTTAAGATCTCTTCCGTTGTTAGTGGTTTATCTAAGTCTTCGAAGGTGTCATATTGAGGGATAAGATTTATAATATCGTGATCGGCTTGACTTTGCTGGTTAAGAATGTTAGAGTAGTGTTCTTTCCATCGGGCTCTTATTCCCTGGTCTTCTTTGAGGAGATTTCCATTTAAATCTTTAATAGGGCACATATTTTTCCGACTGGGGCCGTACACTGCTTTTACTCCTTGAAAGAAATTCCTGTAGTCGTGTGAATCGGCGTACCTTTGAATTTCTCTGGCCTTGCTTGCCCACCACTCGTTCTTTATTCTTCTGATTTCGCGTTGCGTTTCATACTTAGATTGGGTAAAAGCTTCTGCTTTTGATGAGTCGTTGGGGTGGTTGATAGCGTTTTGGAAGGCAGTATGTTTGCGGTCAAGAAGTTCTTGTATAAAAGCTTCATTATCATTGAACCAGTCCTCCTGTTTTTTACTTGCTGCAGTGCCAAGAATTTCCTCACTCGCACTTTTTAAACTGTCTTTAATTTGTGTCCAGGTAGCGGCGACATCTACAGAATTGGTTTCTTCTAGTGCACTCAAATTCTCTTGAACTTTTTGCTTTAGCTGTTCGACGGTTTGTTGGTCATGCAATTTACTAATACAGAGACGGAGTCTACGTTTTACTTGAGTTCTTCGGTGTTTGGGTCTCATAACAATTTTCATTTTAGAGACAACAGGACGATGATCGGTCCAACATTCGCTATCAATGCGCGCCTTTGTTATTTGGACGTCCTTGAGATGCTTCCTACGTACGATAAAATAGTCCAGTAGATGCCAGTGACCTGATCTGGGGTGACGCCAGGTGCCTTTAAATTTATCCTTTTGTCGGAAAATGGTGTTTGTTATAACTAGATCATGTTCGGCGCATTTAGTTAGGAGTAGTTGACCGTTAGCGTTCATGTTGCCCAAACCGTTCTTGCCTATGATGCCTGGCTAGGTGGCTGCATCTCTCCCTACTCTAGCGTCAAAATCGCCAAGAATAACGAGTCGTTCCGTTTTAGGTATTCTACAGAGGGTTTCTTCCAGCTGTTGATAGAAGCTTTCCTTGGTTTCGTGACTTGCATCCAGAGTGGGAGCGTAGGCGCTTATTAGATTTACTGCGTTGCCATCTGATAGCTCATAGCGTAGCAGCATTAGACGCTCGGATAGGCCTTGTGGTACTTGTGTTAAGTTGGATACAAGTTGATTCCGAACGGTAAATCCTACTCCATGTTGTCTTCTTGAATTGGTGGGAAGACCTTTCCAATAGAAGGTGTAGTACTTTTCTGTGAGAGAGCCTTCCTCCAAAAATCGAGTTTCGCTGAGAGCTGCAACGTCAACATTGAGTCGGTGAAGTTCTCTATCTATTAGAGCAGTTCTTCTTTGAGGCCGATCGGTGCGAGTGCTGTCGTTCAAAGTACGAACATTCCAAGCGCCGTAGATGAAAGAACTAGTACAAACATTGAAGAGAAAATTTTAACAGATTCATATTTTCCAATATTCTATTTATACAAATATTGCATATATTCGATTTACCTCGTAAACCATAACGTATAAAAATTACATGTACATTTTATGTTCAAATAAATCTCTCCGGTGAAATATAAAACATAAAGTTACTATAAGTGGATTGGAACTATTAATTTAAACTGATAGTGAATTACAAATTTAATCTGTGTGTCGTCAAAAGATATTTGTTTTATGACAGTAGAGCATTTTTAGCTACAAGTAGTCTGCATTTAAACTAATATACCCGTAAATATCTACACGATAATTTAATAAAAACAAGTTTGAGTTAAAAGCATCCTATGCAAATTTATTTATGTTATGAATATAAAAGTGGAACGTAGCTCAGTGGATTAGCATACCTAGCGTAGTGGGTTTGAGCTTCACCTACTGCAAAATAATTTTATATAAATTATCCCCAAGAAATAGTTCGGATCCCACTATAAACTGTAAGGCCCCGTCTCCTTTATCACATCTAGAGCTCATAAACTTACTTAAGAGAATTATTCAGGTGGTATGGTGTCTACAAACAAGCCGACATACATGAAAAACCTATAAAGGCAAGTGATTCAATTTGCCGGTAGAATAGTACAGAGAGTAACGGTATTTTATTGTGGTGGTAAAGTTTTTGTTGCATTTATCATTTGCAGGGAATCTTTGAACCATACTTACTGACGTTTTCCCCATTACTATGTCTCTAAAACAATTTTTGACAAGACAGATTTGATATTAACGAAAATATTGCATCTTGTTATTTGTCTTTCGTTAACTGGATAAATATAATCCTAATAATCAAACTGGTAAATAAAAGAGAAAATAATATTAAAAGTAACGGCACTTGAAATAATGTTCACTGATCTGAATTCAAGCGAAAAATTGTTGATTTCTAAAGGTGGTCCGTTTACGGTAAAAACAAAGTTGTTGTAATAACAATAATAGTCCCTATTTATCAAATGAAGAAATTTTTCTGGAGGCAATAACAGTAACTATAATGTATTCTATATGGCGAAATATATTTTAGTAGATTATTTTGTAGGGTTAACGTTGTGATACGGGGTGAGCGTAGGGTGCGTCTTTGCTATTATGCATTTTTTAATGTGACCAACCTGTAATTTTTCTATTTTTACATTTCTGTATTTTCTAATTTCTACTTTGTATTCTTCCGTAATTTTGTCCTATAAATGGGTTAGTATTGAGCAATTAAAGCAATTATTATGTCTGTTATTAAAGCAAAGTCCACCGTGTTTAGTACTTACCAGGTTACCGTTTCAAGGAAGCTCGTGTTCTTGCCCCATATCTTCTAGCGGTTGTATATCAGTGTATGCGCCGAAGCTATGCAATTTTAGGCGAAGATTACGTAGTCGATATCCCATTCTTCAAAGGGGATGTAAATCTATGAATGCCTTGTCTATTAAGTATTAGGCAAGTAAAAGATCCATTCTCTTCGAAAAAGAAGAGATTCGGGAAAGTTCCTGGTTGGGGGCAGCCCGTCTACAGGCGTCTGTTATAGGCTTCAGTAGCAGAAATAAGCCGACGTTAAATTAATGTATACTAAAAACAACTGTGTGATGCACTTCTGGTGTTTTACATAAGCAATGAAAAAGAAGGGGACATTTCAAAAGTTTTACTCGACACATCTAGGAAAATAATGTGAAAAGAATCACTCGGAAACAGTTTATTGGAATTAATGTGTTAAATGATGCACCTAACTTCCAATACCAGTTATCACTCGGAAATACTTTCAATCAGAACTCCCTGCATATGCTACATCATTTAGCTGGAAATTTGAGTTCAGATTAAGTTTTAGTTTTTGAAGCCTAAGTATCTGTCAGATATAACGGAGAGAGAGAGAGAGAGAGGTATTACGTGTAAAATTTTCTGCTTAGTCCCAATCCGAATAGGGGATGCTCTCAACCCTTAATATGCGAGTTTGATTAAAACTTTAGAAGAAAATATCGCGTGAATCTCTATGGCGTCAACATCGATGGAGAAAATTATTCTTCTGAAAATTAGAAATCTAGATTAAAGAAGAATTTGTCTTGCACTTGACTGGTTTTATTGTAATTCTAATTTTATTCTACCTATTTTTATTGTTAAAGTTTGGCTATATATATTTCTAAATAATGGAATTAGTCACGACTAAATTCGCCTCTATACATTTATTTAGCGAAGGTCTATTTCCGTTATTGAGGCCTACCAACGATGCCTGAAGATGAGCAACATTGGTAAATGTTCGAACACAACACCCGCCTTATTGGTAGGTTAATTAAAAGTTGGTTAGTCTTATTTAGTCAGTTAGCAACGTCTAATCAACGACTTAAAAACACGTCATATCTAAATAGGTCTCTTTCCACCGTCAAGGTAACGTTGAAAAATTTTCCAGATCAAAATAGTTTGTTTGTAAGGTCCAAGCAACGTTCCCTCGACGTTGATTTACAATCATAGACATTAAGTTATTATCCAACTACTATTTTCACTAATTCTGTTGGAACTAGTAGAAAAGTAGTCGGTGGACAGAGAAATGTTGCTTGGGATACTACTACTAGGTCCATATCTTGGATAAGCTCTAAAATGTGCTAAATCGGATTCTTGGTTCAAAGTGGGGACGGATCAAATTTTTACAAAGATTGTCAACATTTTTTTTCTAAACAAATAACTTCATGAGTTATACATCGTTGTTTAGTTCTATTCGTGCATTTTTGCTGAATCCAGAGAAAGAAAGGTCGAGACAGGTTGCAAGTTTTTTTTTATTGAAAAATTTCTTTTCTGCGAGCTTGTTCGGCCATTAAGAGAATAGAGGTCGAAAGCACTGCAAAGCAATACAGACTCTAATCTAAGTTTCCTACTGATGCCTGCGATTGGGGTTATTTACTATTATTTTCCTATATAAAAAGTTCCGTGTTATGTATGTAATAATATATTCAGTTGGTATTTTTTTCTTAACTAATCACACAAGAGGAACCAACTACAAAACAAGATATTAAATTTTTTGTGTACATATAAGCATTCCATTTGCACAGGTTTTAATGGTAGTGAAATATAACGATGCAAAGGACAACTAGATAAATAGTAAACCCTAATTCAACATATTAGTACAATGGTCCTCCTAGCTCGTTATGTTTTTGCACGTCACCATTATAATAAATGAGATTTCTGGAACAATAGTTATATAATATTACTTTAAATTCCAACTACACACAAAGAATTAGCGCCACAAAAGGCCTATTCAAAACACGTTACGTAATCGTATACGTATCTACCATGTATTATATAATGTAACTTTGTTTTTAAGTCTACCGACAAAATGTTTTTGGAACAGTGGAAATACTAGCAAACCACGACAAACCTTGCATATTTCAGAAGCTGCTTAAAAAGCTATGTCAATATTAGAATTATGCTTTATAAAATATCAACGGTATAGCACATATTTATTAACTAAATAATTATAATAAAATATAGCACATGAGAAATATATATTCCTTAGAAATCAATTCAAATGTTCTAAGACCTATAATAATTAAAAGGAACTATTTGTCATATGAACATATCATTCTTGAAATTTTATTTAAAATACTGTAATTATTCTACGTTTAGATACACAATATTGTATGATAATGGCAATTAGAATGGAAGTAATTCACATGATAGAATTCATTGCTGAAAGATCATATATAAAACTATAACTGTTTGGCTTGGAGTTGGAAGTGGATTGATCTGAAGACATATCTCCATAAGTGAAGGCAAGCTGAAATAATTTCCTTTAAAATTTTTTTATTTAAGAATACCTCATACCTACACATCAAAGAAGATCCAATGGTATACAGAGTGGAATAATAGCGTCGGACCTGAATATCGACTAGATAAAAAAAGTCTATAACTTTGAATTATTTTCGAACATACAGGGCAAACCAAGACAAAATTACAGGACCAAGTGCCTTTTTTTTAAATGGAATGCCATGTATATCGGTACATTTTTCGAAACCTCTTTCTAGGCTCTATTTATTCCTATATTATCATTTAATATCTCCCAACCACTTGGATGTAATGATTTTTTTTGTTGAAATAATGTAATCTGCAGATGGATATTAAAAAAAATCACAATTATCAGTTTTAAGAAAAACTTATGTGAATACCGGTTACGAGACATCTAATTAATGTTTTTGAATCATTTTCATTTGCTAAAAATGTATAGGGTGGCCAAAAAAATATTTTTCAATTAAACGAACATTTTTTTGTAAGTACTTCCCTAGAGTTAGTTGCAATCCATTTCGTTTTATTGAGCAATAATTATAAAACTAAAAAATAAATTTTTCTTGAAATAATTGAGTAGAAAAAATTATAACAAATATTCCACATGTTGCCCATTTTGATTGACACACATCTCTATGCGCTTTTGAAATGAGGTTCCCACTGTTCCTAAAACTGCCGGTGTGATAGTATGACACGTTGGGTGCCAAAAATATAAGACGAGCCTATTTAGTCTCTAAACAAAAAGTAATATTGATATGACAAAAAGAAATGAAGTGAAAATAAAACAGTAGCGTTCGAGTCGCAGAAGCTCGCAACAGGTGTGCCGAGGGCTAGCTCAGCTCTAGTCGGTGAGGGGGTAGGTTAAGGTTCATACACCAAAAATAAAAAAAAATAATAAAGCATATACACATTAGTTACTCATGTATATGTATAAAGGGGCGCCACTAGCTAGTAAAATGACTGCAACCTAGCTAGGAGGCTCCCAAAATTTACAAGGGTACCCAAACGCTACACTATATTTCTCCGAGGTATGAATTTAAAAAAAAAACAGTATGTAAAGATAGAATTTGGATATCAAATTTATTCAATAAAAGGGTATTCACCTGGAGTATATATATATATATATATATATATATATATATATATATATATATTCATAAACAATAAATACATTTGAACCGGTCCTTGGTTATATAATTTAATCTTACCGTGCGTGATATCACGAAGGGTTCACATTAGGTTCACACGAGATAATAAAAATAATAAAAGTCGTGCATATGAACTTATTTATACTTATATATCATAACTTATATAATATACCTCTCCAAATCATAAAAGGTTTGAATTAACTTACCCAACATTACTTATTTACATTTAACATACAAAAAAAAGGAATCATCCAAATACTTAAAATTTTGAATAGCCAAAAAAAAATTAATTATTTACCAAAATACAGGCATAATATATTTACAAATCGTACACTACATATAAAAGAAAACTGTGCTGGGATACTTAAAATTTTCAAATAGTCAAAAATGAAATCACAAATTATGTATCCCGAACTCATACGCTAAGTATATAAACCTGTATGGCGAGCTGTGTAGCTGCCTCCCAAGAAGTACCACGAATCATTGTCCAAATTGGTCGCATAAGTTGTCGTTGTTAATTCCCATCCATCAAAATGATCCAGACCACGAATCGTTGTCCTATGTCGAAGCCTGCAGTTGTCAATTCAGTTCCATACTTGTTTTCCAAAACCCCGAATCGTTGTCCAAAGTGATAGCAAAGGGTTGTCTATAAAGTTCCAATTAGGGGTCCACAAGTGGAGAACAAGAGTAGGTGACCGAAACCCAGGCCTCTCTTGCTCAGGAGATGGGTAACGCCTGACTCAATAATTATGTGGGGAATTCGTAAAATTCGGGATTGAACATTACGAAAACAACAAAAAGTAACAAAAAGTTGAATAAAACAGAAAAGGAGAAGAAGAAAAAGAATAAGAATAAGAAGCCCTAAAAAAAATAATTTCATAAGTTTACTAACAAAATTAAAAAGATCTTTATTCCTTACTCAAAGGTGTAGGGCGGCTTAAAATCGGCGATCCAAGGGATCAAACTTGGAAGTAATTCCTCGTGGGACGGTTTTCTACAATGACCACAGAAAATGCGTTAGGGAGACATGTGCTTGCTTCACAAAAAAAATATAATCTACTTACAATTCAAAATCCGAACTAGTCGAGTAGGGTGTGTCGTTCTAAACAACCAAAACGTACACAACCAACCATGAATTTCCAATATCCCATGAAAACATCAAATGGAAAGCCCCATTAACGGCAATTAAAAGGAAAAATTCACGAAGAACGCCAGGCGCACTGTACCTAATGGCTACCGTCTCCAAACTCAATTTTTCACCTTCATCTCGTGACCTTACAAACCGACAAAAGACGCAACCCCTAATACACCTGCGAGATGCCTACTGTATAGCTAAAGAATTCCAGTCTCAGCTACAAGATTTACTAGCGCGGCAACCCTGGATACACCTCTAACTACCTACTGTCTACCTAAAAGGCATAAATCCGCACGTAACAATAGATGTAAAGGCAATTATTATTCTTTCCTTCATATTTTGTATTGTTGTTGGTGTGCCTCTATAAATAATTTCCTTCACGTCTCCCCATAAAAAGATATCTACTTCTGTAAGATCTGGGGATCTAGCAGGCCATTTAGTGGGTCGATTTCTTCCAATCCATTGATTAGGTTAGGTATTATTTAAGTGGTCTCGAACTGCATTTAAATAATGTGGTGGAGCACCATCATGCTGAAACCACATCCTATTTCGAATTCTTTCAGGGAGATTTACCAATAATTGTGGCAGAAAAAAATGAAGATAAATAAGTCCAGTCAATGTACCATCAAAGAAATGTGGCTCCATTACATGTGCTCCAATATTTCCTCCCCAAACGTTTATAGACCACCTGTGTATGTTATCAACTTGCATTAAAAAGTAAGTATTTTCCAAAGCATAATAATGGAAATTTTGCCCATTAACAAATCCATTTTTATGAAAAGTCGTCTCATCACTGAATAAAACAGTATTGAAGAAGTTGACATCAAGTTGCATTTCACCTCTGGCCCAATTACAAAATTGTAGGTACTTTTGAAAACCATCATCAAATAATTCTTCGTGCATTTGAATATGATATGCATGCAACTTATTTGTTTTTAAGATTCGACCCACAGACCATCTACTTATTCCTACTAATGGGCTCACTTCTTTTTAACTAACATGGAGATTCTTAACCGTTGCCAGCACCACAGAAAACTCATTTTCTTCGTTCACAACACGTTTGATTTTTTCACTTTTTTTATATTCGACATTTCCAGTTTCCAGAAATCTATCGAGAGACTCGCCCAAATCGAAGGTCATAATATGTACAAGTTCCGCTTTATTAAAATTCATATTGTAAAATTCCAAATAGTTTAAATTCAATACAAATTGTAACGATCGATAAGTGTGATAAATGCTCCTTTGTACACGACAATTTATAACAAACTGAGGTTTTATTGCTTGTCAAATATCGAAAAAAGCAAAAAAATTTACAAAAAACATTACAGTAAATGACCGGTTAAATACTATTTACTCATTGCAATGGATTGGAAGAAATGGTGACACTAAATGGCCTCATTTCAAAATTGCATAAAGACGTGTGTCAATCAAAATAGGCAACACGCCGAGCACCAATTATAAATTTATCTAATGAATTATTTGAGGGAACCTCTTTTTTAAGTTTATTCTTGAATTTGACACTTATTTATTTATAAAACGAAAATGGTTGCAATTAGCCATAGGGAAGTACTTACAAAAAATGTTTGTTTTTCATTTCTACATCACATCGTCGAAAAACATACAGGGTGTTCCATATGAAAAAATTGAGAAAATTCAATTTAAAAAGGTCTTAACTGAAAAATAAACGCTTATTTATTTATAAAACGAAAATGGTTGCAATTAGTCATAGGGAAGTACTTACAAAGAATAGTCGTTATTCATTTCTACATCACATCGTCGAAAAATATACAGGATGTTCCATTTGAAAAAATTGAGAATGTTCAATATAAAATGTTCTTAATTGACAAATAATTTTTGACCGCCCTGTACATTTTTAGGAAATGAAAAATGATTAAAAAACATTAATTAAATGTCTCGTGACTGGGATTCACCTAAGTTTTTCTTAAAATTTATAATTGTGACTGTGGTGATTTTTTTTAATATCCATCTGCATATTGCATTATTTAAAAAAAATCATTATATACAAGTGGTTGGGAGATATTCAATCCTAATACAAGAATGAATAAAGCCTAGAAAGAGGGTTCAAAACATGTACCGATTTTCCGTTAAAAAAATGACGCTTGGTCCTGTAATTTCCGTAATTACCATTTACAGACTTTTTTATCTAGTTTACTTGCAATCTTTGAAAAAAATTCTAGTTATCGTAGAACTAGAGATATCGAGGTCCGAGGCACTATTGCTCCACCCTATATTCATTATAAATTATACATTGAATACAACCCATTTAGGCAAAATTAGGAAAAGTAAAAACTACGCTGTAATTTGTCAGATTTTAATATAAAAAATTGTTTGCAAAAATATAGAAATTTCTACATGTAAAAAGGCAGACAATGGAGAGCAAAATTTGATGTAGGAATGAATTAGATTCAAATTGGAAATAAGAAAGTTATTGGCAATATAAGAAATAACAAATTCAGTTGCCAATAAGAATAAGAAAAATTGTTGTTTCTGAATTTAGTATAAATATGAGAAGAATTTTTTAGAAAATGAGTTCGAAATTCTTCAGCTTACAAGCATGATATTTTATTGCTGTGACAAATTTTAATCCAACACTAGTGTTATTATAAGTTGATGTTGATAGCCTAAACTTTTGGAAGTTTATGTGCATAACTAGTGCATTCACTAGCCCATGCTATCTACCATTGTAGGTAGCATGCATTGGTCAGATTTATTGCTAATAATTCACTGCTGAAAAAATATATTACTACTGAAAAGTCATTCTCGATGTTTGATTTTTATATCATTCCAGTTCCTTCCTCTATAACACAAAACTGTGTACTTTCCATGTAAGAAGAAGTTTAAATAGGTCATTGCTATGCAATGTAAATAATGTTGGTCCCAGGACAGTATCTTGCGGAACCTCGCAAGATACTGGTTTCATGTTGATGAAATAGATTCTTCCGGGTCTTTTGCCGTGGTCGTCGAACTTGACAAGTTCAACGACCACGGCAAGACCCGGAAGAATCTACTTCATTAGACAACGGCCGTGAAAACCTGCATTCTACTGTGGTTTCATGTTGTTTATTGTATTGTCAACCTTGACGCATTTTGTTTTATCGCTCAAGCTTTTTGTCGAGTCGTAACAAATTCTCCTGAAACACTTTCTCTTCAAAGTTTCCAATAAATAGTGAAGTTAGGTGATTTGATTATTTTACCTTATATTGAAGGCATATTTAAATCAGTATAATATATAGATTTCATGTAAGAATTGCATGTAATTATGTTATTGGGAAATATGTTGACGTATCATTTACGGAAGGGTGTAGATTTTTTTTTAAATTATGCATATTCAATATTTACTTACATTATCCCTATACATGCCTCTGTGAGCTAATTATAGTATATTACTAGCTGGTGTACGTTTGTCCAAATTACATCCAGTATTTAAGAAGTGTAAGAAAACTGAGATTACAAACTTCACACCTATTACAATTATATGAAATTTCCCAAAATGTTATGAATTTCTTTTATACGAACCGCTATGCAGCCACTCAAAAAGTGCCTTATCGCCACATCAACGTGGTTTTATGAAAGGTCATTTCACTATCATAAATATTATGTGCAATATGCAGTACATTGCCACATTCATCGAATCACGCCTTCAAACGTCTGCTCCTTAGATTCTCCTTAGATTCACTCGAAAGTAGGAGGGAGTATTCCCCTTCTCCCTTATTAATAAATTATGTCAGGGTGAAATTAACAGCTGCTAGTATTTAACCACTTGCATTTTTGTATCCCACGTATGACATCTAAACAAAAACAATGTTTTCACTTACCCAACCCTCGTACTAAATATCTTAAAACATATCTGAACATATAAAATGTGTGACTATTACAGCAAGCACGAAAGCAAGATATATTTTATAATTAAATAAGATTAAGTAAAATATATCGTGAGAATTGGATACATTTTTTTTCCTATTTTTGTTCTATTGTCTTAATGTAATGAACTCTGTCGCCACAACCATCATAAGACAGTTCAGGTGCTTATTTATTGGTTCTTCTAATACTGTATTATTTTAAATTGTCTTATTTAGATTATTGCCCTGGTAGAGTTTAACATGAGACTCGAACTCAGGATGCAGTCATTAGACGTGTTGCCTCTCACACAATCCCATCTGGTCCACTGCTACCAACCTTGATTTTAAGTCTAATGCGTGAGCATTGAGCATTTTGATATTTAATGCACATGGAAGTTTAGTAAATCTTTTTATTTTCTTAACGATTTGCATTTTCTTTTAAAATTTCTATTGTAAAGTTAAGGTTTTGTTCGGTGCAATAAAATTACTTTGCATCGCATATTGTTTGTTTTACATTCAGTAATACTCATGATATGAAAGCTGAAAGTACTTTTATAAATTACTAATAAAATGATAACAAAGGAAATGGAAACGAGAAGCTTAAAAGCTGCTTGTTTTTATTTTCCTGAAAGGTGGGTCATCAGCCCCCCTTGTGTCCTTTGACCCGCCTTTACAAAATCACACACATACGCATTCACCTGAAAAAATCCATCCCTCTGACAAAACACCTCATATGAATAATTACTAAGTAGGCTGTTTTCGTTGCAGGATCAGGAGTGATGCAAGCACCCGCTATTCCTAATGCACCGGCCCGACAGTGCGACATCACCTCCAGAGCACACTAGACGGAACAGACCCGAAGAGGAACGAGGAGGAGGCAACAATGTGCCTCTAAAAAGCTTTGAGTGTTTCAGAAGCAGTCGCGATCGCAGTGCGGTGCGTGATAGTGCGATGTGCGTGCCATGAGGACGCTAACGACGCGATAATAACGACGTCGACGTCGGTAGGCATGGACACTATCGGTCCATCTACGGGCGCCGTGGCGGCGTCTACCTTAATCCTGTTGATCCTGGCTGGAGCACCTCTTTCAGCCGCTTTGGAATTAGGTAAATTAATGTTTTGTTAATTTATTCTACTTAGCAGGGAATTTCACGCAATGTTGAACGTAATATAGATTGCCGTAAAAATTTATTTTCATTTGGTAACGTGAAGGGAAGGAGCTCTTGATAAATTATCCCTATTAAGGCAGTTTTTGATATATTTGTATTTTACGGACATATTTCATTGTTATAAGTAAATTTCATAAATAAGTTTAGATTTTAATATTGTATTACTAGCATCAATAGAATTAATAAATAATGAATCCTATTTTAATCAGAATGGTACCATAATTTACATAAAAAATAATAAAAATACTTACGTAAGTATAATTTCATTAGCACAAAATAAATTATTCAGAGTAACTTTCGATATAAAAAAAAATTATGTATAGCATTACTGCTTCTTATAGGTCCTACTGCAACAAATATTGTGCAATATTTACAAGATCTTGAGGCTTATATACATAACCTAACAAAATATGATATTGCTTGCAGGTGATATTAATATAAATATTTTATGTAAGTTTATACCTGAATCTATTAAATGAGCATGGGATGTTTTCATGTGTAAATCAGCCGACAAGAGAAACTCTAAACTCCTCTAGTTTAATTGACCATTTCTTGCAGGAGTAAATGAGAAATAAAAATAGGAAAACAACTTGATATTAAGTCGTCTTTGCTTAAAAACTCTATAACTAGTCATTACACTATTTTATTCTCTATACAATCAAAACACAGATTAAATAATTTAGAACCTAATAAAATAAAGCATATTACTAAAATAAATTTTACAAATCTAAACAATGATTGAAGATCCGAAATGTGGAATGAAATTTACGAGCTTAACTACGCTTAAGTATGTTACAGTGCTTTTATAGAAAACTAGATTATTATCTCAATAAAAACACAAAAAAATTTAACATCAATAGTAATAAATATTGCAAAATTAAACCATGGATTACCAATGGACTTATAAATTCTATCAGACACAGAGTTTACCTAAAAAGAAAGCTATTAGAATATCATAATAATGACCTTCACGAAGAAAACACGCAATATCGTAATATGCTAAATAAATATATTAAGCCTACCAAAAATGAATATTATGAACAAGAATAATTATTAAATGCAAGTAATAATTTTTTTAAAAAATTTTTTTTATACATTTATTTAACGTCGGCCTATTCCCGCTACTGAGGCCTAACACCGACGCCTATAGACGAGCTACCCCCAACCAGGAATTTTGCCGAACCTCTTCCCTTAAGAAGAGTAGGGATCTTTTACTTGCCTAACATTTAATGGACAAGGGACCGACGGCTTTACATCCCCTCCGAAGGATGATATATCTCCTATACAACCCTCGCCTAAGGTTGTATAGCTTCCGCGCATACACTGATATACAAGCCGCTGGAAGATGTGTGAGGCGAGAACGCGGTTTCTGTTGGAATGGTCACCCATCCAAGTACTAAAAATCTTTCTAATGGCTAAGAAAAGGCCGACTTTTTAAATAATTTTTCTTGCAAAAATTGGTGAATACATGGAAGCACACAATAAAAATCAGTAATAACAATAGTAATAATAACGTTAATAATAATAATAATAATAATAATAATAATGAAAGCATTTTCCTCCACCCTGTTACTGAAAAGGAACTTGTACATTTTTCTCAACTGAAAAATAACACTGCAAATCGGCTTGTTCGAATATCTGCTAAAAGAATAAAATCCATTCATTTAAATATTGTAATTCCTTTACGTTTATATTTAATAAAATTATTCCCAAAGGACATATCCCTCAAGCCATGAAAGAGTCTATCATAATGCCAGTTTATAAAAAAAGGAAACACAAAATTGGCAACAAGCCATAAGCCAATAACCGTTATAAATCATTTTGCAAAATTAATAGAGAAGTGTCTTAAAAAACGTCCGTAAATTTTCTAGAAACAAAAACTAACTACTCAAGATGCAATTATAGAATTTTTAATTGAGATTGCAAATGGTTTTAACGAAAATAAAAAGTATTTGCCGATATTTTTGGATTTAGCTAAGGCATTCGATACTATTAACTATAAATTATTATTGAAACGTTTGGAAACCTGGGTGTAAGAGGCAAACCATTAAACATTTTCCAGGACTACCTTACAGAGAGAAAGAGAGTAAAAATTAATAATATATACAGTGCTCACCTCCCCGTCACAATGGGTTTTCGCCAGGTTACTGTACCGTGACCCATATTATTTTTAGTTTATATCAACTCTATCTCACAAATAGTAAGTATAAACAGGAAAATTGTATCATTTATAGATGATACAGCAATTATTTTTATAAGCGAGTCTTGGGAATATGCATATAAGAGGATTGGTAAAACTTAGAATATGGCTGGATAACAGCCTTCTGAACCTGAATGTTGACAAAACTAAATTTGTAACATTACCATCCGCCGTTGCTGATCAACCAGAACTAAAACAACATAAAATTTCACTCTAGGCAATGTAACAATCAAACAAACTGTAAATGTGCAGCCATTCAGAATACAAATTGTATTAAAAGTGGAAAGATCATGCTGAGTAGACTCAGAAGAATAAGGGATATTTTAAACAAAAAACTATTAATGATAATTTATAATTCTGAGCTGAGTCCATAATTAGATAATGTATATTGAGATGGGGTGATCTTCTAAACAATTCTATATATTGTCTAGGAAAAAATGGAAATCACCATTCTAAAAATATTATTTAAAAAAGTACAGTTTCTCCTACTAAAATTTTATACGATGTGTTAGGCCTATTTACAGTTTCAAGTTTATTAAACCAAAAAGAATACAAAATTCTTACAGAGAGAAAACTCTATACTTATTACTTTTTATTATGGGCATTAAATAATAATTCAAAACCATCCCATGACTACGAAACACGATTGGAAAAATCATTGCTGTTATGTATCAAAAGTCATACTCGACGATTTATATTTTACTACAGGCCAAAATTATATAATATGCTGCGAAAAAAGGTAAAAGAAATTATTAATAAAATTGGATTAAAGAAACAATTTAAATTATTTATTATTGAAAACTTTGATAGTATTTAAAAAATGTATTGCTAATAGTGTTAAGTACTACACAAGATTACTCTTTGAATTTGAATATATTTTTTTTCTTATAAAAAAATGTTATTTGATTTGTAGCACACAATAAAAATAATAATAATCACCATTGGTTATGAGTAATTACATTATTAAGAGAGAAACTATGTTTATAGGAGGAAAGTCATATACTTGTCATACAAAGACGTGGTACATTCGTCGCTTTATGTAGTATAATAAAATTTTCTTACTCTCGGTATGTCAATCCTATTCCAAATCTGGTAATTCTTATATTGTCATATTTACTTTAATTTTAAATCAAATTTTATGTTCACGTGAACTCCAAATGCCAGTTTATTAAATAAACAAACCTACAATATTACCAAAATGCAAACGCATCTTCCAAACATTGTGTGTTAGAAAAGTACGGGAACGGTGGAAAATCTTGAACAGGTTGCATCAAATCGAAAAATAAAAAATACGTGTCACAAATTTTTCAAAAAACTATCTACTGATACCAAAATGACCTCCCCACCAGTGGCGAGTGGCAACTTTAAAATTTTAAATCGGATTCTACGGCAAAAAATACGTAAATTTTATTCCGGACATTTTATTCGATTCTTGCATGGTGTCGCTGTAATCGCAAAAAATGAAAAGAAAACATTACTGTTTCAAGAGTAGCGTCTTTTGTCCATAAAAAAACGTCCAATTCAAAAACTGAAAAACACGTATTTGTTACTTTTACGAAATCTATCCAATGACATTGGATTCGACTCTCCCACCCCTAACCCAGTGGGTGGGGCAGGGGGCAACTTTGAAATTTGTAATGAAAATCCCTATTTTTTATAGCGGATTCGGATTCTACGGCCAAAAATACGTGAATTTTATATCGTTATATCGGGCATTTTTTTCGATACTCGCAAGGTGTCGCTGCAATCGCAAAAAATAGAGTGGAAACATGAATGTATGACAAACAAATTTTCGGGCATTCTGTATATATCGTAGTATGTATTCGATAAGAGGTGTCTTTTTAATTTAATTTTAAATAGAAACATTGGAAAATGTTTCAAATTATTCGGTAGGGCGTTGTACAAACCTAGGCCAAATCATTAGTATTTTTTATTTATTTGGCGGATTCTTATCTACTGAGCTCCCTTAATAGCAGGTTAATGTGCAAATCGCTGTTCAAAGTGTCATAAACAGTTATCGAATACCATTTGGGGTGTTCGACCAATCTCCCAGGATTCTTCTTTCAGGTCCTACCGTTACAGACCCAACCCTTTAAATGGCCCCCCTTAAAAAAGTCGAGGGGCGAAAGTTCAGAAAATAAGGCTGGCCATTCGATTGACCCTCTTCTGCCTATGCATCGGCTTGTAAACGCCTCACTCAAGCACTGTCTTATATCAACTTCATATTGTGGATGAGCACTATTTTGCTGGAACTATAAGCCATCGGCTACTGGTAAATCAACTGCAGAAATGGCGATATGCAAAGGTAAAATTCAATGGGGGTTGTTCGTGGACCAATAGCAATAATTATGTATATAAACCGATCCGTTTAGATAAAATGTCGCTTTGTCACTAACAACAATGTTTGAAG
The DNA here is from genome assembly GCA_963675555.1 of Leptura quadrifasciata. Lineage (NCBI taxonomy): Eukaryota > Metazoa > Arthropoda > Insecta > Coleoptera > Cerambycidae > Leptura > Leptura quadrifasciata. The sequence continues at coordinate 193,847,897 of OY776673.1, read as the reverse complement.
AGAATGTTGGATCATTGTCACATATTTCGTGTATAATTTCACAAAATTCTACCTTATGATCAAAGCATTTTTGAATAATTAATAAAAAAAAATTAACCTTATATGAGTACAGTATCTCCTTTTTAAAAAGGTTGCTCTTTGACTTTGGACAAATATCAAAATCATCAGCAAGTTTCCAAAAAGACTGCTTTGAATTTTCCTCCGCAGACATCATAATGTTAAGTACCTTTTCCACTTTTAAAAGATTATAACAAACCGAAAAATATTTTATTATAATAACGTTACGTGTTTAAAATCTCCAGTAAACACCCTGTACGTAGGTTGAAACATTTTCACTAACCACTACTTTATTGAATACTTAACTACAATAATTTATCGTTATCATAACACACTAATTAAAACTATAGGCACTAATATCATTTACAATTTATTACTGCTTTTATTTTATCTGTTCATTTACTAATCTAATATATAACTGAACTCAGTGTGTTGCATCTACTCCTTATATATCCGTGGCGAGCATACTTGAATTTCACTAGAAAACGTTTGGAACAACCTCTCGGTCTTCCTTCTATTCCAGAGTTCTTTCTTTCGTGTAAATTCTTCTCGAACTATAGCTACGAAATTTCTAGAATTTTCTGTGTGGTAATGTCGGTGTGTCAGTTGGCCCAGAGATGGCGCCGCTTTGCCCGTAACTAAGTAAACGGGTCTCCTTTCACTCTGCCACCAGGGATTGATTAAACCTCTCTTCGTTAGAGGGCGCACATAAAATAATAATGCTTCAAATGTGCAGAATATTAAAACGCAATAATCCTCTATAAAATCCTCATTCTACTATAAGAAACGTAACCAGACTGCAACCAACAGCTACTCTCCTGGCTACGTGCCCCGCCGAGCGCTGAATTACAAGTTACAAGCCTGGCACGTTAAGTGTGATAACTGTGTAATATCAACAAAACGCTAATGCTTCGATTGCAACAAACACCAGCCGAAAGACTGATCCTATTTAAAGGAGCTCTATTGATTATATAAAAATACCCCTGGACAGGTCGATTTTTATTTTCAAGTACGTAACTTTTGGAGCAATTTATAATTTTTAGTTTTACTCACCCTCATCCTCAGCCATCCCAATTTTCTTTCAAGTAGCAACCTACCCTTTGTAAAACCTCAAAAGAAAGGGATTTTAATAGCCTATTCAACGGCTCGGCGTAAAGAGAATCCATCAATGGGATTTGCTTCCCAAACGCATGGAATAATTTTTTTTTTCAAAATTTTATGAATGCTATGCATGTGAAGCGTAAGAAAATGCCAGAAAATAATCGCACGATAGTCATTGTGTGAGTCTTACGACTTTAAAAAATTGATTTAAAAAAAATAAAGCATCGCAGAGGAGTTTTTCCCGTATCAAAATTGTAGAAAGTTTCTTTCCCTACAACTTGATATTTCTTTTTTAATTATCAGAAGCATTTTATGGCCGTCGTACCGCGTTAAAGGTGAGCAAGGCCAATTTGTTGATAGTTTTTATTTATTTACAAAATTGCTACAACACGCAAGTCTTAAACATTTCAATATGTTGTTTTTGGCATTTTCCCCCATCGATTGATCATAAAATTAGCCCTTGAGAAATAAAATCCAAAAGATGTGAAAAGTTGCTCTAGATTTATTGTACTATGTGGATGTTTTTAAGTTTAATGTTTTATTAATAAATGTTTCCTTGTTTTTGGTTTTGTGGAAAATAATAAATAAACACCACAGAAATTAGACAACCCCCAATTCCAGAAGCCAAGGCTTGTGCGGAAGGGGGTTACACATTGAAAAAACGCGGACATACAACCATTTCCTCCGACAGTGCCAGTGTCGGAGCCAGGATTCGAACCCGGTGGTGCGATGTCCGTGTGATTAATCGCGATTGCCACCTCGCGCCTTAACCCACTCGGTTATCGACCAGACAATATGATATGAAAATCTAAATTACAAATAACGTTATTATTAAATATTTTACTGAACGTGATATGCCTATTGACATTCTTATAATTCAGCATTCATCCTGGCATATAGCTGGGAAAGTAGCTGTTTATAGAAATATATGTATATATATATATCTGGTCGATAGCCGCGCGGATCAAAGCGTGAGGTGGCAATCGCAATTAATCACACGGGTATCGCATCATCGGGTTCGAATCCTGGCTCCGGCACTGTCGGAGGAAATGGTTGTATGTCCGCGTTTTTTCAATGTGTAACCCCCTTCCGGACAAGCCTCTGGCTTCTGGAATTGGGGGTTGTCTAATTTCGTAGTTAATTGTGATATTTTCTTGTAAAATTTATCTTTTTTGTTAAAATATTTCATTTTGGAAAGAAACTAAATACATAACCAAAATAATTTAAAAAATTATAACTATTTTGAGTAAAATTATGAATAAACTGGTTTAAATCGCAAATATAAATACCTAAAACGCAATATTTATTTTAAAATATCGCATCATCACATAATTAATTAAGTTCATACAGCCGGAAACCGGAAAATGTATATTTTTATACGTGCTTCTGAGGTTCTTAACGATCGTTATGAGAAAATGAGTGCATGCTTTCTTTAAAGAAACTAAAACAAAGAAGTGCTGTTGAATTTTACTTCGGTCTAGGCATTAGTGATATTATACTACATTTTTAATTACCTTGGTGACTTTTATTATTTTGTATAATAGATATTACAGGATTTTATGAAGTTTGCAGTGATGTGTTTCAAATTAATTATTCCAGCGTTACTGGGTTTGATTAATAACAAATTTTGAAATAGATAGGTATTATGCAAGCATAAATCATAAATGTATTTGTAGGATGGTGTAAAAAAATACTTTCCAAAAATACGAATATGTAAATTTCGAAACAAAATTTATAAAATTGAAATAAAATATTAAATTTGAAAACTTATTAGCGATACTACTACTAAGGACCACGTATAGTTGAACTCAACGGCACTCATTCATTTTTTCTTTCATGGCACGGTGCCACTTGCTGGGGCCTTCAAGTTTCACAACGTTTTCGTAACAGCCTTATTCAAAAATTGAAGAGTGGGACGTATCGCAATAATTTGGACGACGTATTTTATTCCTATCTCGCAATTGTCTCTGTTCCTTATTTTCCTTTTCTGCATGAGAGTATAAATGTAGTCTTCATCATTGTTGATCTTTTCTACAAGGTCTGTGTTACATCAACTGATATTCCCGATCTCACTATAGACGATTTTTAGACGACTCAGTATGGACGTTTTACTATCATCGCTGTCGGTGGCAACTTGTCTCTAGGTTTATATGGATTATCTTTAATATCTAACAATATATCCAATTTCTTTTCAGGGGCTTGCGTGGGTGCGTCTTTACTATGTACATACTTCGATATGTAAAGCAACGTAAGGCGCGGTTAGTAGTTGGATGGGTGACCGTTCCAACGAAGACCACGGCCTCGCCTCATACATCTTCCAGCGGCTTGTATATCAGTGTATACGCGGAAGCTGTACAACCTTAGGCGAGTGTTGTATAGGGGATATACCATCCTTAGGAGGGGATGTAAAGCCGCCGGTCCCTTCTCTATTAAATGTTAGGCAAGTAAAAGATTCCTACTCTTCTTAAGGGAAGAGGCTCGGCAAAATTCCTGGTTGGGGGTAGCTCGTCTACAGGCGTCGGTGTTAGGCCTCAGTAACGAAAATAGGCCGATGTTAAATAAATGTATAAAAAAAAATTCTTTTCATCGTCTAAAATTCGTTTCCTACCAGATTTAGGAATATCTATGACATTTCCAAATTCGCGAAATTTGTTTTCTACTCTACTAACCGTAGTCTGAGAAATGCGACGGTCAGGATAGTAGATTTCGCATAGCTGCTTCTGCGTTCTTGTTTTATCACCACATCCTAATAATATCAAAATTTCAATTCTTCGGGTAACCGAAAGACTCATTGTTAAAATAATGATCAACTTGACAATCAGCGATAAATAGCTAGAATCCTAAGTTTTGGCAGATATAGCAAATAAAACAATTGTAATTTATAGTTCAAATGTGCTTTTAGAATGCAGATTATTAAAACGTAATATTTTTAGTCGCAAGCTCCTCTATAAAATCCTTATTTTACTATAAGGAACGCAACCAGACTGATCCTACTTAAAGAAGTTTTCGTGCCAGTCGTCCTACACCACTTGCAGACTGCAGTTTCGAGCTTGCACTAACGAGAGCCAATAGCTCGAAACTGCAGTCTGCAAGTGTTGTGGGATGACTGGCACGAGATCTCCTTTAAGTAAGATCAGTCTTTAGGCTGGTATTTGTTGCAATAGAAGCACGTAAGTTTTGTACAGGAGTGAGATGATATAGGTAGAAGCGTTCTTTACGTAAGACTCTTAGGACAGATTGTTTACTCACCCCTGTTGCCACTGCTAAACGATTTGACCTAATTTGTGGATCTTCATCCACACGAAATAAAATTTCTATTGATGTGGAGTAATTCGTCTCGGTCGTCCTACATCATTTTTAAGGCGAAATGAACCCGTTTCTCCCAAACGATGAAACAGATTTGTGAAAATCTTATGGTCTGGCTGTATTCTATTTGGATATTGCAATGAGTTTCTCCTCGCTGTACCACGTCCGCTAACATTATTTTGTGCGTAAACACATATCATAACCCTCATTTCCATATTTGAAAAATTATGAAAAATTATTATGTCCAATGGTAAATAAAGAAGTTAAAGAAAGTAGCTCTAGGAACACAAGTAAAAAACTAAAACGTAACCAAAGCACACTTTACAATAAATACACTGTGTTTCATTACATTTGAATTTGTCTTTCAAAAAATTATTGAAATGTTTAATGGCACTTTCCTCAAGAACGATTATTAAGTTCTACCAAGTGTACCTTTTATACGTGGAAATGTTGCCTCGTCAGATTTTCTGATCAAAAGTACCACAACGTTTCGTAAAAAAAAAAATATGAAGAAAATTCATCGTGAGATACAGGTCCTGCGGCCGTTCTCTATGATCTAACGTGATGTAATACATAAATTACTGTTTCTTAGAATAAAAAAAGTTCATCTAACAAATTTGGCGAAGATCAGTCAAGAGGCATGGAGTTATTGCAAAAAAAAACGAAAAAATAATTTGAAGTTTGACATCCTGTATCTTTTACCACAGCAACATTTTACTAAAGCTATTTTTCCCAAACAATCTACCCCTGAACTATGGCCTATTATTAGTGGTCCACCCTGTATAATGAATGTATGGCCCAGTCTAATTATACATAAAAAAAGAAGTTAATATTTTCCATTGAGATATTCAAAGTCTGAGAAATAAAGTGTTAGAATTTGATGTGTCTCTTGAAATAAATGAAGTTGATTATGATGTTAACACTCTTACCGAACACTGGTTGGAACAAGAGGCGGAATCCTTATATATTGAAGGATATAAAAATGATGATGTTATTCAAAATCACTTAATCAACGCGGAGGCTCATGTATATTTGTAAAAAAGTGTAAAACAAATAAGTAGAGAATTAGATTGTGAATATGTAACAGTTTTAGTTGAATAATTAGATGCAATTTTTCTCTCTGTGAAAAAGGCCTAACAACTATCATACCATAATGGTATGTTTAATTTTATGTTTCCTGTAAACTTTGATATAAATTTCGTGCAATGTAAAATTTAGAAGAAACTTACATTTGGAGGCTTGTTCCGAGAGGTTCATATCGATACTCGTTAACTTCTTGCATTTTAACTACCTTTGGTTATTTTAAATTTCTCTGGTAATCCTTGACCTAAAATGTTCGATATTAGCTACTGCTCTGGTGTTGTCGAAGTCTATTTTGTGTCCTGTGGATTTTAATGCTCTGCTAGGGACGATATTTTCTCCTCTTTTCATACTGCATTCATATGTTCTTCCTTTCTTACACTAATGCGTCTATTGGTCTATCCTATGTATGATTTGTTGCAATCTTGGCACGGGATTTCGTATACTCCTTGGTTTTCTAGGGTAGTTTTTGATTTTGGATTACGGAGGACTGCATTGATTTTTCGGTCTGTTTTAAATATTGTTTCTATGTTATTTTTACGTAGAAGTTTTCTAATTTCATCTGTCGACCCTTTCACGTAAGGTAGATATGCCGTTGCCACTGGTTTCTCGGATTTCTCTTGGATCTTTTGTCTGTGTGGCCCCTGCGACTTCTGTATTGTGTACCTCGAAAATCCATTTTTCATTAGTGCTTTCTGAAGTGACGACATCTCTTCGTTGATATGATCGACGTCTGCCAACCTCTGAGAACGTGTCACTAGAGTCTTTACTACTGGATTTAATTGTACTGGATGATGATGTGATGCCACATTTAGATATTTGTTGGTATGAGTATACAGAAAATCCAGTCACACGGACAGATATTATTAACTGTTAATTTATAATTCAAATTTATAAGCGCTGTACTAACTTAATTATTTTTAATTATACATATTATAAAAATATACCTCATCCCGCCTACATAAATTTTACTATTTGCCAATTATAATAATCGGCTGGCGTCCAGGGTAGTTCACTTGCCATGCACCCTGATTTTCATAAGAAAATAAATTATCAGACAAACTTATCTATACTGGTTCTCCGATGTAAAGACTGCCGGGCACTCTTGGCCTGTTCTCGTTTTATTTATTAAGAGTAGGTCACAAGCTTCTTGTCAATCTGATTGTTAGTTGCTTTATAAATAAATGAAACATAATGATTTCAAACAAATTGGCATGTTTCCAGACCAATCAAGATAGTTTGCATAAACTTGGTGAATATAGTTCCAGTGAACTAGAAATATCATACCAAGTTTGCATTCAAAATATTTATTACAGCAGCTAAATTATTTATTTTCATTTAAAATCTCAAGACCTCGCAGAATTATGCCATTTGCTCCAGAATGGATCTTGATATGTTATTTAAATTATAATTAAATTATATAAGTTTACTGTAATTCTAATACATATATTTTTTCATTTTAAACTGTTTTTTAATTTTTTTTTATTTGATCAACTAAGTCTAATTATTTGAAACGAAAACTGATTTGCGAAACATATGCTAAAAGACGATCATTTAGAAAAAAATTACACAAGAATTGCAAATCAAGATATTGACAGTTAAACGTATGTCATTTATTAATAAACAATGAAATATACAGGGTCGATGATATGTGACAACTAGCGATAATTGTTAAGACACACAAGTTTTAGGGTTTTTTAAAATCTACTATAGTAAAAAAGATTTAAGTATACAGGATCAGTCGAAAAGTCATGAGGAAACAAAGTTGCTTTATATTTAATGGAACACCCTGTATATTACTCTATATTTCAATTATATTTTAATGAACTATAAAATAATTAAAACTTACAACTAGTAAAGGTAATCATAGCACTGTTTATTAAATTTGGTTGCTGACACGGAAAAATGCAAAACAAAAAAACCCGTTCAAGATAACTACCGCTGAATGAATTAGAGAAAGCAACAAAAGAAGACAAACACAAAGGAAGAGGGTGATAGAAAAGAGTTAAAGATACAAAGTTTTCAAAGAGAGACAATATTGTAGGAGAAGGTTATGGTAAGAGGAAGGGTGGCTACAGTGGCTGCCGGAAAATGGACATCGCCTGATATGGCAGGGTCTGCTTGATTCGTAATGGGGCATTATTCTATCTAAATTGTGTAATGTTGCGTGTTAATAGACTATCGCTCAGTTTGAACGAGTAAAACTACTGAGAGATTTGCTGGACATAGTCCGCCAGTGGGGTAATGCTGTAACAACGTTCATAGAGGTCTCTAAGAGATGTGTACCTGATAGAATTTGAAATCAGGCGCATGAACTTATGTTCCAAAACATTCAGTTTTTTCACTGTCGTCACCGCCGTGCTACACCACACATGTGCCACGTATGTGATGGCCGGCCTGACTACAACAGTGTATATTAAGTTCTAATTTTGTCGGCTGAATCTACTATTCCTGGCCAGGAGTGGATACAGACTCTAGACATGGAACAGACCGGACCCGTACCGTCTCATTGATGTGTGTGTTGAATATCAGTCGTTTGTCGAGTCTAACTGTTAAGTACTTCATGCAATATTTAGTTGGAATTTGGTTCCCCTTAATCGAAATTGGTGTTAAAATTTTATTCTCAATAAAGCGACGTGTGAAGACTATTGGTTCGGACTTGTAGGCATTTACTCGAATCTTCCACCGGTCGTAATACACCGTGGTGCGGGCCATATGGGCCTTTAGGGGCATATTTGCTACTTGTGAATTATGTGAGTGTGCATACATGGCCGTGTCATCGGCGTACTTGACCAGTTTTGTGTACGGCCACTCCAGGAAGTCGGAGACAAATAAGTTGTACAATTTAGGTGACAGGCACGACCTTTGGGAGACTCCTGCGCGAGTATCCCTCCGCGTTGATAATTTGTTATTAACTCGGACCTGCAGTGACCCGTTCGTCAGAAACGATAGGATAAGTTTGGTGATATAGGTCGGAAGTTATACGTATACATTTTTGTAGAGTAGGCCCGGGATCCAGACGGTAACGAAAGCCTTCTCAATATCGAGGAGCACCATAGCGGTATTCTTCCCAAGGTTGTATTATTTATACTTTGACGTCGTTAACTATCCTAACAACTTGCTATACTGTGTCTCGACTTTTCCTGAAGCCGATCTGGCACTCGCCATTGATGTTAATTTCATCCTGGGCAACATCTAATCTGACCAAGATAACCTTCTCCACCAGCTTGGAGATCGGCGACAGCAGTGAGTTCCCGGCGGGCTTTGCGTTCTTGTTCGGCTTCAGAGTGGATACGACTACAAGAATCTTGAGACGTTTAGCATTAAGAGGATGCATAGTTTAGATGAAAATATTTAATTATTATTAACAAATGACAGAAATGTTAAACTATCAATGTTGACAGGAAATAGTTTATAAAGACTACCCGGTATATTTTGCACAAAAGTAAAACAAGTTCTTCATTAAAACTTGTATGTCGTCAATCTATTCCATTTATTATTTTTTAATTATATACTAGCCAGGCAATGACCGTTTAAAAGGTATAAAAATAACATCGGATTAAAATAAAGCATTTCTTATCACATAAAAACAAAAATTATTCAGCTTTTAGGAGCAATAAAGCATATTTTGGCACAAACGAAGAAATAAGTAGAAAATATTTTAAATCTTTAACCTATTTAAGATATTTTTCAACGAAATTTTCACGTACCAACAATGGCCTAAGAAAATTTACATTTTTTACATTTTACATTTTAAAAAATTCAAACGTGTACTAAATAAATTATATCAATTAGATTACTTTCTATGTACTGAATTAGCCAGAATACTGTTGTGTTTATGGTTTATAACTCCCTCGCTATAAAACCTGTAGCCGTAATCTCCACACGCGAATGCAGTTGTTAGTTGATTTAAAGTCACAATATAAAATGAAAGCTGCTTAGTTACGAAGGAAAATAATGTTTTATTAGAGGGTATGTAAATATCCAGTATAATGATTGAACAAACACGAAACAAATACAAATGTAAACCACAATATAAAATAAGCACTTTAACAGAAGTCTTTACTGATACTAGATATACCGAATATACCCCATTTTTTTAAATTTATTTTTCAAGATAAAAATTTGAAAGTAGTGTACAGCATATTTGGCATAAAATCACATTTTCTAATCTACCTAGGCCGAAAAATATGATTCCGGCTTAACTGGGAGAATTAATGAGTTTTTTTACTTTCCCATATACCTAGTATACATACAGGAGAGTATTGGAAAAGTTTTTGGTGAATTTACACATTATCAAGTCCCCTGAGCGCAATAAAGTGGTTTTTTTTAAATGTTTGTTTGCCGCTTATCTTCTATCGTCTGCCGTCTGCAGTCTCACCTTGAGCTCAAAGTACTGGATCGAGTTTGCTCAAATTCTTGAATCGAAATTGAAAAATTGGTCATATCTCAAATGTGGGGGAAGTTAAACCTAACAATGGGGGAAAAAAATTCTGAAACGCCTTTCACGATATTGGTCAAAGGATTTCGCAGAATATTTTTGGGGAATAGCTCTCTGTCAAACTCTCTGAAACTTTGGATTCTGGTAGTCTTTGATAAGCAGATCAAAAGTCCCTATGGGCACTAAATCCTAAGAACGCGTGATTTTAAAATATAGTCCTCTGAAATTGGACTTTTTGTGTATACTACATTAGCGTTAAGCTACTGTGAGTTGGTATGTCTGTATATACTTCACTATGTCCGCATTTATACATGTATGACCTTTACCAAGGTTACAGGGTATTGAGCCGTGACCTTAACAGTGACCTTGAAGGTTATTCGGGGTCAATATTGGTTCACGCTTAATGCAAGATCAATCAGAGATCCGGTTGGACGAAGCAAGATCAATTAGATATCCAGCCGCTGGAGCCTACTGCGCCTTCCAAGATATATGAAGATAAAGAGAGATAGCAGTATACATTAGCGTGACTCGATGTGCACCGTGAGGAGATCTGAATTGGCACATCATGTGGAACTGAAAATAGACGAATTATACTCATTATATCACAAGAATTCATAAAGATATTTTTCATTATATCACTTCATGGTGCATATCGAGTCACACTGGTGCAGACGGCCATCTTTTTTTCTTATCATCATATATCTATATATACGAGTCTAGGCATGCAAAGTAGTTTCCAACGACCGGATCTCTAATTGGTCTTAACCGGCATTAACCCAGTGTTGACCCCTACTATCCGCGGTCCAAGTCAAGGTTATATCCGAAGTTAAAATCTTCCGAACTTTATTTCCGTTGTCAAAATTAGGGATTTCCCTTTAAACTTTCTAAAGTTTACCTGTGAAATGCTTGAAGGTCACAGTCAAGGTCACTGTTCAAAACTCTGTAACCTGTTAGTAGAAGTTGTACATATAGGTATAAATACGAACATGGTGACATACATGCAGACATACCAACTTACAGTAGCTTAACGCTACTGCAGAACGTACGAAAAGCCCAATTTCAGAGATCTACATCTTAAAACCATGAATTTTTATGACTTAGTGCCCATGGAGACTTTTGATCTGCTCATCAAGGACTACCGGAATCCAAAGTTTAAGAAAGTTTTACACAGAGCCATTTCCCATAAGGATCCTGCGGGGTCCTCTAACACATGCATGTTTTCTTTGTACTAGTATGAAAAACATCAACCGCTTCCTATAAAAACCATCGAGGCTGTGGGGGCGTAAGGTCAAAAAAAAATTAAATAAAATTTTTACCAAAAGCGGCTCCAACAGTTTTGATCAAATTTGAAAATTAGATACTTAGTAGAAGCATGAGACGGCATAACTAATTGCTTCTCGAAATCACAGGAAGGAAGACTGTAGAAGATATAAGAAATTACATAATTCTGTCTCTAAAACGGTTCTAAGAACTTTGATTAAATTGAATATAACGTTCTAACTTAGCTCTAGCATTAGCTGACGTGAGTAGTTGCTCTGCGAAAATTTAGGGAGGGAAAAGTAAAAGTAAATCAGGTAGGCAGGGTAGCCAGTAAGAAAAAATATGATAATAAAGGGTAATGTATAAAAAATATTAATTTTAAGTTTGTCACGTTATATGGACGAGAGGGAAATTTAAGAGATTGATTGATTTTTAAGAAAGAGTAATCGAAATTTTCTCATAAAATAATTAAACAGGTACCATCCTTAAACCCTATGCGATCTAACTGTTTCAATTACAGAGAAAAAAATTACATGAATAATTTTAGTGAAACATATATTTCTACCTAAACTTCATCTTATATTATGGACATTTATATTTCAATAATGTCATTTACAATTATTATGTTAAATGCGATAAACTTCTGCTGATTTTTCTTACAGATAATTAAATCGATCCTTTAATCGTATGAATTATTCAAATGAATTATTTCCATATTATTTAGTGTAGAGGTATAACATTATACAATGTAGTGGTATCAAAAGCAAATTAACAAATTACTAATTTACATTACATATTGACATGTAATTTAATACCATATAAAAAAAACAGTCAATGATAATAAAATTTGTAGGAGGAGAAATTAAAAATATGAATTATCTCACAAATAATTATTAATAAATCATTCAAAAATACCCAATTTAATCCCATTTGTATAAATATAATTAAACTTATAACCATAATGGTTTGTCATACACCCGATCTTTATAAAATCAAATTAATAAAATTGCAAATTGGTTGGCGTAACCTATGTTAAGGCAAGGCAAATTCTATACCTATGGAAATCTTCCTTGAAAACTTTTTAAATTCAAAACAAATACTTGGTATATGCCTGGTTGCATGTAGACATTAATTGCAGTTAAAAATATTCAATACGATCACTATGTTAAATGGGCGAGATGTAAAAAAAATTACAAAAATTATGTCATCTAAGTTAAGCAGTTTGTAAATAACATTTGTAGTAGTGAAAATCCATTAAAAATTAATGTCAAAAGTGGGAGCATATTTTAAGGACATACCATAGATAAAAATTAGTGAGTGAAAAGTCCACGTATTTCAAGATAGACAAGCAGAACATTTGTATAGGAACCTAGATTAATATGAATCATAATAAGATGTGATATATCAAAACGCACAGAAAAATTGTTTGATGACAAATTTCATGTGCGCAGGTTTTTTTCTTTTTTTATTCCAATATGTTTTTCTGCCTCAAAAATAAGTTTAATTTATAAATAATTCAAGAAGTTTTCACATAATCGTCACTTTTTTTAATTAAAATACTACTGATTCCATCCATATCATTAAAAGTTTGAGGTTATACCGGAGTCGCCAGTCACAAAATATTTTTAATTTACATAGTACAAAAACAGTAAATGCATCAAATAAACTTTTCAATGCTATGTGGTGGCTTGCTATTTCATAGGATTTGAATGCCATACAATTTCAGGTAGCGGCACCTAAAAAGTTTACACTTGACAATTGCTAATACGCGCCAATATCCATTGGCTGGATGTCGGTCTCGATAACTAGGGCCGAGTAGGACTACTACTCTTTGCTCCTAGATTATCTCTGTAGATCTGGACCGGCCTTCGTGATAGGTGGGCCCGCTTACTTCTACCAGACCCAGCTCGCAAATGCGAGATGTGTCGTGGCATTTTCTGCGGACCTCCCCTGGTCCTGGCTGTTGAACCTCGCTGGCTGAGGTCTCTTCTGGCGCTCTTCTTGTCTTGATATTTTCTTTCTTCGCCAGCCTGTCACCCCCGGGGGTAGTCATCGGTCGAGTTGGGTTTAGGAAGTTTTGGTTGGGACTGACTGCCGGTACGTAGGACATCAATTGATATCCTACCCCGGATCATCGGAAAGGTAAGGATATGAGCTGTGTAGCTCGGGAGTGTGGAGACCCTAAGTGCTTATTTTAGCACTTTCGGACTCCACGGAGCAGGTGGGACAACGGGCGTTGGACGCTATGTTGTCCGACGCCCGCAAGGAGGTTGGGTTAGGGTAGAAAAACGTCATGTCTCTGGTAGTAGTGGTCCGTCCTGGGGTATCTGAAACAGATCGGTTAGCGGGAAATATAAGTTATACTCACCCGTTGTCCAGTAATTTGTCCGCGTAAATTAGACATTTTAGAAGAAATAATTTAGAAAGTAATAATATTTTAGATGTGTACTCTAGATAGGGTTAGAAATATACATCCGAAACTTTTCCACCTCATTTAGGAATGGAAAGTCCACCCCTAACAGAGATTTAACGCTGGTTTTTCACTTTTATCTTGTAAACCGTTCGTGGGACGAGAAAACAGTATAAAAAGTAAAAAAATTGTCGATAAATTCTGTATAAAAAATGTCTTATTGACTTTGTAGCTTATCCACCACCTATTTCGCAGTAATAGCGTTCAAACTGATGGGTAGTTTGGAGCGTGCAATTAAAAATCGAGCTTACACGAAGTAGCGAATATCTCAAAACCGGTTACTTTGACGAGAAAAATGCCCAAGAATGAATTTATAGAGGGGAATTTTCTATGTAAGGTGCATGTCTAGCGAGTTTTGGCACAAGTGATTTTTATTTATTTTCCCCTTTTTTCCACAAAGGCGCGTTTTTTAATTTGAGCTCGTTTATGCACTATCCTTGTGATAGAGCTTTCGGTGCGTTTTTTTTAAAAAAAATTTTCCCCTATAAGCCTATTCCAATAAAATTATGTCCAGCTTTATTCGTTAGAGGGCTCTTCATCTACAAACTTTTCTTCAAATCCGGAATTAAACATCCTTGCTCATGGCATTAGAGCACATTATTGAGCAGGGAAATCCAACCTTAACACAGCTGCATCGTTTCCCGCAACTCTTTTTGCAGCTGCAGGATACTAGCTGAAGGGGGGAAATTAGTGCTGGTAACTCGGTGATATAAATGGTTGTTAAGATATTGCCACTTTCTTCCAACAACATCATTCCGTTGGTTCCAAGTTTCCTCTTAGCCAAGATTGAATTTGATATACATAGCCGTAATATTTTGAAGTTGTTTATATTTATCGTCCTGTCGAACTTTATTAACCGCTATTAAATTCACCAAGCCCCTTTCAACACGCACATCAGTTTTACCTTCGTGAAGCGTCTTTTCGCAAATGAAACAATCACTTATTGTCTCCATATCTACATAAACACTTTCACGCACATTTAAGTCTATGTAGTAATAGCGTAACAGCATATATTCTCATATTTCTTAAGTCTATCTTCATCGTATTTCCTAAACGTTTTCTGTCATACTATTATTCACACGGTTATTCCACAACTGAAGGTTCGAGGGACAAGGCACCCTCAGACATAACAAAGAGTCACTTGTTCCTTTTCTTTCTCCTACATATCACAATGCTTCAAACATCTATTCCTAAGGTCATTTGGAATGAACGATTCACATAAATTAAAAACCAAATTAAAAAACGCATCTTCGTGAAAAAAAAAGGAAAAATAAATAAAAATCACTTGCATCAAAATCCGCTAGACATGTATTTTACAGAGAAAATTCGTTCTTGGGCATTTTTCTCGTTAACCCGGTTTTGAGATATTCGCCGTGAAACTTCATGTAACATCGTGTTTTATCTGTGCGATCGAAACTACCCCTCAATTTGGACGCTGTTACTGCAAAATAGGTGGGCATAAGCTACAAGGTCAATAGGAAATTTTTTATATAGAATTTAACGACACATTTTTTATTTCCTGTACTTTTTTCTTTTCCAAAGAACGGTTTACAAGATAAATGTGAAAAATCAGCGTTAAGTCCCCGATAGGGGTGGTTTTTTGCAAAAAAGGGACTTTCCGTTCCTGAATGGGGTGTGAAATTTTTGGATACCTATTTCTAATCTTATCGAGAGTACACATCTCAAATATCATTTCTTTATAAATTATTTCTTCTATTCCTGTTTTTTAATCTAATTTGCATGTAGTATAATTTTTCACTTCAAGTTAGCAAATTTAACGGATGTTCGTTTTTTCACTTGACAGTTGACATTCCTTAATTCAAGTTAGCAAACGATCTGCAGCTCTGGTTTAGTGTGTTTCTAATTATTATGCATCCATTTCTGTCAGTTAATTCATAGAAGAACACGCTGTTAACTTCTATATTCGTAATACGTAACGCAGAGAGCAACATTTCAGTATCTAACACCAAACATTCCGAAGATTTAGTTACTTATGTATATGCTGTATTACAGCCTTTACTAAAAACCTCACGAAGTGTACTGTACACACGTCGTGTTTAACTGATATGGAGTTCGAAAATTAGTTTACTTGTTACGAAATTGGATTTATTATGACGCCCGGTCGGTACGAAGTTACTCGGTCCTTGTAGAATGCATTTAAAATTAATTCAATTTAGCTTCCACACATGAGATAATTTTATTTCGCGTTTTAGAAAATACATAGGGCGCCGCTAGTTTTAAACAAAAGTTACAATTACCCATACATAAAATATACACCAAGTGGAAAGTTTCATGTGGAAGTATACAGTTTAAATGGAGGAAACTTGTTTTTTGTACAATTATAAAACTATACAATTATGAGTTAATATTCTGAAAGTTATGATACAGTTGTATTTTTATTAGATAGTACTAATACTGCTTGTCACTCGAAGCAAATAATGCAATATTTACAAATATTCTGAAATAATATATCTTCAGAAATATGAAAAGGAAATGCGGTTATCGATATTTGCAAAGACCATAACAAGGTAAACTCTCCACCTCTATCCGTTCCATATTGCAAATCAATCAAATTCATTTTTAAGCGTCTCGTAAATAGAAACGGCACAGTAAAGCAGCAACCTTGCATGCATGTACCTATAAGTAAACGCCATTAAAATGCTTTGATCTTTTATTTATCGGTTAGAGAAATTGCATATCATTTATTATGGCCAGACGATAACTTTAAAATCAATAAATAAAATGTAAGGGTGAACAAAAGACACAACAAAAGAGCTGAGAACAAAATAATAAATCATTCAGTGGCACATTCTTTCAATAGTATTGGCTCGGGTATTGTTTAAAACATTCACGCATTGGCATGAAGCTACACGCACCAAATTGCGTCTGAGGTCGTCAGCTCGCGTGCGTGATAATCATACCGAAATCTACTGCTAGTTGTATGTATATGCACGCAGGTCTGGAGTTACCTAATATTTCTCGTATCATACTGAATATAAACAATATTTATTTTAGGCTCACGAGAATAGGGACATAAAAAGTTTTATTGTTCTGGGAAGGCGACGCAGGTTCATAAATCAACCAGAGTACTCAGCGTTATTAGAGTTGTTTCATTAGTTCATAATTATAATTACATACATTTACGGATTTTATTATTGTAATACATGGCTATTATGGCCTTTCGGTCTATAAGTCTAACGAAACAGTTTTCATTGCTATGTCATTATTTATCATTGCAACCCAACAATTTTGCCTCTCTGTTTACTTTAGGAATAAAAGCATCTACTGTCTAAAAATTAGAATCTAATTTTCTAGTACTTTAGGTATAGTTAGTTGTGAACAGAAGAGTTTTATGTTGATGTATAAAGTGCCTCGATAAAATCAGCAGTAGAATTAATTTGAAAATTATTTTTGTATGATATATGTAAGAATTTAAAGAAAAGTCCCATTATTGACAAAAACTATATTCGCAGAAATAGTAAAAGTCTACAGGTTCAACCAGTATTAATTATAACATTCATCTTGCTTGAAAGTGAGTAACCGAATGTCCCCGCATTCAACATCAGATCTCCTCGGCTGTGATTATATCACCGAACGTGCCTTTTCCTTAAACATCTCCAACTGCGCCGGCACTATCCGGGTCCTGCTAATTTTTAACAATTTCTAACATATACATTTACATTCTATTTTGTATTCGATGCCCGATGTTACCTATTTCTTAATAGCCATTATTACTAAGACGTAAACAAACTAAACCAGTTCAGTATTTGGAGCAATTAACAGGACTTGGGGCATTAACTAAATCAGAAATCGAAGTCGAGTATAAATTATACCTTGAAGTAGTTGAAAGTAATGTTACGTGTTTACAATCTTCAGCAATCATTCTGTAGGTTCAAATAACTTGCAACAAGAATCTTCACTAACCACTATTTTATTAATCACTTAAATTACAATATTTAATCCTTAAAAATCACACAACTAATAATATATTATATTTTGGTGGGAAAAAAGAATCATATCTCACAAAATTCTTTTCATTGTGTTACCGGTTTCGTGAACAAAAACTTACTTCACATCTTCAGACACAAGACTACAAGGAAACAATTTAAAAAGGGGATTAGTGACTGCATGTTGTCAATATATAGTTAAAATAAGTTAATAGAAACTTAATAGAAAATCTAAGGTAACAGTACTAAAATCTTATGTATAAAAATTAATATATCTAAAAAAGGAGAAAGTTATAACAAAAACTAATATCTAAATAAAAAGTAAAGAGTAATTGATATTGGAATTTTGAAAACTGTATGTAAATCAAATTAATAGGTATCGAAAATTATTGGTAGCGTACGAAAAATCTGACTAGGTAAAGTTTAAACATGATAAAATAGGATACTTAAATTTTTTTTCCTTTCCTATTATTTGGGTTTTCTACCACATGTATTATTATCCTCTTCAAAACATATCATCGAATCTACAAAATAATAGAATTATTATTTTTTATTTCACATATCCGATATTATCACCGTTATGTAGATGATATCTTAATTTTATGATCTGGTCCTTCTGACTTGCTGCCAGAATTTTTAGATTACGTCAACTCCATTCATACTACGATTAAATTTACTCTAGAGATCCAAAATAACAACCGTTCACTCAATTATTTAGATTTAAACATAACATTATTAGATGATAAACATGTATTTGATATTTTCAGAAAACCTACTCATACAGGTATTGTTATTGATATTACCTCCCTGCACCCCTTTTCTCACAAAGTTGCTGCTTTCAATAGTTATGTCAACAGGTTACTCAATGTTCCTTTATGACAAGAAAACTACAATAAAGAATTTTCTGTCATTAAGCAAATTGCAACTGCCCACAACTACAACATTTCTTTAATAGATAATTTACTCACAAAAAGATTAAATAAAAATATTCAAAATGCTGTATACATAAACCAACCCACCACTACTTTTATTAATCTGCCTTATCGTTCATTAACTTTTATTGGTCCCGTCTCTTACAAAATTTCAAACTGTTTTAACCATTTTTACCATATCTCTTTCAAATCTTCAAGCTCAGTAGAAAAATTATTTGTTAACAATAAGGATAAAATTAACCCGCTTGATAGATGTGGTGTTTACAAACTCTCCTGTAATACATGTAACGCTACATATATTGGTTGCAGTTTCAGGAACTTCAAAACGCGGTTAATAGTAGTTAATAGTAGATGCGATGGCGGCCGTCAGTCGTGAAAACGAAGGAGACGAACTAAATTCTCAGGGAAAATGTGACAAATGCAATAAGAAAGCAGTAAATGGTGTTCAGTGCGAAATTTGTGATTCATCTGTTCACTTTAAGTGCGCTGGCATTGAGAAACTCATCTGGACATGCTACAAATGTGCACCGGAAAATGAACTAAAATTAAGTGAGGTTAGAATTCATTGTGATGCAAATTTCAACCTACTTCTTCTAAAAAACAATAACCTTCTTCGTGAAAATAAACTTTTAAAAGACTTTATCAATGAATTAAAAGAAAAGAACACCTTACTCAGTGAGATAAATGCATCATTAGTTGCAAATACTAAGCAACGAGTTCCGCAAAACTTAAATTATAAAATAAAATCTGGTCAAGCCCCACTAGGCAGTGCACCTTCTAATTCAGGTACAAGTGTCACAAGTGATACGCGAATTAGTCCAAGACAAGAACTCAATTCAATTAAGGTAGGCAATCAATCTTACACTAACGCTGTGAAGAAAATAATTGCTGAAACTTCCAATAATTTAGCAAGCGGGCATGCTAAGGCTACCAACCAGTCAAGCAATTCGGCTGCTACGAGCGTGGAACCAATTTCTTGTAAACAGATGAACTTCGCTGCCCTAGAAGCACAGACTAAGTGCAAATTAAACGAGGTGATTACGCTAACCATGAAAAATGGGACTGACAATTCTCTTAAAGCGCAACAAACAAATGATTCCAACAGTGCTCAATGGACCTCAGTGACACGTAAGCCTAGAAGACATACCCTTTTCCCTAATAAGGAGATAATCAGGGGAACTAAAAAAGAAAACGCCTTACAGGACGAGGTTGCAGTACCTAAAAAAGAATGGCTGTTCGTTTCTAGATATAAAACATCATTTACCGAGGAAAATCTAATTTCCTTCCTCGAAGGTGTATATCCTGACAGACATTATGTGTGCCAACAGATTAAAAACTTGGGCAGTTTCAACTCGTTCAAAATTGGAGTTGATTGGGACATCGAGGAAAAATTTCTAAATCCAGAAATATGGCCATGTGGGATTGAAGTATCGAATTTTCTCTTTCGAGAAAGAAAAACAATGAAAAGTTGAGTTTAAGTGGGGTTTTTACACAAAATGTGGTAGGGGCTAAGGTTCATGATGTTATTATGACGTTAATGCACATAAACGTTCAATGTTTGTCAAATAAAATCAATCTTATTGATCTTCTGAATTATAAAAGAAAACCAGCACTTCTTGGACTGACAGAACATTGGCTAAGTGAGGTTCAATTAGTTAATGTGCACTTGGAAGGCTATAGATTGCTGTAGAAATTCTGCAGGATTAACTATATTCACGGTGGGTCCGCAATTTTTATTAGAAATGATTACTTTAACAAAGGTAAGGAGTTAAATTATCTAGTTAAAATGTCACTGGAAAAAGTTATTGAATGTTCTGCTATTGGTATAGACCAAGTCTGTGTTTTAGCAGTCTACAGACCTCCTCAAGGGGATATTAATCAGTTTTTTGTGGTTCTAGATAAAATCATTATTAGGGTTTTAAAGGATTTTAGAAACTTAATTATGTGTGGTGACTTAAATATCGATAGCTTAAGTTGTAATACCAACAGCAAAAAATTAAGTGATCTCCTAAATTCATACAATCTCTCGTCCCTGGTTAACAAACCAACGCGAACAGTTTCGTACACTCGGGGAACAAGCTCCACAGCGATAGACTATATCATAACAAACTTAACTGAGACGAAGTGTGAAATATTTGAACCGGGATTCTCAGACCATGCAGCACAATTTGTGTCATGGAATGCTTTTGAGCCAATTTGCAATACGTCTGAATCCAAGTATATTAACCACCGAAGAATTAATGCTAAATCAATATCGGAATTTAAATATTTATTCAACAGAGAACACTGTAACTTAGACTTTTCTCACGACGTTGATCAAGTTTTCACTGAATTCTGGGATCATTTTTACTGGTGTTTCATCACCTCTCACCCTTTAAAAAAAATTAAGTTGCGTAGTAACAATAATAATAAAAGTAAATTCAAATTTTCTAATGAGTTACTAAATAAAATATCTAAACTGGCTAAGAAAACAATGTAACGACCCAAGCTTGCACAATCAGTATAAGATGCAAAAGAAATTACTTAATAAGCAGATTGATAACGAAAAAAGGCAACACTATGCCATTCTAATTGAAAATTCTGATAATAAAAACAAAAAATTATGGGAGTTGGTCAATGAAAAACTTGACAAAAACACAACACATTCAGTGAATATAAAATTAAAAGTAGACAACACTATAATACCCGACGACAAATTAATTGCTGAAGCTTTTGCAAATTTTTTTGGTAACTCTGTAAATAAATTAATCGCTGCAAACATTACAAATAATGGAGATCTCTGCACATTACCCGAGTTTAATGAAAATTCTATGTTCTTTAGGCCCTTTAATGAAACCGAAATTAGTGACATAATAAGATCCTTAAAAAATAAAAAATCTACCGGGGTGGATAACGTACCTATAAAATTAATAAAAGCTTGTAACGAGGAACTACTACCTTACATTACTAAAATACTAAATCTCTCCATATCTACAGGGAAATTCCCCACTCAGCTAAAACTCTCTAAAATGTCACCAATTTTTAAAAAGGGTGACTCGCAACTCGTCGAAAATTATAGGGGAATTGTGATATTAAGCCCATTCTCCAAAATTATGGAAAAGGCTGTTTACACGCGTTTGTCAGATTTTATTAATAAATATCAACTGCTGACAAGTTGCCAACATGGTTTTCGCGTTCGGCATTCTACACAAACAGCAACGACTGAAGTTACCCAGTATTTAAATGAGAGGCTGGATATTGGCGAGACTGTAGTAGGCGTCTTCTTCGACCTATCTAGGGCGTTCGATACCCTTAATCCTAAAATTCTGGCTAGTAAATTAGATCGTATGGGCATCAGGGGATCCGTGAACGACTGGCTAATTTCCTATGTTATGAACAGAAATTTTGCAGTAAAAACCGGGGGAGACTGGTCGAAATCTGTCGATGTGGAGCTTGGCATCCCCCAAGGGAGTGTTCTAGGCCCTTTACTGTTCTTGTTGTATATTAACGACCTGCCACAGTATATAAATTGTGGCAGGTTGTTTATGTACGCAGACGATACCACAATCATGGTTTCTGGGAAAGACCAGGCGAAGATTAAGGTTCAAGTGAACCAAATATTGTACCAATTCAATGCCTGGTGCCAAAGAAATCACTTAATTATCAATGTTGATAAAACTGTCCTTATCGAATTTTCGAGTAGATACAAAACAAATCTAATAAATTTCAACTTTAATATAAACAATAAAAAATTAAAATTTTCAGATGACACAAAATTCTTGGGTACCTATCTCGACAAATTTATTACATGGAACGATCACATTGAACACGTATGTGCTAGGCTAAATAAGGCGTATTTTGTTATTGTTTCACTAAAAAATTCACTAAATGAACACTCACTTTTAAATATATATTATGCAATGGTATACTCTTGTTTATCTTATAACATCATATCATGGGGCCAGGCAGCCGACATCCAACGTGTATTTATTCAACAAAAGCGAATTTTAAGATTATTATTCGGTCTGGCACCACTTGAGTCATGCAGACCAACTTTTAAGAAATACACTATATTAACTTTGGTTTCTATATATCTCTTGAACCTTCTGATTTTTATTCATACCAATATATCAAACTTCAAAAAAAGTAGTGATGTACATATGTATCCCACTCGTCATAATAATGACATATATATCGATAAATTTTTCCACAGCTTCTATAAAAAATCTCCTCACCTTGCAGGATCAACCTATTATAATATGCTTCCGACTGATATGAAAGATATGCCTGTATCCAAATTTAAATCTAGCCTAAAGCAATTGCTAGTACAAAATGCTTTCTATAGCCTAAATGAATTTACCGAGTATGCTCATTTATACTCTAAACAATAAGATTGATTTTAATTTTTTTTCCCTCTTTTTACATGGATTAAAGTGTAATATAAGCACTGCTTTATTTATTTATTTTTTTTAATTATATAACTATTTTTTAGTGTGTAGTGCATTTATTATGTACGTGGATTCATAATACACAACATATATCTTTTAATGTATTATACATTTTTTACTATATATGTTCATTGCATTTATTCTAATGTCTTATTTGCTGCTTTTATTGATATGTACGTCGTGTTACGTTTCTATTTTTTGTGACTTACCTTATCCATGTTTTTGTAAATGGCAACGAAGGTGAATAAAGTATTCTATTCTATTCTATTCTATTCTATTCTATTCTATTCTAAAGAACATGTACGCTGTATCACCTCATCTACAGGCTTTTCACACTTTGCTAAACATCTGGTAGACAATAACCATTCCTTTGGCAAAAGTCTCAAAATCTTACACCTCATGGGCAAAGGTGCTTTGCTTAATAACCTCGAAAGTCTTGAAATATTAAAAGATTTTAAAAATCCACACACTTTATCTCTTAATTCACAAATAAATTCTCAGTCATCTCATACCTTTGTCATTTAGTACGGGCTCCTCTCTCTCAATAAATTATATCTAATGTTATTTAGACGGGACATTTATTGTTTATATATTTTTTGACATAGTCGATATTCTTAATAATTTTTCGATCTATTTTTATTAAGTTGGTTTACACTACTTGCCTTCGGTCATATACCGCCACCTACTTTTCCCTATGTATACTCCATATAGATCGATTCTTTTTTACTTTGTCATCTGTACAACAGTAGTCTAGCATTTCTAGAGTAAACCGGTAGAGGGCACCATCCTTCTGTTTTTATCTTTGACATTTTATATTTTCTAGATAATTTCTTGTAATTTTATTCTATTTATGGGTCGCAAGATAGTCGGTTGTGCAAATTAATTTTAACGTTACAAAATTTTTATAATAATTTTTATTTATTAGACTATTTTACAAATTTTTCCTTTTATTACAAATTACATGACTGTTGAAAAACATTGAATACCTTAACAATCCTTGTTTATTTAAAAAAATGTAAGTATCCTATTTTATCATATGTTTAAACTTTACCTAATCAGATTTTTCGTACGCTACCAATAATTTTCGATACCTATTAATTTGATTTACATACAGTTTTCAAAATTCCAATACCAATTACTCTTTAATTTTTATTTAGATATTAGTTTTTGTTATAACTTTCTCCTTTTTTAGATATATTAATTTTTATACATAAGATTTTAGTACTGTTACCTTAGATTTTCTATTAAGTTTCTATTAACTTATTTTAACTATATATTGACAACATGCAGTCACTAATCCCCTTTTTTAAATTGTTTCCTTGTAGTCTCGTGTCTGAAGATGTGAAGTAAGTTTTTGTTCACGAAACCGGTAACACAATAAAAAGAATTTTGTGAGATATGATTCTCTTTTCCCACCAAAAATGAATTACTACTCACATGGGATCAATCTACCTCCGCTACAATAAATAATAGCTTTAATCTAATGTAAATTCACTACTTTTAAATCACAACTGTAGTTTACTTTTCTGATCACTTGTCAACTATTATCTAACGAAAAACTGTCCTGCCTGCCCAATTTCACTTGTTTATATACCCCCTTAGAATGTACCAGAATCCCATTCCATAACATTCTAGAACAGGTTAGAATCCTCCACAGTTTTCTACTACGTCCTAGATGGCAATCGGCCCAGATCGCCACCCCACCTACCGGCCATCAACAGAAAACAGGTTTCCCTTCACTTTGACCAGGGACATCTTTTCCCGTTAGAGGGCAGCACATAACAGTAATATAAAAAGGCTACTCCAAGCACTTTTGGAGTTATATTCACTCAAAGAACTTCCAAGCTAAAACACTAGGTGAAGTTGTTTGTGTGTTTATGCCTCCTATACTATATCAAATTTTACCATACGTAATTGATTTAACTACTACTTAATAAATTGTATTTAATATAAACTTTATAAGCGAATATAACTTATTGGAAAGGACTTACCAAATTATATCAAAAAGAGAAAGAACAAAATGACTTCGTGATCAAATTCCAAGTTTATTGGTGAAAGATTGTAGGTATTTGATAATATTACTATTATTTATCTATGATTTAATCTTTAAAAATCTCAACTTTTCCCAATACATGCAGAGTATGTTCGGTAGTTAAATTCAGTGTTCTCTGTGAAGTAATTAATAATAGGCCAATATCTATTTTTGAACTTCTCACTACCTATTACGATATCACTTTACAGTTGTATTTAGCCTGCAGAAGATATTTCGTCTCACCACCACACCAATATGGAAGGCCGTTGCAGTATTGCAGTATTCTCTCAATATGTGACTTCTATGCTTGATAGTCAAGGACAGCTTGACGATATATGTACCAACTTTAAGTTTGCGGAATCTCTTATAGTACCTATTAGGTCCTATTTAACTAATATAATTTAACATACATCATAGAACTGCATTGTTTCTACATATTTCATTTCTACTTTTACCCCAAGGGTTAAACCTTGGCCCCTAACTGTTAGTGCTCTTCATTAATGATTTGATGCAGATTACCGACAGAAACGATATAGAAGAAAGTCAAGAACACATGCGATCTTTCGGTGTTCCGAAATACGTTGGTTTTAGTGATTTGTGAACACCTATAGAAGATACAGGGCAATATTTATAGAAGAAAATTTATTGAGTGTACTCTTAAATTATTACGAGTTAACTTTGGTTCTCAATATATTATCAAAAATACACCATATCGGTAGTTCAAGTATCAGTATAAATACCAAATATCTGGTGGTACTCAAAATACCTTGTTGCTCTAGTAATAGAAGATCTGTTGCAAAGAAAACGACCAAATGCAAAATATGTTCAAATGAATTCCACCATACATGCATAAATTTTGACAACGAACAATTGGTGAGTTAGAATGCTAGAGGCAATATTTGTTTATGTCAGATTTATTTATCTAAAACTATTAGTGTTCGTACATCCATAAATTCAGATGAACCTATATTATCTAAAGAGCTAAGGAAACAGGATAATCTAACAAATCCATTCAATGATCTGCGAACAAATATTTCTGAAATTTAGACTAAGGTGACTGCTAGTAGTATGAATATTGAGGACAGTAAACAAAAATGTAAAATATTAGAAAAAAAAAACTATCATGTTAGAAAAAACCGTAAAGAATTTAGTCGAGGAAAATTCAGATTTAATGTCTAGAATGATTGATGCTAAAAAACTGGTGGATACAAACATGTTGGAGATCACTGGTGTTGCCAAACTTAATGGATAGAATGTAGTTGTCTCTGCATAGCTCATTGCTAATGCCATACGATTTAAACTAGAAACGTTCATGGTTGATAACTGTTACAGGATTCACTCGAGCGGCAACCCGTTCAATTCAAAAATTATTTTGAAAGTTGTTACGAAGACTGACAGAGATCAAATGAAACGTTTAAGGAAAATAAAAAATAATTTTTCAACTGAACAATTAGATGTCATTATCAGATTGAGTTAAGCAACATAATTTCAGTTATATTAACGAGTTAATATCAACTTATACTAAAAACTGAAGCAATATAAAAAGGAAAACAAAATTAAATATTTGTGAGTTAAAATGGGAGTATATCTATGTGAAAGACAGATGCGTCTACTGTGGTAAATATAAAACACGAATTTAGTTTTAATGAATAATGAAAACTATTAATCAATATTTATGCTTTTTCATTATAGCGTGTGTTTGGGAATATAATAGATGATTTTTTTTAAACCAGCATGCGCATTTATTAACTAAGTGCATGTAAACATTTTTTTTTAATCATTTATTTAACGTCGGCCTATTTCCGCTACCAAGGCCAATCACCGACGCCAGGGGATAAGCTCATCAGTGTCTGTGTAGGCACTGGGACCCCTAACCTGGAAATTTTGCCGAACCCCCACGGTTTGTCGTGGGGTAGGGATTTTTAACGTGCTCACATCGTAGATACATGGAACCCACAGTTTTACATCTCTTTCGAAAAATGGTGACGCGAGCAGATCCGCTCATCCACTATATCTCATCGACTTGCTGTGACCCGGTTTTGAGCCCGGGCCGTCTGGGTGGAAGAACGCGTCACTGTCCATCCCACCACCAAGCCGACATTTTAACATCATTACTAATTAAATATTTTTATTGTGTTATTTTCAACGGCTACGAAAATTAAAGAATATAAGATAAGTGTTGCGCAGTAAATTAGGATAAATTTAATATTTTTAAAGATAGTGTGCTGCGTTATAATTGGGACGTTATAATTATTTCAGAAAGATTATTGAATAATGATTTTAGATGACGTTTTATGTATAAATCATTATAGACTTTTAGATAATCGGCATGAAGCTAAAAGTAGTAGTGTTACCATAATACTCAACCACCCCGTATACACGTACAAGTAAAAATCCCGATCCAACACTGTATTGTAAAAAGTTCTACCTAACTCAATAATTTTTATTTTTATTTTCCTCATCTGTTCTTAGCCAAAGTTATGTTTTTTCTCTTAACAAATTAATGTTTGTCAATATTAAGAGTTATTTTTCATAGAGTAAATATAAGTAAAATGTTCTTTTTTCCCTCTTCAGGTAATTTTGCTTTTAACTAATAATTAAATAATTTAATTTGTATTTTAATATTATATAGCTGATGGGGTTAATTGGAAGAGCGAGATGGGTCATTTCAATAACTCATACCAAATTCGCCATTTCATCACTGGATATGTACAAGGTGTTTCTTATATTTCAGAGTGTAATTCCATAGGTCATTTTATGAAGAAAAGTTCATATGAACATATGTCCGCTACTGCTTAAATTTTTTGCTGGAGGGTGTTGACTTTTTTAAACCGTTATTTTTTAATATTTCAGAAAATATTTTAGATAATATTTTCAATTTTGGTATGTGATAATAGGATATAAAACCATATTTTAGTTATAAAAGTTATTTTCTCCACCAGTGGCGTTCCTGTAGACATGTCCTCCGATATTTGTTACCAGGAAAGTGGTACGCCATTGACATTTTTCCATGTGGATATTTTTTCTGATTAACCTGATCAACTCTACATGAAAATGGTCTCTTGCGTTTTTCCTGTTAGACGCAGTTCTTGATTAAGAGAATGAGATTCAAATAGATTCATTTAGTTAGTATAGACTAATAATAATTTTTAAACCCATAAATCTAGTTATCTTGGAACAAATGGCGTTTCTACAAACAAAAAGCAATCCTTGTTGACATAAAGTAAGTTGTTGGTGTTCATGACCGTCTAATCGTATTATTTCTTCGATTATCAGTGTTTTATTGAATTTATTTTATTTCTAAAAATCACAAGATAAAACAGTGCTTACTGTCAATGACTATATCTAAGAAGAATGTTATTTGCAGCAGGTTTTATTTACAAACTTTTATATGATAACATTGATTGCATACATCTTGCCAATGGTATATCGTTTCAAATCCCGAGATTTCCCACAAAAGCTTTAACCACTTTTTACCTACCTATGATTAGAACTAATATTTGCTACGATCATCTTTAAGTACTATGTGATATACATTGCAACGGCTTCGATAAGCTAACCAAAAGTATAACTGATTATGTCTACACTTAGTTAATTTGCCGTAATCTGGTCTATTCTTTAATTTAATTTCAGTTTAAGTATTTTCATATAACTTGATTTAATTTAATGCAATTTAAGTTAGATAATAAGTTAAAATTTAGATATTGATTGAAAATGATATATGTGAATATAAAATTAATGTATGTAAAAAAAATATCCTGTAGTTGAATATTTATAATCTGTTCTAAAATAAAGGTGTTTATTTATTTACTTATTTATTTAGTATTACTTCAAGTGAACCTTGCCTTTAGGTTTTTCCGAATAATTACTTATGTACAAATTAGTTAGGACCTGTCTCCTAACTTAAACATATTAAAAAACAAATGATAGAATACTTTATTTCGAAAACATACTTACTGTTATATATAAGAAATTCACTAATCTATGTCAGAAATAAATAATAAATACTATGACGACTTGCAAATAATTCATACAGTACATTTTGCATTGAAATGGCTACTTAAAATTTTAGTAAGATTTATGCATTTTATTACTTGTATAAAAGCATTATTATAGGTTATTTGTTAGTCCTATATAACACTTTGGTAATCATCTACAGAATAATTGAGCAGTATGGTCTTTATTAGGTTTTCAAATTTCAAGTTCTATGTTGAGATATTACTTATTCTTTAATAGACGCCCTGCCCTGTATACAGGGTGTCTCACTGGGAACTGAATCGATCGATATAGAGAAAAGTACGCATCAGATAATTTTGAAAATTTAGATAATTACTAATGTCGGTGTGACCAATCTAACTAAAATAATTACAAGCAGCTAGCACTTCCGCTTATACCGAAAGTCGATACCAACTTGCTTATTTCAAATAGAACACCCTATAAATATTAGGATTTTCGAAAAGAACATAAAATTCTGAGTCGAAAATATGTAGCATATCCTATACCTAAACCTAGCCGTTTCAGAGATATTTGACATTTTATAGAAAATTTGACAGGTGCAACGGTTTGCAAGAACCGTTATAACTTTCTTCGTGTAAAAGATCCTCATTTGCTTCTTGTCACATAAAAAGAACACAAGGAGAACTACGTTCTACAACTGAAATGAATTCAATAATATCATACCAAGTGTTCCGTTTATCGCGTTACATATTGTCAACTTCAAACCGCGAGAACTTGCTTAGGTCAAATGGAACACGCTGTATTTTTTACGTCAAGTTGTGTAAAATTGAATTCCCTTTTTCCTGATATTAGCATTGTGGGGGTTAAAGTTACAACTTTTTGAAATATTAGCGATTTTATTAGAAATTCATGAATTGTTGTAATCATTTCATCAAAATAGCCATGACTAGTAACAATCAGTCATTATCTTATGTAAAAAAATGCCAGCACGTTTAAATTACATCCACGAAGACTTTTTAAATTTGTTTGTTATTTATGGAGAATGTGATAAAGTAATATCAAGAACTTGCAGCACATTTGCTACCCGATATCCAGAAAAACGGAAACCCTCATCAAACACTGTAAAACGCATACTAGAAAATTTTAAAATGTATGGCTCTGTCAAGGCAAAAATGCAAAGAAGAGAGTCTATTGTTGATGACGAAACCATGAAATAGTCATTCTGGGATATTTTTATGCATTTCCCAGGATGTCATTAAGACAAGCTGCTCTGGTATCGGGACTATGCAAGGATTCAATTCACAGAATCTTATTAAAACATAAGTTTCACTCGTTTTCATTCCATATGGTTCAAGGATTAAAAGAAACAGATTCCCTAAGAAGGCAGAATTTTTGTGAGTTTATTCTAATAAGGTCTGAGGGTCACGATTCTTATTTAATTATTGTAGTTACTCAAATCCTTATATGTTCAGAGAGCGAAGCTTTCAGGAAAGTTGGCAGTTTAATGTTTACTGTGGCATAAGAAACGATAGTGGTGGCATTACAATTTTATCAGGAAAATTTGAACGGTAAATTACATTTTATCTTCTGCTAATATGTATAGGTAAATTTTTGTTTTTCTTTTTAGGTGAAATATGTCTGAATATGTTACAAAATTTGAATAATAACTATTTAGAAAATTTACCTCTCGCCGAACATAGAAACATTTTTTGTCAGTACGACGGTCCTCCCCCACATAACGCATATTTAATTAATAATTATTTACAAGACACTTTTCTTCTGGCCTTCTCGCTCGCCTGATTTATCAGTTCTGGATTATTTCATTTGGGGAACTATTAAAAACAAAGTTTATGGGAGCCTATTAACAACCATTGAAGATTGTATGCAAAGAGTAAGAAATGCATTTCAAAACATATCACAGGATTCAATTAGAAGAGCTATCTATGAGGAACTAATCCGAAGGTGCGAAAAATGTGTCGAGGTTCGAGGGCGGAATTTTGAGCAATTATTAAATTAAAATGAAATCATATTTTAAATTGATCTTATCTCTGCTATTTTAGTTCATGCCATATCTTCAATTCGATTAATACGCATGTTACAGAGTTAGTGTTATTTTGCGTTTTTGTGGATATCGAGTAGCAAATATGCTGCAAGTTCTTGATATTACTTTATCACAGTCCCTATAAATAATAAACAAATTTAAAAAGTTTTCGTTGGTATAAGTTAAACGTGTTGGCATTTTTTGACATAAGATAATGACCGATTGCTTCTAATCATAGTTATTTTGATGAAATGATTACAACAATTCATGAATTTCTAATAAAATCGCAAATACTTCAAAAAGTTGTAACTTTAACCCCCGCAATGCTAATATCAGAAAAAAGGGAATTCAATTTTACACAAAAATACATGGTGTTCTATTTGACCTAAACAAGTTTTCGCGGTTTGGAGTTGAAAAAATGTAACGCGAAAAACGGATCACTTTGTATGATATTATTGAATTTATTTCAGTTGTAGAACGTAGTTCTCCTAATTTCTTTCTTACGTGACAAGAAGCAAATGAGGATCTTTTACATGAAGAAAGTTATAACGGTTCTTGCAAACCGTTGCACCTGTCAAATTTTCTATAAAATGTCAAATATCTCTGAAACGGCTAGGTTTAGACATAGGATATGCTGCATATTTTCGACTCAGAATTTTATGCTCTTTTTGAAAACCCTAAAATATATAGGGTATTCCATTTGAAATAAGCAAGTTGGTATCGATTTCCGGTATAAGCGGAAGTGCCAGCAGCTTGTAATTATTTTAGTTGGATTGGCCACATCGACGTTAGTAATTATCTAAATTTTCAAAATTTTCTGATGCGTACTTTTCTCTATATCGATCGATTCAGTTCCCGGTGAGACACCCTGTATATTAAATAGCGATTTTACTTTGTTCGCGGAGCTTAACTTGCTATGATCATTTCACAATCTTCTTCACAACCTCACTTTTAACACTGTTATCATAATTAACTATTTTCTTAGACGACGGAAATAAATTTTTGAGCAATTACGTTAAAATTAAGATTAGTGAAAATTTACCCATTCTAATCTATATATTTTAGTATTTATTCTATTCATTCAATATTTATGAATGTCTAGTTGATAAGGCTTCAATTTACAAAAACATGTATAATATGGTGGATACAGACAATGCATAAAATTGAATATTCACAGATTTCGAGGCAGTAAGACTTTATATCGAATATCTAGCACAGCATTTTGCAAAGTTGATAGCCGAGAACACTGAGGCAGCACTAAAATAAGAGGCTTTGTGTACTCCAATGTCTAAACAGACAGCAGACTATAAGAATATTCATTTGCAGTTCCCCATTTTCGATGTGGAAACCTGGGAATAAAATACAACTTTAAGATGTTAAGGTTACTATTGCTTTCAACGATTACGTCTCCGAAGAAAATAGTAAAACCCATTTTATTTTAAACTTCAGATTCGTGTACAGGTATTTTATCGATATTGAAAGGGAAACTGAACTTACATTTTAACAATTTGAATAATTTGAATTCCCATTTCACAGGGAACAGTGTAATATAATTTTTATAAAAATTCAAAAAATGTAATATGTTTACACATCCCAACATTTTACTATAATAAATTAAATAGCAAAAATTGAAAACTAATCTAATATATTATTTTCAATATGTAGATGACATATTAATATTATGATCTGGAACTTTAACTCATTTAATGGATTTTGTAATCTATCTTAATACTCTTTACAAGACAATAAAATTTACGATTGAATTAGAAAACGACCAGAAACAATTAAATTTCCTTGACATAACCATTTCAATAAAAAGCAACAGCCACTATTTTGAAATATTTCGTAAACCAACTGATACAAGAGTCATTATCGATAATTCATCAAACCATCCTTTTCAATAATTTTTCTTGCCAACTTATTCATGGAAGCTTTTGAAGAGAAAGCTATACGCTGCATGAGAATAAACCAAAGTTCTGGCTACGCTACGTAGACGATACGTTCATCATATGGCCACATGGAGAATTATCTTTATTTGCTTTCTTCGACCGTTTGAATAAACAGTATCCAAGTACCAAATTTACAATGGAGACCGAGCAAGGTGGAGCCTTACCTTTCTTAGATGTATTAGTGAAAAGGTCACACAATGGCAAGCTGGCCCACGGCATCTACAGAAAGAAAACACACATCGATCGTTACCTACATGCGACATCTCACCACCATCCACAACAGAAGAGAGCGTTAATCAGAACCTTGGTCCACAGAGCCAACACAATATGCGACGACGATAACAAACCCGAGAAACTACAGAATGTCCAACAAGCTTTAGAGAAGAACAGATACAGTCAAAGCAATATACAACGAATAGTAAATAACCAGAGGAGAACAACAGAAGAAGAACAGCAACAACCAACAACGTATGCATGCCTACCCCACATCGCAGAAGTCGCAGATAGGCGGAAGAGTATTTTATTCAAAAAGAAAGTAGGTACGGTTTCAAACAATGAAGAAAATACGGCAGATGCTTCCCTCAATGAAAGACCCTGTCCCCAAACTGTTATCACCAGAGGAATACCAGATTTGGATACACGGTGATAGCAGAGCATGTCCATAATAATGAGAACCATAAAATCAACTACGAGGACGTCAATATATTAGACAGGAATACGCGCTATTATCCACGATTCATTAGGAAATCACTGGAAATTATGAAAAACGTAAACAACTTTAACAGAGAGGATGGGTATCAACTTAGTAGCACGTGGAGACTGGTATTGCCAAGTACCAGCACCTTAGTAAGTCACGGTCAACCAAACACGACGAATGACCAGCGAAGTGAAGCGGCGCCTAGGTATATGACGAGGAGTGTAATACAAAAAATTCAGTCTCTAAAATCCTTCTGAAGAAGCTGACAGGATGATCAGCGAAACGTCAAGTCAAATTCGATGACCACGGCAAGACCCAGAAGAAACTACTTCATTAGACAATGGCCGTGAAAACCTGCATTCTACTAATGTAATATGTATTTAATATTACGTTTTTTTGTTTTTCTGAAATCCAGTTCTCCCCCACCCCTTGCTGTTGAGCTAATCCAGGGCCATTTGCATAAAAATAATTGTTGTAGAATAAAGAAAGTAAATGATATATTTCACCCTGGAGTCGTCCCTGGCCCCCTGTCAAAAACTTTGCAAAATACCATTACGCTACAATTCTGCAGTCTAATCTATTTTTATTTGACATTAATTTATTTTAACATTTATAGATTCAACAAAAATTAATGTTTTGGCCCTGCATAGAGCCGCGCCTGGTACACCAATTTCCAATTCAATACCATTGTTCCTTGAATCTCTCAGGGCTAACATCCAAAATTTCAGATTTCCACGTTGAACCATGTTTGAGAAAACGTATCATCCACAGACAGACGGCATGCCGATTTGTATGTATTTGCTATTTTCTGGTCTCAAAACTGCCATTTTCATCATAATCTAGAACTTTGGTTTTTTCATGACGCCAATATGCGATTGGAAAATGAAGTAACCTATGCCTTGAGAAAGTTTTTATTATTTATCATTTTCCGTGTTTGTTATTTAAAACAAAACTCCCTTTGCATAATAAAAATGAAAAGAAATTTGTTGTGACATTAATAATTCATCTTATTAATAAATATCCTCAGGCTCTATAAAAATAATAACTATATAAATCTACAATAAAAGTGAAAGGACAGTTTGTCAGTGATTTGAAAAAAATGAATATACTTCTTAAGAATAAGATCAATTTTCATTAGGTCACTAACCAGTAATTGTAACGAGGAGTGAAATTTGATGCTTAACTAGTATCTCTGAGAATGTCTTATCTGTTTGCATTTCCTACAGTCTCAGATATGTTAAATGACACCATAAACGCATTTATTTGTCGCTGTCTGCTCTTTGTGATATTAAAATTTTAATTAAGGATACACTTTTATAAACAAACTCAACATATTTTGTTAGTCCATAATATGCGGATAACAGATGTTATAATTTTTAACTGTCAATTTGGAAATTAGTAAAATTGTTGTTAATTGTTGTTTGTATCGGCAAATTCTTTGATTTCTTGTTGGCAAATTCATAGATTGGTAGATTTCTTTATAATGGCATTTTGTAACGGTTATGATATTCTGATTAAATAAATAATTATTGTATGAACTGCCAATAATTTTACAAAAGTAAAATAGATAAATAATGAAGTGAATCATAATTTATCCGCGCGCGCGTGTGTGCTGCAGAGTTATTACACAGTGTGTACCAAAAGTCAATGTCATCCCTTGGAGGGCTGATCGTCCAGCTCATGACTGACCTGAATATCAAAATATGAGCTTAGTTAAAAGTTTTTGAGATATTGGAACATTTATGAATTTCATGAGATCGGTTTTTAGAGTGTCACAGCTATAAAATCCCATATTTTAAGATCCTAGTTTTTTGTACATAACCCTGAATAGCCCTGCTATTGATCACAGTCCAAAATAAAATTAGTGGTGCCATACTTTTGAAAAAAAATAAATTGTTTGCCCGGTTCATGAGTTATTTTTTTTAGTAGCTAACTTAGACTCTATATTTTACTGCGAAAGAAACTTATCGTGAAATTATTTCAATAATTAGGAATTCGAATGAAAAGACTTGTTAAATTAAAGCGTCAGGTATTTACTAAAAACTAAACAAAACGCAAATAAAAATCAAAGAACTTGTTTAAGTTGTCTGCCTCCAAGTCTTTAATAGTATTCAAACCTTAACGTAGGTCGAATAGTTTTGCCGCAAGCCACTCAGACTAATTATTTAAATAATTTCACAATAATCTCCTTTTACAGTAAAGAATATGTTATACCATTTTAAAAACTACATTAAATGAGCAATTTTTATAAATAATTTTCCAGGTCAGCTCGGTATTTTTTTTACAATATGTAAGGTCTAGGTTAACACATGAATCGAACAAGACTGTTTTTTCCCAAAGGTATGGCACATCTAATTTTATTTTGGACTGTGATCAATAGCAGGGCTATTCAGGGTTGCGTAACAAAAAGCCGCTGCCCAAGAAATCACTACTTTAACATCCAGATTTTGTACCCAAGTCTTATTATACACACTGTAACGTACTGCCCTTAGGAGTAATTTCTTCAGAGTTTTAATAAAACACCCGAATACTTTTACTACACCTATATTAAATAATAATTAAATGGTTGTCCAGTACTCTCAAATGACTTTGGAACTGACTCTTCAAACGCAGGTGGGTGCCTTGTAGGCATCAACATTTTTGACCTGCGCCCTAATTAAAATAATACTAATTTTCAGATATACATCACACACACTAAATCCCAATGTAATATTTTATTGTAATAGAGTGGGGGCGATAGAGGGGGTGGCAAATGTAAAAAAAATTAGAAGGTCTTGGTTCTCGTACACACACTAAATCCCAATTAAATTTTTTACTCCCTTTAATAATAGGGTGGGGGTGGCAATGGGTATGGTAGAGGAGGCGGCTGTTGCCAAAAAATTTTTTTTCAGAGTAAACGTGCGCACAAAAAAGTTACAGACAGACAGACAGACCGACAGACAGGAAATTTTTTTTTTTTGCTCAAATTTAAAATCTCGACACTCGAATTTTTTTTGCGTTACTATATTTGCACTGGACGTGGAAGTAATTAGGATTTTAAAATATGGGATTTTGTTGCTGTGGCACTCGAAAAACTGATCTAAGGTGTCGGTTTGCACGAAATTCATAAAAATGCCAAAGTATATGCAAAGAAAAGAAACAGCCACCAACATATTGAAGTTATTAAAAATTTCTGGTACATAAATTACTATATGTAGTGCCGTGAATTGCAACTTTATATTAAATTTGTCCATTAACGCCTGTTGCCACAAGCGAGTTGACCTAATTCAACCCCATTTCGTCCTCATGTATGCACATGGCGATTGATTCCTATAGCAACTAGTTAATTAGTGAATTTATCACGTAATGTCTATAAGAAATTACACAAGCTTGTGGTTTTATAAATTTCAGTTGAGTCCGTGTTAATGTGGAGATTTTGTTGAGTTTTCGTATAACATAATCGGTTTCGAATTCAACACCCTCTATTGCATCTTGTAACCAATAGAATATTTCGCCATATATTTTCTTGAAAATTTGAAGAAAAATATAAAACATTTGTTTTTCATTTGTTTTTCATTTTTTATATATTTTTTTTATTTAAGGTATAAAAGAATTAAGTTCAAGGAGTCATTATTCTAGAGTCAAACTACAATTTGAATGTAAATTTTCTGTTACGGCACTTTCTTTATTTTAACGTATTTAAGGGGTAAAATTTATTTCACTCTACTTTTGCATTTCAGTGAGGTCGGCGTATTGTTTATTTAAACAATTAAATTTATTATGGCGTATTTGCCATCGATTTTAAAAAATTTCTCGAGATCTATAAGTTCTATGAGACAAACGGAAAAAAGGGAAAATGTCCGGTATGAGTTGTGCGAATTTAGGGATGTACTACAACGATACAACCACCAAATATTGATTATAATTATACCGGGTGTATTTTATACTAGCGCTAATTCAGGATATTGAAAGTGAATTTTCTCAATTTTTTTCAAATCGAACACTCTGCATATTATTGTATTTTTGAATCGGCACGTTAATTCTCTATGATTGTTGTGAATAATATCCTGTGCCTAAAAATCAATATTTCCAGAGATATTTTTACTTTTTCATTAGAAACCGTTAAATTACAGGGTGTTATTTAAGTACGTAGCCAAACTTCAAGGGGTAATTCCTAGAGCGATTCTAAGACGAAAAGTTTATATAAACATAGGTCCGGTAATGCTTCGTTTTCAAGATACAGGGTGTCAAACTTTCTTTAAAAAATCTTTTTTTTCCTAAAAATGTTAATAATCCTTTAGCCGATTTTGTTGAAATTTGGCAGTGTTCTTTACGGTAGAAAGGGACTAATTTTGCCCTAAGTAGATTAAAATTACTAAGTCCAGTGGCGTCCAAGGGGGCACCTTAACTAATTTTTGACAATAAAATGTGTACTACTGATTTTATTAAAACTGTTATATTTTTTATCGCATTAAGCAACTAAAAATAAAACTTTTTTGTCTCTTAAATTTTTATCGTATCTTGCTTCGTTTTCGAGAAAAAAATTAAAATCACTTTATTACATGTCCCTGGGACAACATAATAAGGAAGTAAAACTACAAACTATCAGAAAGTGGGGTGTACCTGTTATTTGTTTCCATATCAATAGTCTATTCTAGTCTTAGAAATTGTTATAAAAATTAATGCTAGCTAAAAAAAAATTTTTGTTTTATTAATTATTAATTTTTGTTGTTGTCCGTGGACATGCAATGAACTGATTTTCATTTCTGATTAAGCAATTAAAATTACACCAGTCATCTTTTGAATTTTTTCGCTTAGATAAAACAAATAAACATAAAATGCATAACTTTATTTATTACTACAATATTTGAAAGTAACAAAAAAGTAAGTAAGATTGCCGTGGAAGGAAAATCAATTGATCAAACAAATTTGACTTTGACATAACTGACAAATTTAAACAGTGCGTATGTAATTATTTGACCGTAATTATTTGAAGTGTTTTTAAGAGTTTTAAGCGATAAAAATTGTTACTGATATTAGAAAATGGATCAATTTACAAATGCGGAAATGGCCGATATGCATTTTGTTTATGGAATGGCCCAAGGCAATTCCAGAGCGACTAGACGGATTTATCAAGAGAGACATCCTTATTGCCTTGTACCAAATAGACAAACATTTGTAAGAATACATCAAAAGCTGTGCGAATCAGGAACTTTTCAAAGGTCGGCTGCTATTGGGAGACCTACAACAGTGAGAACAGTGGAGGTAGAGGAAGCAGTTTTACATGAAGTTGAGTGTAGCCCCAACACAAGTACACGCAGAACTGCACAACAATTAGGCATTTCTCACTTTACTGTATGGCAGATTTTAAGGGAGAATCAACAATCAATCAAGAAGAACAATGTGGTTCATGCACCTCACTTTAGCATAGTAGCATGTCAATTTCTAAATGAAACTTATGGAGAAAACTGGATCGCTCGCGCGGGTCCACAGTCATGGCCACCTAGGTCGCCGGATTTAAATCCGTTAGATTTTTTCCTTAGGGGTCATTTAAAAACCCTCGTTTATAGAACTCCGATCAACACTAGAGAAGAATTAATCCAACGGATACGGGATTCCTGTAATTAGATAAGATATACGCCGGGAATATTTCAGCGTGTCCGGCAATCGATGTTTTAAGACGAGCTAATGCTTACATTCAAGTCGAAGGAGGACATTTTCAGCAACTATTGTAAGTTTTGTGTTACTTATTGTTAAATGTTTTTTAATAAAAAAATTGCGTACCATTTGCTCAAGTGTGGTTTTAATACTTAATTAATAAAACAAAAAAATTTTTTTAGCTAGCATTAATTTTTATAACAATTTCTAAGACTAGAATAGACTATTGATATGGAAACAAATAACAGGTACACCCCACTTTCTGATAGTTGGTAGTTTTAGTTTTTTATAATGTTGTCCCAGGGACATGTAATAAAGTGATTTTAATTTTTTTTTCGAAAACGAAGCAAGATACGATCAAAATTTAAGAGACAAAAAAGTTTTATTTTTACTTGCTTAATGCGATAAAAATTATAGCAGTTTTAATAAAATCAGTGGCGCACATACTTTTTGTCAAAAATAGATTAAGGTGCCCACCTGGACGCCACTGGACTTAGTAATTTTAATCTACTTATGGAAAAATTAGTCCCTTTCTACAATAAATAACATTGCCAAATTTCAACAAAAAGCTAAAGGATGACTGATGGTCGAGAGGTGAGCGCACTTGCCTTTCACCCAAAAGTTCCGGGTTCGATCCCCGGTCGTGGCAGTGGAAAATACTGTGAGAGGGATTTTTTCACTATACACGGATACTGGGTGTGTGTCCCTTGTCTCTAAATGTGTAGCCCCCTCTCACACAAGGCTCTTCTAGAGCCTTCCGGGATAAAGGGGGTCGTCATTACTTGTGGTGTATTTATTTATTTATTTATTTATTATTAAGATTTTTAGGAAAAAAAATATTTTTTAAAGAAAGTTTGACACCCTGTATCTTGAAAACGAAGCATTACCGGACCTATGTTTATATAAACTTTTCGTCTTAGAATCGCTCAAGGAATTACCCCTTGAAGTTTGGCCACGTACGTAAATAACACCCTGTATAATGCTTTTCATTTCGAACGGATCTAGTAGCCATGATAATATTAACTATAATCAATATTTGGTAAATGTGTCATTGTAGTACATT
Source organism: Leptura quadrifasciata (assembly GCA_963675555.1). NCBI lineage: Eukaryota > Metazoa > Arthropoda > Insecta > Coleoptera > Cerambycidae > Leptura > Leptura quadrifasciata. Next base: position 193,807,500 of record OY776673.1, on the reverse strand, counting down.
CCTTGTCTACATAATTGCAAAATAAATCTTCTTAATTAATAGTAATATACACACAGCGAATTAATTTGTTAAACCTTGCTCCGACCACAATTTCCATATTTTTTCGAATAACTCGGCACGTCAAAAAAACGAAAAATCTGGAGGTCATTGGAAAGGTAATTTTACGATGAATTCATAAATGTAAAAATATATAGGATGTTCCGTTTAAAAAAAAAATGACCTCAAATATTTTCCGCTGTAGCGAGTAATCCTGTATATTTCAAAGTATTTTTAAAATGTGCGCCTTTTTACATTATACCCCTTACCATTTCCATAAAAAAAAACTATTGGACTTTGACATACTATTGGAACAACCTGTATATTGTTTCGATAAAATTTTCAGTGCGAAAAACTAAGTAAATATGACAGCAAGAACTTTACTGACAATATTTATAATAAATTCCTGGACTGTCTGATCCAGGATCATCCCAATAATATATTTGTTATAAATTACCCTTTGCCCAAGCGTAGAAATCCGACAAAGTAACGCACCCTTTTAAAGTTACCCTTTCAGGGCTGGACCTTCAAGTCCCGATGTAATCCAATTTGTCGTAGTCGTTCCCCTCAGCAGGCTAATTTTGTTCAAGACATGACAAACATTGGTGAAGTGCAATTTCCAGTGGGTACTTACTTGTGCAATACTAAGTTTGTCGCTAGTTAACTAGAACAAACTATTCAGCACAATGAGATAACGAAATTAAATGCATGAATAAACCTCTGTACTGCTTTGTAACTAAAGCGGATTTTCCTAAACCACACAACATGATACGGGATTTATTATTACTGATGATGGAATAATATAGTTAGTTGTAGAAGGGATCAGGTTTGCTGTAAGAACTAAAATAGGTGTAATAAAAGCAAATTCTAGAGTACTAATAATTTGATGTCACGTTAAATAATCGCAATTTCAAAATAATGCATTTGTTTATCTACTTGGCCACTGCTTTATTAGAACACATTCCTCTGTAATTAATAGCATAAAAGTAGTTTCTATAATTTTAATACACGATTTGGATCACTATCCTATAATTTTAAAAATTGAAAAAAACACGTGTAAAAACAATGATTCATACAGTAAAAAAAAATATAATGCAAGTAAATTATGAACTTCTTAATTTAAACATAAAACAAGAAATAGCAAGGATTTACTTCGAATTAAGAATGGTGACACAGCTTATGACAATTTTCCGCGTATATTAAATGGTAACATTAAAATATCATAAAAAAATGTAACAATAAAACCTAAAGAGCGAAAAGTTAAAATATGGATTACCAAAGGCCTCATTACATCAATTAGGAATAGGGACAAAATGAAGCAAGAAGCATTTAACAAGGATACATCTAGTTTAATAACGGGGTAATTTATAGTTACAATAAACGAAGTAGTAGATTTTTTTTATCATTTTGTATATATTGTAGAGATTATGTAGAGTTTTAGACCTCCAAAACCCTTGGCTAATTTTTGGGTTGCCGAAAAACCACGAATTTTTGGCATTTTACTTAAAAACAATGCATCCAACCGAAAAGCCATCTATTTAAAATTAAAGAGCATTAAATTTTGCTTCGAATGAGTAGAAGTTTAAATTCAATTTCAATTCAAGAGGTATGGGCGTAACTAATATAAAATCGTTTGAAGACATCAGGTTCTTCAGCGGACATCATTTTCAGTGATGAAACAAATGCTGGAACAGGAAGACTTTCTTGTAAACGAGAGCAACAAGAACCATTTGATTTTGATGCTTATACAAAAATTGTGTGGTAATTGTTAGTGAGGACATTGACGTTCTCGTTCTCCTAATGGATCCCGGCAGCAAGTACGAGAACTTGTACTTCCAGAAACCTGGAAAAGGGAAAAAGCAGGTTTATGGCACTCAAACATTTCCTTCAACTTTGATCCCACAGATGTCCTCTTCATGCATGCATTTACTGGGTGTGACATCACGTCATCATTTTTTAGTCACGGGAAAGGAAAATTTTCATCCCTCATTGAGCAACATCCACACCTGAAAGCACAAGCAGCTACATTTCTCGAGCCATCTATTTCTCGAGACTTGATAGAACAGGCAAGAGAACAGCTGATCTTGGCACTGTACGAATAGATGCACAGTGGGCCTCTGGACGAGCTGAAATACAAGTTTTTTATAAAATCCGCCTTAAAAGAATCGTTCAACCTACCACGGTTCCCACCAATATCAGATGCAGCAAGATGGCACCCAATGCGCGCATACCACCAAGTGCAAACTTGGCTGGGAAACGTAACAAACCCATGCCAGTGGAGTTAGAAGAAGGGCTCGTCAGGATTATTGCCTATAACAATGTCAAAGGATGCTGGACCCAACATGCTGCTAAAAATGGTTTCGTGTACATGCAAAAAAGGTTACACTGCAGTATGCAACTGTCGAAAATCAGGCCAGAACTGCTCTTTGACCTATAAATATTGCTCTGACCTCTCATGTCAGAACGCTCCTGAGATTTAGTTGGATGAAGGTGAAGACGAGGACGAAGAGTACTTCGAGCTTGAGGAAGTTGGTGGTGCTGCTGCAATGAATCAGGAATATAGGATGCAGTATTGCAGTACGAGGATATTATGCTTTTATTTCGACAACCCATTGTCAAATAGGAATGAAAGAAAATAATAAATATATTTATGGGTAGGACATTTCGGATTTTGAGTTTATTTTGCTCAATATTGATCGAAATTGGAAAAGCAGGTAATTCATGAGCTTGAAATTACATGCTCTACAACTTTTATTCTACGGATTTTTTCATTTAGATTAAGTTTCAGAGCTGAAAACGTTTGAAAAGTTACCCAGTGTGAATTTTTTACAAGTTGGTAAAAATTGTTGTTATTCGACTGCCAATTACGTCCATACCTCTTCGTGAAACTTCAACTTTGAGATACTCATTCGAAGCGAAATTTAATGCTCTTTAATTTTGATAGTAAATAACTTTTCGATTGGATGAATTGTTTTTAAGTTATAGGCCACAAACTGAGAAAATTGCCGAAAATTTGTGGTTTTTCGGCCACACAAAAATTAGCCAAGGGTTTTGGAGGTCTAAAACTTGGATTCTACATACTTTCTACAATATATACAAGATGATTAAAAAATCTACTACCTTGTTTAAACTGACTAACACCTCCCTTCGATGACGCCGTTCCTGGACAAACTTTAGAAATAAAACTAACAATTTGATAAAGAACAAAAAAATATTATTACAGTGATAAAATTACGGAAAACAAAAATAATATAAAAAAGGTCTGGGATATAGTAAAAGAATATTCAAATTAACATAAATATAACAATAAAGTAGTAATTAAACAAGATGAAAAAACCATAACTGATGACGGCCAGGTAAGCGAAACCTTTAATAATTTTTTTGTAAACGTAGGGAAATCTATGGCAGGGAAAATTAAAGTTAACAAATAATAGCACCGATGATTAAATTATTATAATAATTTTTTTGTCAAACCATCTACAGAGGCATAGGTAATGAAAAATATAACAAAACAAAAAAAATGCAGTGCAGTGGATATGTCGGACTTGCCAGCAAAATGCTGAAAACAATAAAATCGTAAATTGCAAAGCCACTATGATATATTATTAATTTGAGTTTTGTAGAAGGGAAGTCCATCTGCACTAAAAATCTCAATTGTAACTTCAATATATAAAACCGCTGCCCAAGGAATCACTGCTTCCACATCCAGATTTTGTATCCAAGTCTTATACACACTAAATCCCAATGTAATATTTTATTCCCTTTAATAAGAGAGTGGGGGTGGCTAATGTAAAAAAAATTTAGAAGCCCTTGGTTCTCGTATACACACTAAATCCCAATTTGATTTTTATTCCCTTAAATAATAGGGTTGGGGCGGAAGAAGGGGTAACTAATGCCAAAATAAATTTTAGAGGTCCTTGGTTCTCTTACACACACTAAATCCCACTTTAATTTTTTACTCCCTTTAATAATAGGGTGGGGGTGGAATTGAGGGTGGTAGAGGGGGTAGATAACGCGAACAAAAATTTTTGAGACATTTCATTCTTGTATATACACTAAATCACATTTTAATTTTTTTACTTCCTTTCATAATAGTATGGGGTTGATAGTGGGGAGGGGTGGAAGTTGGCCGATGCCAAAAAAAAATTTAAGACCTTGACTTTTCGTACATTTACTAAATTGCAATTTTATGGAATCTTACTTACTTGCTTTGCCTTTACCCCATTTACCCCCGAACCCTTCAACGGAACGAGATCAAAATATAATCTAGTTCCAGATCTCGTTATAATATATAAGTGTACCAAATTTCAAGTCAATATCATAAACGGTTCCAGTGTAAACGTGCGCACAAACAAAAAGTTACAGACAGACAGAGCGACAGACGGGAAATTCTTTTGTCGCTCAAATTTAAAATCTCGACGAGTTTTTCGACTACGGAAGGCCCCTCGAGGCATTTGACCTCAGCCACCCCTACACCAGGCTTCCACCCCTCTAGGGGGTTGGAAAATTGATATTTTATTTGTGGAAAAAAATTTGATATTTTACAGGAGGTGTTTCTGTGAGGAAGGTGGCAGGTGACCAGGGTTGTGTAACCATCCCCGGGGGTTGTTTTTACCCTTCAAAGAGGCACATTGGGGGTGGTTTTCGGCCAATTTGAAGGGGTTGCCGAGGAAAAAAAATTGCGGGACCCCCACCATCTTGTTCAGCGACCTCGAAAACGGGGGAAGTCTCTAGATTGGCGCCCTGGCAAAAAAGAAGCAAAAACCCCAAAAAATCCCGACTTTTTACCTCGACTATAAGCTTTCTTCTGGAACTGTTTTAGACGAACATGATTTTTTTTTCACTCATCCCGGACTGAAAGTAAGTTTGGAGTTGAGTTTTGTAGAATTAAATCGGCCTGAAATATATTTTTTTAATCCTTCTCACGAATTACAGTACAGTATTTCTGGTCCCAATGACAGCATCATAAAACTGCAAGAATTGAAAATATTTACTTTGAATTTAATCACCTGAGAGTATATAATTTCGTAACTTTGCTGCTCGAGTAGAGATGATAACCACTAAAGTTACTTCTGACTATTATGTAGCTTCAGACATAACAGAAACACTTACTAAACAATCATTATCTCGATTAAGCTCATATTGGGAGACTACAGCCGCAAGCTTTCTACTATAACTTCGGCGACTTTGACGGTTGGCTCCACGGCTTATATAATATAATACTCTAGGCATACTATACCGCCCAAAGATTAATTGACATTAACAATATTTACTTTGTACGGAAAATGTTTAGGCACATTTAAAAGCAATATGTGATAACCAGTTAACACATCAACATACCGCGTGTTAGAAAAGTATGCAAACGGTGGAAAATCTCAAACATTTTGCATCAAATCGAAAAATAAAAAAAATACGTCAAAAATTTTTCAAAAAACTATCTATTTTTTTATAGAGGATCCGGATTCTACGGCCAAAAATACGTGAATTTTATATCGGTCATTTCTTTCGATTCTCGCAAGGTGTCGCTGCAATCGCACAAAATTGAAATAAACCTTAAGCGTCCATAAGTTTACAAACTCTAGCTACTCGTGTTGACAAAGAAACATTCAGTTTAAAAAACAATATCTGTGATATCTTGGTTTTTATGAATGTTTTTTTTAAGTGTTCTTAATAACAGTATTTGTTTTGTGAAATTTCTACAAAAACGTTCAGTTCAGTTCCTTCCAACTTTTGTAGAGGCAGGAGCGCACTTTTTTTATTTCATTTAATTTTTCATCAGTTTTTCATCAGATAAAGAAATCATCATCAATGATGAAGTTGTAATTTTATTCAACGAAACTTTCCATGTAGATCAAGTGGGAATTTTGAAATCTACTGTGTCCCATACCATCAAACGATTTCTAGATACAAGGACAAATATAAATCGCCCTAAATCTAAAAGACCAAAATCTGAAACATCGGAAGCTCGACAAATGGAAGTGGCCCAGGCATTTGTTGAAAATCGAAGGTTATCAATCAGAAAAGCCAGTCAACAGCATGATATGAGTGCATTTTCAGTTCATAAGAATTTCAAACTTTTGAAATTTCATATTTACAAAATTCACCTTCACTAAGAGTTAAATGAAGATGATTTTGATCAGCGACTTGAATTTAGTGAATTAATGATGTAAAGGAGTAACCAAAACCCAAATTTTTTTGTCATCTCTACTTGTCTTCTCAGATGAAGCAAGTTTCGAACTCAGTGGAAAAGTTAATCGCCATAATTTCAGATATTGGAGTGACGAAAATCCTCACTGGATGCTTGAAACGCACACGCAGTATCCACAAAAATTAAATGTTTGGGCAGGAGTTTTCAGGGATCGAATCATAGGACCGTTTTACATAGATTGAAATTTGAATGGAGAAAAATACCTGGAAATGTTGACAAATCAAATAGTTCCCGCAATACAAGAGATTGCTGATGATGAGTTCGATAATGTTTGGTTCCAGCAAGACGGGGCTCCTCCACACTATCGGGATATTGTTAGGGACTATTTCAATGGTACTTTCGAAAATCGATGGATAGGTCGAAGAGGAACTATTGAATGGCCAGCTAGATCTTCCGACCTCGCGCCGCTTTATTATTTTGTTTGGGGCTACGTGAAGGGTAAGGTTTATTTCACTAAACCCCGTGATTTGGAAGAGCTGAGGCAACGCATAATAAACATTTTTGCAGAAATACCACCTCAAATGATAAGAAGTGCTATTGAAAATTTTTACGTTCGTCTCGGACAATGCCAAGAAGTCAATGGGCACCATTTTGAACACCTGCTATAATCTAGAAATTAAAACTTGCTAGTGTAGCAGTTAAGCTGTAAACTAATTGCCTCAACTAGGCGAAATCCTCACCTTGCCTTAAATGGCTGAGTTATCTCTTTGCCTTCGCTGTGGGATCAAGAACTTGTCTGAAGTGGCCGAATTAAGAGGTAAAACCACTGTTAGCTTTTTTTAAAATAGAATTTTTATTGCCCTGTAAAAAATGTAAATTGAAAATTACTAGCTGCTAATAAATTTACAGAATGTTAATAGTTGTTGTAATTTCCGCACGACTGTGTAATATCACTATTCTCAAAACAGCTCGGGAAATCATTCACTCTGAGATCAGTAGTTTTACTTTTCGTTTTTTTTAAAGTATGCGTTCAAAACTTTCATGTTTCCACTCAATTTTTTGCGATTGCAGCCACACCTTGCGAGAATCGAAAAAAATGCCCGATATAAAATTCACGTATTTTTGGCCGTAGAATCCGAATCCGCTATAAAAAAAAATAGGGATTTTCATTACAAATTTTAAAGTTGCCCCCCGCCCGATCCACAGGGTGGTGGGTGGGGAGGTCATTTTGGCATATCAGTAGATAGTTTTTTGAAAAATTTTTGACACGTATTTTTTTATTTTTCGATTTGATGCAAACTGTTCGAGATTTTCCACTGTTCCCATACTTCTCTAACACCCGGTATATCGTCATGCTACTCCCACAAATTACATAGGACTTGTCTATTGCGGATTTTTTTCGACCTTATTGAATTGTTCTTCGGAAAAGATCTTGAAGGTTACTGAAAGATGTTTGGTGATTTCCTAACTATCATAAATTTCTTGTGAAAGTTGGCGATGGTATGGCTAGTTTAATATTATTTTTTTGGCACGTGTTACGAAGATTTGCTGGATATGAAAACGTACTCATTTCGTTTTTTTTTTTAATATCACATGTTTCGTGAATAAAGCCACACATACTATCTTTACATACATATCTAATTGTTAAATGTTTGTTGGCATCACAATCCTCAAAACGGAATTCTCTATATCTTAGATTTGATTAAAGAACACTAGTTGTCTTATCCGCAGAGTAAGCCAATTACATGACTAGCTTAAAATTCCTTGTGTAATTCATTTTTTAGGTTCCTTACATGTTCCTGAAATAGTTATGTCCATTGACGATATAGTCAACATACAATCTAAGGAATGTTGTATGAAATCTAATTTTCAAAACTTACTTCTAAGTGACAGGTTTTCAAGTTGTGATCGGAGGTTATTACGTTAGTTTTAGTGGTATTGAATATTGAAAATTTGAACCCAGTATTCTTTTACGAAAGAAATATCAGAACAAATTTGCTCATTTGGATCAGATTAATATGCCACAAAATTGTGGTGTCATCGACAAAAGCAGTACAAGGAGGTGCATAACAAACTGAGTCGAGGAAGAGCATATCAGTTACTGACAGAACATGCCAGGACTTGACAGGACAAGGCCTTCATGATCGTGTACAAAACGAATTTAGCAACTGCTTAAATTAAGCAAAAATCAGCTGAGAACAGTAACAGGGTTACTCACAGGGCATGCACCTGTAAGGCAACACCTGCATAAAGTGGAACTGTTTGAGGGCAACCTAAACTGCAGACTCTGTGGAGAGGTCCCTGAGGTTGTAAGTCATATACTCTATCAATACGAGGTACCAAATCGCAAGAGACAAAATGCTTTTGGAGCCACAAGAGTGAATCCAAAAACACTCTAACACCTACCGATGATTAAACTGCTTCGGCTAGTTAGCGATACAGAAATCACTGGCATAATCTAAAAACAAAGATAAGCACAATAAGCCAACTCTGGCTGCAGTGCCAACTGCAACCGAATTCTTTAAACAGCTCTGAACCCAACGAAAAAAAAGTACCAGAGATAAATGATGATATTAAGGTTTTTTTAAGTGCAGGCAAATTGGGTTTAACTGACACCTTGTTCATACTACGAAGTTGCTTGAATAAGCTGATGTACTTGATAGAACCAAAATAAAAAAATTATTCCTAATGATGCTGATATAAAATGCAATCGACTTCCTTCGTTTTTACAATAGTGTATTGACGATGTGAATGGGTTATTGAGTTTTACAATATTGACAACTTAGTATTAGGTTTGGGAGACTGCTTCCAATTTTAAAGTTGTTGCATAACCACAGGTTTATTACACTACGACTATTATTATGATATAATTTGAGATGAAATCATTTCCGTCTACTATTTACCTTCCATTAAAATACAAAATTCGTCTCTTATTTCAGGCTAAAATATTTTACGGTTTTCATCGTATACATTTGTATTCAGCTGTGATATTATAAGAAACATAAGCATCCGAATAATATTCAAATAAGAATATATTATAGCAGTCCTATGAGTTCACTATATATTTCATAAACTAAAAGCAGTTTCGCGTCTGTCTTGTATTATTCATGATTAATCCGATTTGAAAGTTTCCAGATATGCTGCAGCTTTACATTCATGTGATATTTATTGTGAGTCTAGCCGCTTGTAAGTGTAATTTGGGATATACTTACAACTAATGTGGATTATGGAATGAAACTGCCATGTGCTGATAGTCAGTTTTGGAAAATGATCGACATTCTGTTACTGAAAACAGCATATACACTGTTAGGATGACTTTCACACTTATTTAAATCAAGAAAATGTAGTATGACATTAGAAAACACAGTTAATGTAAAATAAGTACCAAGTAAATTTTTGGATTTAATAATACTTATAAAATAAAGCAATATACTATATTACAATGTTTTATTATAAAATATCTGCATTTAAAAAATTACAGAAAAAGAAAATTTATAATCACATAGGTAGGCTAATGTTGCCTAAAATGTACACGCACTCACAGTACAAAGTAGGCTCATTTTCATAAACGTACCTATATAAAGTTAGCATAAACAAAATTATCCGTATTCTAGTATAGTCAGATATGATATAATGCACATAGTATAGAAAATCTAATAGTGCACGTGCATGATAACTTTGCTAATAGTAGATTAAATACAATGGCGGCCTCACAAATAGTCGGGATAGACTAGTTCATTACCTTTAAGGATTTGCTGGAGGCATCCAAGGCCCCCAATATTGCATTAAGTTATCACCATTATCCATTCTTAAAAGCAAACACCGTAAACAGGCTAAAAACACCACGAATTGCGGAGAAAACTGTGAGCACTTAATGTTGTCTATAACGAGAACGATAATGATAACAGTATTATTTTTCGCCGTCAGAGGGCGAAAATTTTGTTTCTAGAAGTAAATTTATTAATGGGTAGTAAATATTACTCTACAGAACTAAATATTTATCTCACATATTGTGATTAACTCTTTGCTGTTATATTTATTTCTAGGAAATAAATATAATATTGCAAGAAGCTTGAGAGAAACAAATATGTTTTTCTCAACTAAATCTATTATTAAACATAATATTTTTAGTCGCAAACTCCTCTATAAAATCCTTATTTTACTATAAGGAATGTAACCAGACTGCAACCAACAGCTACTCTCCGGGCTATGTGCCCCGCCGAGCGCTGAATTACAAGTTACAAGTCTGACGCGTTAAGTGTAATAAATGCATATTACCATCAAAACGCTAATGCTTCGATTGCAACAAACACCAGCCGAAAGACTGATCCTACTTAAAGGAGCTCTCTTGCCAGCCGCCACACATCACTTGCAGACTGCAGTTTCGAGCTGTTGGCTCTCGTCAATGCAAGGTAGGCATGTGACGACCGGCACGAGGATCCTTTGGCTATTTGGTACACCCCGGTATTTTTACAATAGCGACATGTAAAATAGTCAGCAGGCGCCATCTAGCGGTCCAGTGTCTGTTGCAATCGAAAATTAAATAGCCTGACTGGGCTTAGCATAGTTCAAATGTGCTTTTAGAGGGCGGAATATTAAACATAATATTTTTAGTCGCAAACTCCTCTATAAAATCCTTATTTTACTATAAGGAATGTAACCAGACTGCAACCAACAGCTACTCTCCGGGCTATGTGCCCCGCCGAGCGCTGAATTACAAGTTACAAGTCTGACGCGTTAAGTGTAATAAATGCATATTACCATCAAAACGCTAATGCTTTGATTGCAACAAACACCAGCCGAAAGACTGATTCTACTTAAAGGAGCTCTCTTGCCAGCCGCCACACACCACTTGCAGACTGCAGTTTCGAGCTGTTGGCTCTCGTCAGTGCAAGGTAGGCATGTGACGACCGGCACGAGGATCCTTTGACTATTTGGTACACCCCGGTATTTTTACAATAGCGACATGTAAAATAGTCAGCAGGCGCCATATAGCGGTCCAGTGTACGGTCCAGCGGTACCCCCCAAAAGGCCGAAAACCACCCACAAAAGTGGTTAAGCGCTTATCACATCTTTTCGAGGATGCTAAACACGGTGGTAATGCTGAATGTTTCTCCGACACACTCCAACCCCTCTACCGGCTAATAAACTCCCCCGAAAGGAGTGAAAATCTTTATATATATATATATATACATAAATCACCGGCAAAATGCATATAACGCCCGTTTTCGAGGATGCTGTGGAACACCCTGTATATTATTGAATATTTCAATTCTTCTCGAAGTTCTAAACAAAATTCATGTAGCACATCATATAAAATACGAAATAACTTCTATAATCTTATTAATACGAGAAAAATACAATCATTATTAATCAAGTCTATTATAACTTTGTATTGATTAAGTCAATTTAATCTAGGACGCTTACAAGTGTGTTTACAAATTTGATTTTCATCGAAGTGAACGTCACACCTCTCAACGTTACAGGGTTCATTCACCCCCCTATTCCGGGGTGTTTTTGGCTGTTTGGAAGGTTGGTTTTACATCGGGGATGATTTTCAAGGCTGGCGTCGATCTCAGCATCCTCGAAAACGGGGATAAACCAATGTTTGTCGGATGGAAGTCCGCTCCGTAGCGTTTCACCCCCTTTTTCCGGGGCGTTTTCGGCTGCCTCGGGGGCAGGTTTGCATCTGCGAAGATTTTCAAGGCTGGCGTCGGTCTCAGCATCCTCGAAAATGAGGATAAACCGATGTTTACCCGATGGAGGCGGGCTCCTTTGCGTTTCACCCCAATTTGGGGGTGTTTTTTGGCCGTTTGGGGGGTTGTTGTGCATGCTTAAAAAGAATTTTTCCCACCACCATAGTTTTCAGCATCCTCGAAAATGGGGAGGAGAGGTGGTCTGGTCTCGTCAGAACATACTTACATATTCGTCCAACTCACAAAATCCACTACACTTCCACTTCCAATAATTTGAATTGAAATTTCGCATACGTATGTATCCGGTGCCAATACAGTAAATTAAAAATAAATAAATAGTTTTAAAAGAACAAAAATAACATATATTTATTACAACATACTAAAAAGTATATAATAAAATGATTTTTATTGACCTACTTAAGTATGTAAGAAGACACTTCCAGTTGTGTACAATATCTTTCCATGATCAAAAAAACAAAATCATTTCATTTAATCCCTTTGCTTTTAGATTCTTTTTAGGACCGGTTTAGTTTTCTATTTTTAATTTCTCTTACTTTTCCTTATACTACATTAGCTTGAAGTTAATTAAACTCAGGCTTTCCTTTATTTCAAGACTAATTAGTGTTTCTTATTATAGCATTTAATTACCTGTATAATGCACAATCGATAAATTTTCCATTGAAAAACCCTTTGATTGCTTCTTATAACTTGAATTCCTTTGTAGTCATAACTTCAGGTAATGCTGCCATAACAGTTTTTAGAGGCAGTGAACTTCACCACTCAAAAATTATGGGAAAATCTTATATCTTAATCATTTTTAAGTTTTCGTGGTATTTTTTTTTGTTATGTAAAATTTATTTTTTGTTTATTGGGTTTTAAACAAATGCAAAAAAATGGCCAAAATAGGTTTAAAAGAAAAATCATCATCAAAAAGTTGGCATCGAGGCCTAACTTTCCAAAAAAAAATGATCCGTTTAGGACTTAATGGCATAAAATTCAAATTCTAAATAACAAATTCAATTGCGTACACTGGATTTAATATTTTTGCACCAAATTCAAGGTGTTTTTGTTACAGCCAAAGGCAGATTTTCTGGACGGTTGAAGCTGATCGGTTCACCCAGCGGCTGTGGGCTGCAAAATGAATAAAAAACAATTTTGTAGGTTAACCTTCGTCTAAAGTTGTATAGCTTACGCGCATACACTGATATACAAGCCACTGGAAGATGAATGACGCGAGGACGCGGTCTTGGTTGTGAACACGAATCAGCCCTCTTGTTGTGGAAAATAAAAATTGTTACAGAGGGGGTTTAGAGCTGAGACCCTCAAGGACGTTTGTGCACTTAATTTTGGATTTGTAGAGTCTCAGGGTTCGATTTCTGGTAGTGCCGTTAGGGTCAATCGCTACACCCTGTATATTAGATTTTGCACTATTTTTTAACAATTGATTAAGGCTTGCTTTGATCAGCACTGATTTGACTTTTACAGCTAGTGCAAATTAAACACTTATTTAAACGACAATACAAAATAATTTATTCAGATGTATTAAACAGGGTTAAAGAAGAAATTATTTTATTTTACAAGTTTTCTTTTAGAAATTAGAAAACTAATCGACAACAGAAATTTTGTCTTAGGTTGCTTTGAAAATATATTTGAAAAATGTTTAAAAATAATTAAATCGGAAAAAATTCACTTAGAAGGTTGAGCCTCGTAGGCGAAGGAAAAATTGAAAGGGGGCCACTTAAGGCGAAGTATTTTATTATAATTAAAAGTAAAAGGGGGCCACTTAAGACGAAGTGTTTCTTAAAACTAGATGGGGCCACTTAAGGCGAAAACTTAAAACTAACTCTTTTTAACCAGGTTTCGGTCTGGAAAGCTAGAATTGAACAATTTGTCACAAAAAGTATGCAGAGACTGGGAATAAGAAAGCCTAACTAGACGGAAGTATCTACAACATTAGTTAAATAGTAACCGGACCCATGCAATAGCATAATCAGCTTATTACACAAAAAATTACTTTTTGAAACTTATATTTTCCACTAGACTATTTCGCGAGTATTTAACACAGGAGTCACTGTCAAAACTGTACTTGTTTTGGGCTTGCTGTGCACCGGTATTTATACTGTTAGTTGGCTGCGTTTTTCGTGCCCCATGAACTAGCACGAACGTTTTTACCCCTTATTTAGAGCTGGATTTAACACCATCGAGTCTGGATCGGCACGATTGCGAAATATTTCACAATATTGTGCAATAGTTTACTAAAAGTTGAAATTTTGAGATGAAAGTCATATGGAAAAATCGGCGACGAAAAGGAGAATTTTTTGATATGAAAAAGAAGTTCGAATCAATTCGGGTTTTGGAAATATTGAAGTTTGATTGACGGAATATTTAATGATCTGAAAGGGCCCCGTAAACTTGTCACGAAGGTCAGACGTTTAACAGTTGAAATGACATGAAAATATTGTCTGAAACGTCAGCAAAATACATTATTCCTGTGTTTATTCCGATTTATATTATTTGCAAAACATAACCTCTGACTTTTCCTTTGGCGTAAACGTCACGGGCGCAGAGTTTTTTTCCAATAATTCTATTATTTTGTAGATTCGGTGATTTGTTTTAAAGAGGATAATAATATATGTGGTAGAAAACCCAAATAATAGGAAAGAATAGACATGAAAATGTTCCTGATAGGTGCGAGGTGGCTGGAAATAAGATATGATAATGCTCCTAACAGGCACGAATCGAGTTTGAGCGGAGATATTCGTTGAAAGGGTAATCGAGATATTTTTTTTTATATTAATAATAAACACCACAGGTAATTACGACCCCCTTTATCCCAGAAGGCTCTGGAAGAGCCTTGTGTGGGAGGGGGATATACATTTAGAGACAAGTGACACACACCCAATATCCGTGTATAGTGGAAAAATCCCTCTCACAGTATTTTCCACTGCCACGACCGGGAATCGAACCCGGAACTGTTGGGTAGGAGGCAAATGTGCTTACCTCTCGACCATCAGTCATATTGTATGTAGTTTTACGAGGGGTGATTGAAAAGTAATGAAATGTGAAATATTAATTGAAGCGCTAGAAATTGATGAAACTAAATTGAATATTAAGACTCGAGGTAGGGAACGTGGTTTGGTGTATACAGGGGGTTGTCAAAAAGTAATAAGACTAAAAAAATGAAACGGATGCAAGAATTGAATGAAATGAAGTTGAATGTTGAGTTTTAAGGTAAGTTGAAGTATACGAGGGGTTGTCAAAAAGTAATGAGATTTGAAATGTAAAGTGGTCGGAAAAGTTAATGAAACGATATAAAATATTGCGGTTATAGGTACGGATAGTGGTTTTGATCTATTTGATGATTATGAGGGGGTTGTATTTTTAAGGGTGCTTTTTGTAAAGTTTCCTTTCTAAAATTACTAGAATGAATATTGGAAGTGTGTTTTCGGTGATTTTACGTTACTTTAGAATTATAGAATGTTTGTGAATTTTTCCTGATTTTTGTGATGTTGGATAAAGTTTTTTTATGTAAACTGGGTCTGGTTGACTTTTTTACATGGTTTGCCATGGTACCTGAATTGATATGAATTTTTTGTTAATTTTACATTTTTCTGTTTTTTGTTTTTGACATATGAGAAATACCCTATAACAGTTGGAACGGTCACCCATCCAACTACCAACCGTGCCTTACGTTGCTTTACATCGCATATCGAAGTATGTGCATAGTAAAGACGCACCCACACTCGCCCCTAAAGAAATCATTAAAATTAGTTTTTAGATTTGTATTATAAAACTGTAATAGTTCATTGTCCGGAGGAGTTAAATTTGTAGTATATTGCAAAAAATGTGTGTTAAATTCATCGGGAAGGGAAGAGTGTTAGATGCGACTCTATTATAAATACTGAGTTCCTTTAATTTCTTCCAAATAACTTCAGCATTATTGCGGTTATTATTTATACAGAATTCAAGATAATTTTTCTTTTCATTAGTTACGACAATGTTGGTCTGATTTCGCAGACTTTTATAATAATTCCAGTGTTCCACATTTTTAGTTTTATTAAATCTTTTTAGCGCCTTGTTCTTCAACGATATATATAAATATATTCGAAAAACGTATGCCATCTATGTATAAAATATAAATGCAACTACTCTTCCCGGTATACCGCTCCTATGAAATTTTCCCCTTTAGGAATATAGTACTTTACATTGCAAGCAAAGTAAAATAGTTTTTACTGGTGATAGAAGGGAATTTAGGTGAATAATGAAATTAATGTACTACATATCTACATTAGTGGGGTAGTTTAAATATGTTGTGACCTGCTAGATTAAAGTGGAAAATTTTGCATACTCCTTATATACCCTCAGTACAAACAATTTATGATGTGGTGCAATATTTTCAGGCTCGCCATCTTGAAATATGGCTCCATCTTTGTTTTCATTAAGGATTTTTGACTTTTCTTTAAAAAATTGCTAAATATCGCCTAAGCGGTTGGATTTCCGGCAAAATATGTAATTATATGTTTTATTAAAAATTAAATTTGCTACAATATAAGCTCAATAACGCCTTAGTAAGTTGAATATTTTGTGAGATACACCTTTTCAAATTTCGAATTCATTGTAAATTTTCGACTTCCAACCACCTAGTATATATTTCGATGCACCAAAGTCTAAAATATGTCTACAAAATATTTGTCAAAACATATATGTATCTTTTAGGCATCTAAAATATATCTAGAGGAAGGCATCAAAAAGATGTCTAAAATACCCATAGCCAAATGGTTTATAGCCTCGGTCTATAATAAACACGGAGATTTACGACTTACAAGCGATAAGTTAGTTTTATTGTCTTGCCTATTTCCAACCAAAAATCACGAACTACCAAATTTCGATGTCAAAATATTTGATAGACCTTCCATTATACATGTACTTCCCAAATATGAGGTATGTACTTTTGGAGATTATAGTGATATAGTATTCTTACCATGGATCGATAACCAACTTAAGGAAACTACCCGTGATAAGAGAGGGAAGGGAGAATGGAGAAAAGTAACAAGAAAACCCGTACTTCTTAAAAACCTTGTTACATTCCTTTAAAATTCAGAAAATAAAACTGAACTTCTTACCCTATTGAGCGATGCAGTCGCAGCCTATAACGTGCAAGAGGGTAAAGAATCACATACTAAAAACAGCAGTACATCCATGCCCGAAACTAATCACGAAGAAGCTGATACGAATATGTGCCTTCAAATATTGGATGCATTACGAAAGGGTATAATTTACATCCTTGTATGCACTATTGATACAGATGTGGTTGTATATTTTTGCTGGTAAGCATATTTTTCAAGCTACTAACTTACAAACCTAATTATCAACCTGGGTTACGTTTGGTAAGGGTAAGCACTTCCGATATTACCTTATCAATGACATTTGCCAAGAGCTTGGAGAAAACATGTCGCAAGCATTACTCTTTTTATGCATTTACGAGCTCAGACACCACAATTTTTTGATAACCGCATGGAGAATATGAAAAGCATACACTTCATCTACTGAAGCATTTCTCTTTTCCGAAAAAAACTTTATAAATCAATCGATGATAAAACAAAGGAATCCAAAATAATCGATCAATTCACATACATCCTGTACAATGGCGCCAAAGAAATTGGTAGTATTAACAAACTCAGAGAGGATCTTTTTTGCGCAAGGAACACAAATGAAGGTGTTGCACTGTCTACCGCCCACACAGGATGCCCTCATCCAACGCACAAGCCGATGCATCTATCAGTCTAGCATCTAACTAAATAGTTTGAAATCGTTCCAAAATACACCTACTCCAGCCAAATTCGGATGGAAAAATAATGGATAAACTTGAAAACCGATTTATTTGGATGTTCATACCAGAAGCAAGTAAACGCTGCAGGGAATTAATGAACTATGGCTGTAAGCCTAAACCCTTCTGCTCTAAAAACTGTTATTGCAAAAAACTGTACTTGCCTTATCGCTACAAATGTCACTGTAGACAATGGAGTTGTCTGTGAACTGTTATTATAATAACATAATTTTTGTTCTAATTTTGTTTGTCTCAATATAACTTGAAACTTTTTCGTATTGTACTTTGCCATATCTGGTCAAATAAAATAATTACTCACAGATTTTTTATAATTTATGCATAAATTTTTGTTTTAACCACATTGTAGCCTATCTATAGTATTCTAAATATTATTGATTAAAGAAGTTAACTTTCTTTAAACACAAACTGCATTGGATATATTTAGAAAAACGACATATTGCAGGGTTATACAGTAACCCATAAACAGTTAAAACTAAAAAGCTTGGATATCGCAAAATATCAAAGCTACAGCAGCTATTTTTATCTAAATTGTAGCAAATTTAATTTGAAATGTAAACATGTTGGCACTTTTTGCTGTTAATGTGAATGATCCATCTTTTCGCTTCTGAAGGACTTTGATTATATTTTCCAAAAATGAATATTAAACGTTCACAAAGAAGGTTTCAAAACGACTGTTTCAGACAGAGAATAATACAAAATGTATGCTTGCTGTTCGTTTATGCTTAACTGCTTCACTGATGGTACCAATAATTGGACGTCGTAACACTATAAATCTAACACAGTAAATACTAACACTTTCTTAAATTTAAACCTGAAAAGGAATTTTGAAAATACAAGAAAAAGACAATATAAAGTTCAAAAAATATATTGACAAACTATAATATGGCCCGTGTACAACACATAGTGAGGAACGGAACGACTCATAATGTACCAACTACCATCCAATGTGCGGTTTATAGCTAACGATTACACAAAAAAAAATTCAAGAAAAGTTCAATATTTATAAATTTTTGGTGGGCTTTTGCTTGCCTGTCTGTTTACGTATTATCAGTTCAATAGTAATATGGTTCACTCCTCGGAGCTTAAAAATGCTTGAATTGTAATGATTTTGAATTATATTGTGGCAATTATATATTCATACATTCAGGCAAGGCGGTCATGAACGTCTGAGTACAGGGTAACTATACTTTTTTGACACCGAATCATTGAAGAACCGGTTTAGGGCAAATACTGTTAAAACCCATAATTTTCCCGTCAAAATCGACTGCTAGAAAATGATAGGGCATCCTCGATGCTAAGGGCTATTTTCGCTAAAACTCTCTAAATACTTTGACTAGCGACTGGATAACTTGTCCTCATATTTAACACAACGCATGAGTTGCAGTGCTTAACAACGTGGATTCGTAAAAAGGTTTTTATTTTCAAAATTTCAAAAGTTCGGATTTCGTTATACTTTCTAAATTTTGTGATCGGGGCGACATTACGTCCCCGTGCCGCGACATTTAGTATACTTTCTAAAATTACACTCTTTGATGAATTTCTGATATTTTTTGCATAAAAAATGCTCTGTAGAGCGAAAATGTGATTGAATGTATAAAAACCTCTTCCAACGGGGTTTTACGTGAAGCACGCTTTTCATGCGAAATGTGTCGGATTTTGTTACAGCTTCGAAAAGTTCATCGAGGGTTTTGGCGTGTTCTTTAACATTAACCCTGCCGTTGGGGTTATAGTTGGTGTCAGAACTTAAAAGTTTGTATCTCATAAAATATTCAACCTACTAAGGTGACATTGGGCTCATTATAGCAAATTTAATTGTCAATAAATATATAGTCACATATTTTGCCAGAAATCCAACCGTATAGGTGAAATTCAACAATTTTTTAAGAAAAGTCAAAAATCCTTAACGAAAACAAAGATGGCGTCGTATTCCAAGATGGCGGGCCTGAAACTCGGACACCACCTCATACATTGTTTGTACTGAGGGTAAATATGAACTGTGCAAAATATCTCGCTTTAATCCAGCAGGTCACGATTCTGGCTAATATTTGCTCTAAGCCACCACACTATATACCTACAATTCATTACTTAATTTCTTTTTTAAATTTTGTCCTGTAGTTGGATTCTTCAGGTAGTGGGTTTTGCATTAAGATTTTTCATCTAGGTCTAACATAACTTTATTGTTCAAATTTTAATATAATCAGGCTTTTGCTTCTTATGTTTAGAAATATCGTGATAAAGGGAAACTGATGTAACAAACAGATAGATAGAGCTAGGGATACACTAGGTCATGATTCAGTAGCTAACATAATCATGTGATTTTTTTCCATTCCGATATTTATGGTTTTGGAAAAGCATCTACTAAATGCAATACGTGATGCTGCGAAGACTGTAATACCAATAATACACATTTCTTAAATAATATATTATGTATAAAAAACTAAACAATTCCTTGCACTGTTATTTATCTAATATCAGGCAAAGTTAGACAAACAATTCCATTCCAAATATATCTGCTGCCCAATACTTTATAATAAAAGAATCCAAGCCAAATCTGTAAGTAAGCCTCCCTAAAGGGCAAACTTATTCCCGATATACGCCCTACAGGGCCAATACATCTTAATATTAGCAAACGAGAAAGTATGTTTTACTAGTTAGCGCTGTCGCGTCTAAACTTTGCAAGGCTAATTAGAACACAATGAATAATTTAGCCCCGACTTCATAAATACTAATTACTCGCACACTTGGTGTGCACTAGCTTTGTCGCAAGTCCGCCGGGCCCGTTTAAATGCTTTCTGCATAAATCAGATCTAATAGTCTATGACAGCCTAGTGTGTAAAATTAAATTATTTTTTATTTGCTCAAACCCATTTTGTAGCACCTGTCTTCTGTTTGCTTAAAAAACTGCTTTAGCTTCTATCAAAGAACTAAAAAATCATAATGTATGCAAGCAGAGTTTCGAAAATGTTTCACAACTATGTAATTATATAACAATAAATATAATAATACTAATGTACAGGGTGTCCCGTAATTACATGCAAAAAATTTAACTGTAGATTCCCTGTCGAAAATTAAGGCGGGTTCTTAGTGTAAAATTTTTCAAAATAACTCTTTTCTGTCCAGTTACACCCCCTTAAAAGGGTGTGCCAAAAAACGGGTTTTAATCTCTATCTCATAACGAAATTTGGCTTATCTCGATTACTCATCAAAAGGCATTTAACGAAATTATTTAATGCACCTAGCGTATACACAAAGTAGTGAAATGAACTATCCTTCTTGAAATTTTGTAAATATCTTTCTGCCTGCTATTTTTTTTCAATTAAAAAAAAATAACTGAATATTACGATTCATTTAGAAAGGCATTGCTCAAAAGATGGTTTCTTAGATTTGCTTTAAATTGTTTGATAGGTACCGATTTTAAGGTATCTGGAAGTGAGTTAATAAAGCAATACCAAAGTTGTTTCATTTTGTTGACTTTAGTTTCTGATGGGGTGTTTGTAAGACTGGGATTTCGAGCATTATAACAATGATTTATGCCATTTGTTGCATAGTTGCTCAAATGCTCCTTTATGTGGATTAAATTACAGTAAATAACCTCGGATGGCAACGTCAATATATAGAATTTTATAAACCAAGATTTCTCCCCGGTTTGTCTTTGACAGACCCTACATAATACAGACGAATAGTGAGACCGAGACTGCTGGCGAAGGTGTGATCAACATCTTCACAGACGGATCAAAAAAGAAGGATGGGGCAGGATGTGGAATATACTCCAGAAGTCTGCAAATCCAATATAAATGGACTATCGACGGGCGAGCCAGCGTAGTACAGATGGAACTGGTGGGCATAACCATAGCCGCAAAAGAGATTGTCCGTAGACAAACTACGGGCAAAACAGTTAAGATTTACACAGATTGTAGACAATCATTACTAGCCCTGAGAAGTCACAAAATCACCACAGGAGTAGCATAGGAATATCAACAAGCACTTGTGGGTGCCTCCAGCATGAATAATATACTGGTATGCTGAGTGAAAGGACATGCACAGTGTTGTGGCAACAAAGTAGCCGACAGACTGGCCAAGAAGGAAGCAGGCCTAAGTATCTTTGGACCAGGCCCAGCCAGTCTGTTACCGATCACGGCGAAAATACAAAAATTGAAGAGAACACCCACAATGAATTCAAGAAGCTGCGGGATGAAACAAGCAGCTGTCAGCTTGCTAGGGAGTTACTAAAATACCCCAACAAGAGTATAACAATGGACTACCTGGCAATGTCCAGAAGAAACCTACGTTTTAAAACAGGAATCCAGACTGGGCACTCCGCTAAGAAAACATCTCCATAAAATGAGATTAAAGGAAACACCTCTCTGTAGTGGTTGTGAACAAGAAGATGAGACGGTTCAACATGTACTTTGTGACTGTTCTGCCGTCTCATCAATTAGAGAATCCATCTTGGGAGAACGCTGGACTACTTTGGCCGATGTAAGAGAGATGCCCCTAGGCAGCATCATCACCTATTTCGCAAGATTAGGTTGGTTGGAGGCCTAGGCGAGTGTTTACCTACAGGGATGATGTACAGGGGCCCAATGGGGCGTAAGTCCTGTGGCTCAATAATTCTTATTGACCACCCTCACAACCAATTCCAAATTCTAAACCAAGAATTACAGCTTTCAAGTTGACTCAAGCCCGCCAAAGCTCTAACTGCTTTTTTTGAGTAACAAAAATACTTTGAATTTGATTGGATGTGTAATATATTTTAATATTTACTTTTTGTATGTTTATATTTTTTTATATAGATACTTTCTTACGTTTTATAAAAACTGGGCACCGCGACACAAGGGATTTTTTTGTAAGTCAGTCCGTGTGGAATTCTTGTATTGAGAAATTAATAATAAATTGTTAAATTAAATTATTATATTTTGTTTCAAAGTAAATCGATAAATACCACTCGGTAGTACATAACAGGATGTACCCCAGTTTATTAAACTGTATACCATTGCACCATGAAACAAAACATGACATGCAATAAGTGCCCCATCTAGGCTGACTCTCTTTTTTATTTGTCTAATGGCATATAATTTTTTGGATAATTTAGTCGATAGATTGCTAATATGTGAATGACAACTTAATCTAACATCTAATGTTATATAATATAATGTTAATATCTCATATATGGTGAATGTAAAGGAAATGCTTTAGCGGCAAAAGAACGCTATCGTCGTAAGTTTCCTACTCGTACTGTGCCAAATGTTCGTACATTTTCTAATATTCACTTAAGGTTAAGAGAAAGAGGGAGTTTTAAAAAATAAGTTATGATTGTTGTCGTCGGAGACAAATAGGAGATGCACTGGAGACACAAATATTGCATTATTTTGGTGAACATCCTGAATGCAGTACTAGACAGGCTGCTCTTCATTCCACATAACAGGAACATCAGTATCGAGGATTTTGAAAAGGCAGGGATTTTACCCCTATCATTTAGAGATATTACAAGAGCTGTTCCCTAATGACTTTCCAGTGAGACTTGTGATTTTTGTAGAATTATACTTAGGAAGTCGTTAGATTTTACAAGAAAAGTATTCATAGATGAATGTTACTTTACTCGACATGGAGTTTTAAATTTTCGTAACCAGCATTTATGGAGCGACGATAATCCTCACACTGTTGTAAATGGATGATATTAATAAAAATTTTCAATAAATATTTAGGCCGGAATTATAGGCATTACATTAATATGGTCTTTTGAGTGACCAAACAGATTAAATGATCCAGCTTATCAGCTTATATAAACTGTTTAAAAAATGACCTGTATCAACTTATAGACGATTTACCTCTGGCATTACGCCAAACACTGTGGTTTATGCAGGATGGTGAGCCACCTCATTATTCTTTAGAGGTTCGAGAATGGCTACACTTAACATTTAGAAATTGATGGATTGGAAGGGGGCGAGAAGCCACAATTAAATGGCCCCCTCGGTCCCCAGATATGAATCTATTAGACTTCTGTTTTTGGGGCAACTTGAAAAATGTCATTTACTCGATTCCTGTTCCTAACGTCGAAGTTTTAGGAGAGAGAATTTTTAATGCTGAGAATGAAGTTCGACACTCTCCACATGTTTTAAATAGCTTGTATGGTAATTTTAGGAAACGGTCGCAAACGTGTATTCAAGTTGGAGGTCGTCATTTTGAACAAATGGTTTAATATCTAAAATCAACAATCGTTGTCTTCATGTTTAAATTTTTATACTATTGAAATTCATACTTTGTGTTAGTTTTTTTTAGTTTGCTAATAAATTTGCTTTTCAATACTTTCGTCTTTAATTTGTAATGGCCTCGTGCAATTTATAAGCACAAAATGATCCAGTACGTAATATTGTCAAATTATAATTTGACACCAGCCTACTTTTAATATTTTACACTTGTGCCCATCGCTTTTTATTGATCACTTAGGCAGATGTAACTTAATTTTTTCTCAAAAATTGTCGATTTTACGAAATGTCTTCAAGAGATAAAAAGTTTCTAAATTTATCAAAATGTTTAGTTATTTTTTTTAATTGAAAAAAAATAACAGGCAGAACGATATTTACAAAATTTCAAGGGTAGTTAATTTCACCCCTTTGTGTACATGCTAGGCGGATGAAATGTTTTCGTTTGATGAGTAACCGAGACGTGCCAAATTTCGTCTTTTTCCAAATATGTTATTTTGAGATAGAAATTAAAAACCGTTTTTTGGTACAGCCCTTTAAGGCGGTGTAGCTAGACAGGAAAGGGTTATTTTGAAAAATTTTATACGAAGAACCCGTCTTAATTTTCGACAGGGAATCTACTGTTAAATTTTTTGCACGTTATTACGGGACGCCCTGTATAACAATAAATTATAAGTTTCCCTTAGCCTATATTGTAAATTCTCCCATATTCAAAAAAGGCAATAAATAGTCTATAGATAATTACAGACCTGTTTCTCTTTTATCTTCATTTGCAAAAGTAACAGAAAGAATAAGTATCTATGTCAGACTTCTTACATATTTCATTGAGAGCAACATAATTACTAACAGCCAACATTGGATTCCTCCCTAATAAATCAATAAACTATATGATCTCTGAAATCGATAAATGTAACTGTGAAGCTGGCTTATATTTTGAATTCACGAAGGCTTTTGACCTTGTAAATCTTGATATCTTTTGTAACATTAGAATTTTATGGAACAAAAGGGATGGCGAATATTATGTTAATTAAATATTATCTAAGTAATTAAAGTTTGTAATGTTTGTATGACATCAACGAAAAGAGACAAACTAGAAGAAATGTTTTCAGACCAGAGCGTGGCAGATGGAGGTGTTCTACAAGGTTCCATCCTGGGACTACTTTTGTTCTTGATCTTAGTGAATGACTTTGCATCTCACGTAGAAATTAATTCAATTTTCCAATTTGCGGATGACGTTTCAGCTGTTATAGCAGATAAAAACATTAACGTCACCATCACTTAGATCAGCAAGGGTAGCCTCTGAGGTAAACCAGAGGAGTACATTTAATGCTCTAAAACTTAACGTGGATAAGACGGCTCTAGTAGCATACAAAAGTAATTGCAATGAATCATTGCATGTTAAGCTTAATGGTAAGTCTATTGGAAAGGTAAGTAAAACTAAATTTTAGGAGTAGCCTTTGACAAGGATGTGCGTTGGACTGAGCATATAGGAACGGTGTTACAAAAAGCTAGCAAAGCAGGCTATGCCATGAGATATTTAATAGACCAACTACATTTAGACAGCTTGAAACTATTTTACCTTGCGTATGTAAGCCTGTCTTACAATACCTCTTGCAAGTACTTTATAAAACTGAACATAATGATACTCCCCTGTCTGTTTATATTTAAGATAGCAATATATGTCAGAAAGAGCATTAGTTTTTTCCCCAAAAATAGGGATTTCTATAAAATGTACTTATTAGATAAAGTGTGCTACTCCTTCAATGAATATTTTATGTTATATTATGATAAATGTTATGTTCAAATTTTCGTAATATTTTTAGTTCTACATTTATCTAGTTTATATATATGTGTAAAATATCTCTCCTTTTGACGTTGTTGATGTTTTTTTTTGAAATTTGCGACAATAAACGTATTATTATTATTATTATCTTTTAATATGATTTATATCTACTTTATGACTTACCATAATATCAATTATACTTATATAATTTGAGTAAAACAACTGTTAAGAAAATACAAGGTTCTTCTAGGGGTCTCACAAAAAGTTCAGAGTTGACAAGTAAAAATATAAAACTTAGAATGTATTGTCATTTCATTGTTTTTGAGAGAAAATCTAATATCGATTCATGGTGAGCAACTCGAAATAACCCCATATAAAGAAGTAGCATTGAATAAAAGACTTGATGCATGGTAAAAATGTCCATAGTGCCATTTTACTTAACTCTGACAATACACTTCTCAAAAGTTTTAAGAAAAAGTCAATTAACTTCTTATTGTTTATATACTATATCTGTCACGGCGAAATTTTAAGAATCAGTACAAGCTTACTGAAAAATAATATAAATATACTTTTTTTAACACATCTATTCTTGCTTACTGATTTTTGAAAAAAAAGTGACTTACAAATGCTGTTAAATTTATCTCGTGGCAGTGACTTAGTCAATATATCAGCTAATTTCTGTTCTGACATAATATAAGAAACTGAAAATGGAACATCATCTACTTTATCACGAATATAATTGTATTTGATATCTCTATGTTTTCTTTTCCTATGATGTTCTCTGTTTTTAATGATACCAAACTCAGAATGAGTTTAACTGCAGTCCAGTATTCGGGACCAGAATTGTTGAGAAAACGATTCACCTGACTGACAGAGAACATTATATCTGGTCGTGAACCTACAGTCTCGCAACAGGGAATGTTTCCATGTTCTTCTTGTCATCTTAGTTAGTTGGGAATTGCCCCGCATGAAGCTGTGAATAATAGTCTGAGGGTGTTACTTGGGACTTACAGCCTTTCATATTAAATTTCTCCAATAGACGGTTGACATATCCGTCTTGGTAGACGAATATTTCTTTGATTTTATTGTTGCGTCTGATTTTCACGTTGAATTGTTGCATGTACATATCATACACTACTGCTAATGTCAGAAGAATCCTAATCGATTCATACCTCACAACCGAGGAAAATATCTCTGTGTTGTCAATTCCGGGTTCTTGAGAGTATCTTTTCGCATACAGTCTCGCTTTAAAACTAGTTATGGTGCCATCAGGAGGTTAATGTTTTACTGCATAAACCCATTTGAAATTACAACTTGACGATCTGAAGGTAAAGGCACTAGTTGCCACGTATTATCTTGGATTAATAAAGACATTTCTTCTTCTATTGCATTGAGCCACTGCGCTCATTCTTTGGATGCTATTGCTTCCTTGTAAAACCATGATATTTTTTCGGATTTGCCTTGGAACTTGGAGCGGAATTGTTTTGGAGTATGCGCGAAGGATTCACATTAAAATTTCCTTATATGGTAGATCTAATTTCTCGTTTTGCTTTACCATCCTGCTTCGGCGTGTTTATTTGACGAATCATCAAAGGCAAAATGATCAGTTTTTCTGATAATACGGCTCTCTCCCTAATAATATAAGAACAACTAAATCATTGAAATTGTTAAAACAGATGTAAATACTCGATACTTGTCAAGAAATTAATCGAAATATATCCGACCATAGATCATAAAACTACTTGAAAATATTAAAGATGTTAGTGTACTTCATACGATTTACTATTATTAACTTAATCAGTTCTACCTATTTACCTGGTGTTGCGTGCCTTACACTATGCAGCATAGCAGTTTCTCTCCTATAACTATACATTTTTGGCATTTTCTATATTCATTTATTGTATAGCGATATAATTATAATGACATTTAGTATTAAAGTGTTCCAATCCAATAACCGACGTGGTGATCCTTGTGGATGCTTTCAACTTTACTATGGTACATGGTTTAAGCGCATAGTTATAATAATTGTATGTGTAAACACTCATGTATATCTTGTTACATTATATCAATATATCAAGTTATATATTATCATTACTATTATTAATCTGTTGTAGATTTAGAAAGTTAATAAAGCGCTGACCTTAATGTTCTATTTATTTCATATTATGAAAAGTCATTCTGTGAGCTTTTTCGCGTTTATATAACCGCTAATGACGATGGAGTATTTGTAAATAAATCTTCATCGATTCTACATTTATCCTAGAAAAGTAACGAGAAAAACTAGGTTAATTGTACATACAAATGTAATGTTCGTGTTCCTCGGCATAATGGTCAAATATATTTAGCTTTATCTACTATGCGTTACCGTATATTTTCGTTCAAATTTTCTGCACAGCGAACAAAGGGAAAAATGTGGAGTAAGTGCATTTTCAATTATACCTAGTCGATGGAACATAATGTGACATTTTTATCGGTCTACTTTACGCATCAAATATTCTACATAGACTAATTTGACTATGGAGGATTTTGTTATTCTGCGCATAAACTCACGTAACACTTTCCGTTAGCTTCCTACGTCGAATGAGCGATGTTTATATTTTTAATCACTGTATTATTTGAAATCATACTCAAATTATTGACAACTCAAATGTGATTGATCCGCAACGGAACGTGTTGAGTTTGGACCAAAAGGAATTTTAATGAAGATATATTTTGTAAGTACTCATAACTAGCATAATTATTTGCTGGAACATAGTTGCAATAATTGTAGGAACTTTAAAATGTTTTACAAGGTATTAATCCGCACTAGGCTAAAGTCCCTAGAGCAGGTGGAATTATTTCCTGAAGGTATAGGGAAACTAGCCCCCAGGAAAATCACAAGCTTTGCAAAAAGTCTTGGCATCCTGGGCAATAACTAGTTGTAGGGATATTCACAAAAGATCTTTTAAGTCGAAGTGAAGTAAGGCTACTTAAAACCAAACGATCCCTGAAACAATCTACAGATGTTTTACCACTGGTCACGAGTACGTAATAGGAAATTTTCCATTACCAGCAAACTACCAGAATGTGGTATAATTTTTCAGCGATAGCAACATTCCCGCGACATTCCTGGAATTTAGTTAGCTATGTTGCAATTACGTTGTAGTTACGTGGCGGCGATGTTGTAACATGGCCGCCACAACCTTCGCGAAACTTTATCGTTATTTTAAATTAGTGCTCCTTTTTTGGCATTAGGCCTTTAACCATATGGCCAAGTACTAATTCGCTTGCTTCGTTCTGCAGCTGATTATGTTATTGCAGATTGTTGTAGACTGTTTCAGGGCTCGTTTGGCTCTGAGTTAGCCTTAATTCGATCTAAAAGTTCTTTTGTGAATTACCCTACAACTATTTGTTGCCCAAGATTCTAAGACGTTTTACAAAGCTTATGACTTTCATGGGAGCTATTTCCCCATGTCTTCAGGCGTTAATTCCGCTTGTTCTAGGTACTTTAGCCAAGTGCGAATTAATAACGTGCATTCAAAGTTTATATGTTCCTCAGCCTCATCGCAGTATCTGTATTTATCATCTACTGTCTTGTTCATATTTTTGAGATGGTATCTCAAAGGGCAGTGGCCTGTTTGAAGACCTGTATTCGGCCTTAATTCTGAATTTTCGAGTTCGAGTAGCCTTGTTTAATTCTTTGCCGAATAAGTTATAACCTGTTTCGCTTGTCTTTGCACTGAAGTATTCCAGTAGGACTTCTTGTTCCGTTTTCCCATTTGGATCTCCTCCATTATGTGTGTCTTGGCCAAAAAACTGTTTAGGCACGAAAAATGGCGCCTCAGCTTCCAGTTAAGCTTTTGATGCAGGATATTTAACCTCACTGCAAAGGTACAGCACCGGCACCGTTCCATTCAACAGAGGAGCTCTCAAATTTAGTTTTCTCCTTTTGGTGAATGGAACAATAACTATTTTGCTCGTACTAAGTCCCTCTGATGAGTGTCATTTGGATATTATCTTTAAGATAATTTACATAAGGTTTGAGATCAAAATCTCATGTCTTCGTCCCATAGTCAGGCCATGTCATCAGCAAAGCCCTGAACGTTGAAGCCAGAATTACTCGATTTCATCGACCACCATTGACGACAGCAAAGATGGTAGACTGGACTTTATAGACAACCACTGACAGTAATCACCATGGCTGACTCATCCCCTATATTTGCCGTAATTATTCTACTTCTTACCATGGAGTTATCTATTTGTGTGTTGAGGGCTGTATTCCCCACTGCTCTTTCTATCGATTCATAGGAGGTGTTGTCAAAAGCACCGTCTATGTCTACGAAAGCACACATAGCCATGTGCTTTACCAAAAATATCTTTTTAATATCTTTGGCCAGGTCATGCAGAGCATTTTTTTGTTGATTTGTTAGGTTGATAGGTAAATTGCTTTGAGTGAAGCGGTAAGGATTTCGCTTGTAATATGTTAATCGAATATTGTCTCCATCGTTCTCACGAGAAATGAGGTGAGGCGGCGATTTGAATTAGGCTCGTCTGGTGGACGCCTACTTATTTTTTTGAATAAACGACACATTACATCCTTGATTTAGGGACCAAACAGAATACTATAAGAGTGACATTAGAAAGCAAAACTTGTACTATTTCTCTATGGCCTAGGTGACAGCATTAATATAAATGTTTAGTGTCAAACATAATGGTGATGCGTACAAAACGTGCCTAAGATATCTAACTTCATAAGATAATATGATACCCAAGATGTTGAAAATTTTATTTATTTTTATTTGGAAGTTAACACTAAGTATTATTCATATTATTTATTTTATCTGGTGCGCAAATTAAGATAAATTAATTTTATTAAGCCATTGTGCTGTTTATGTTTGTTAAGAAGTTTTGTTCATAACAATGGTACACTTCGAGAAAGAAAATTTTGAAGTCGCTACAAAATACAATCAAATTACAACTAAAAGAAAATAAGAAAATATAATTGCTTACCGTGTATAAGGATTACATTTCATATAAATATATAGACTATAATTGCCCGTATGTACCATAATGTATAGAAAACATTACAACAGTTGTTCAAAATGTTGTCTTTTTATTAACGTAAATGCATAGCTGTATTTCGAAGAATATTCGCCAATTGCTGGGGCGTTAAGATATTAATCCAGGGGAGTCAAATCAGGTGACCGTGAAAGGCCGACTGATAAGACAGGACTGAATCTCTATTGTAGGTAATCAGTTACTTTTCTTGAATTATGGGGAGGAGAGCCATATTGTTGGAAATACATTCCCTGTTCCAAATTCAAAAGTAATGCATCTAAAACGTCCTCAATTTACAGAAATCTGACATCAGTCAATGACCTCTTAACTGCTGTGGGAACAATGATTGTACTACCGGTTGTTCTAAGCCGAACATCGAAACTGAATCGATTTTGATAATTTTTTATGATAAATACCTTGTATTTTGTCGGTTAAATAACCCCAAATTTGTTAACCTAGACTCATCTCAAAGCAAAATTTTTCCCAAAATATTATTATTTGGCCTCGCGTTAATCTGTAAAATCCAATTGTAATAGTCCATCTTACGTTCGTGATCATTTTCATACAAGTGCTGGTGGAATTGATATTTAAAAAATTTATAATTATATTTATGCAAAATTCGGCTTACTGTTTGGTGACTGATTTCTAATTCAAATGACTCAAAGAAACAGTTTTTTAAATTTTCATTCGAGCCAAAGTATTTATTTCTGTTCCTTCTTCAATAATAACATTCCCTTCGGAATCATGGTTCTTGTAAATTACATCAAACTTCAACGAAGTATTATATTATAGTTTCACACATTTTTTATTTATAATCTGCTTTATTTCCATAATATCAAATAGGTATAGTCGGGTGCAATTTTACTGGGCACTTAAAAAATGCAAAAAATTTACAACCCCATTAAAATGTCGTTACTCTCTCGTACTCTCTCGCCTGAAAATTGAAACACTTATCTATATAGGTTTTTAATGTTCTTCGGCTTGTTTGATGAGATCATGCCGAATGGTTCACCGGCATTAATAATTAGCTCGTAAAGTTTTTGTTGCGTTTTTTGAGTGCCCAGTAAAATTGCACCCCACTGTATGTAGTAAACTTGTTATCTGGTTAGCTTCGTTATATAATTTTTCTTAATAGCAACTTATTTGGAGACAAGTAATTTGCTCCCCTGTATGTAATAATTTACTGTAATGTCTAAGAAAAATTTATAACTAAAATCACCTTATCTTCCGAACGATAAACTGAGAGCCGTTTGTAGCTAAACAAGCATATAATATTTTACAAAAAATATATATAATAACTACAATATCTAAAATTGATAAAAAGATGGTCACATGGTACTTCGATGTTTACCAAATATGAACTCTAGTTTTTAATTCTATTAATTGTTC
Organism: Leptura quadrifasciata; assembly: GCA_963675555.1. Classification (NCBI taxonomy): domain Eukaryota; kingdom Metazoa; phylum Arthropoda; class Insecta; order Coleoptera; family Cerambycidae; genus Leptura; species Leptura quadrifasciata. The sequence goes on along the minus strand of OY776673.1, from coordinate 193,775,360 downwards.
ATAGTAATATCGTGAATTGGTCTTTTCAGTATTTCTAAATAATTTGAAATCTGCTACATCACTATTAAGACAAATAATAAATTGAAGCTACATATTACTGAGTTCGTCGATAGAGTAACTTGCCATGTCAAATACACATTTTTTAAATAAAAATAGGCCTTTTGATGCAATGTAATAAAGAAATACCGCATGATTATCTGGAGAACGTTTTCTCCGTCGTTGGGATTCATTAAATAAATCTATAATATTTTTCACTTTTAGTAAACACCCTTTAAAACAATAAATTATTTATTCGTAAAATGTATTCTTAAACACGTACAATTTTGTAAGCAAATTTATATAGCAGAAAGTTTGGCGCATTTAAGAAAACCGTGTATGTTTATCATTAGAGCATATTGATGTTTTTGTCAGTGGTGTTTACACTTAGCAAATGAGAAGAGCATTTTTTTAAAGCTCATTAGTATTTTATAGAATTTAAAACATGCACTAACTCTATTTTTCTGAAAAAATTATTCAAGATAAAGTTACTTGCGCAAGAGAAAATATAAATTTTACCTCTGAGGAAAATAATATAATATAATAATAATTGTCCGAAGCTACTAAGTGTGTATTTATTAAAATAATAGTAGCCTATTTCCAAAAAAATAATAATAGATTTTTAAATCTTCGTCCACTCCACGTTGACACATTTTCATTTATCATAATATGATTTAGACAAAAAATATGAATTAGATAATGTATTATGTATATTTATACATAACATATAATTGTGGTAATGTTTTCAATAGATGGTATCTGCAATTATGTACGTTCAATATCCTATTACGTCTATCTAGACATTTATGTCAATGTGAAAAAACACGGAACCTTTTATTGCTTTTGTCCCTGTTAGTTCAATTTCAATACATTTTGTCAATTGTTCATTCAATCTTCATTAAGACTAATGCAGTTAATAAAAGAATAATTTTCGGATTATTGTACTACAGCTCTCTCTATAATGGACAAATGGATTTATATTTGTAATATATGTGAAAGAAGTTGAATAGTATTTTTGAGCGAATGACAAATCTATAAATTTCTCTGAGAAAGTAGCTGCGTCCAATATATGAAAGTTGACAGAATTGTCTGGAGATACAATTAAAATAATTATAAAATATTCTGAATATTAAACTAATCATAGATGTACCGTAAAACAAAAATACAGGTACTTGCAGTTTTAAAAATATTTCGTTTATTGAGTTACATGAAACCATAAAAAGTTAATTAAGAAAATGTACTTGAATATCAGCTACGGAGTGATTAATGAGAATCTGCTAAAAACAAACGAAATACGCTTTACTTGGAACGTAATTAATTTCATTTCAAACTGGTCTTAATTAAAGTTTAGTAGAGTATTCCTGACTGTACTTTTTCACTGAAATTTCTATCTATCTGTCCGTCTGTATGTAACTATGTTTTGTTTATTCAATTTATTTAAATCGAAGGAATCCTGTGGTGGAAATAATAAACACATTTTTGTTGTAATAGCACATGAAAATATTTCTCTGTAAATTTATTCAAATAGTCAACAGGTGGCTTAATTTGAATTTAAAATTGGATATTACTTTTGGGGAAAACTAACTTATTGTGTGACTCGCAATTAATTTTTTGTTATGTTGCCGCAAAAGTTGCTTAACCCAGATTATACTAAATATGGTTACATCTAGTGTGCGATCTTATAAAACAGAATATTGGTTGGTTGTATTCCTTATTTTAATAATACTCGTAACTGTACAACTGTACAATTTTTTATATTTATGCATACTTTTTCAATTCTACATATTGTTTCCGTGGACCTCTAATGGTATGGACAAATAGTGAGATTCAAGAGAATACTTACACATTGTATTTAAAGTTCTGATAATGGAACGTTTAAGTTATTACCACCTAAAGTCAGGACAAACAAATGAGGTTCCAGATCTTACGAATCCTTGTAGTAAGAGCAAACAATAAAAATAATAAGTAAAAACAAATAAAATTTATTATAAGAATCAGCAAAATACAGTACAAAATTGAAAGGTAAAAATCTTACAATAAAATAAATACCTACCAAGAATACAGCAAAGTCTAGGGTTTTTAAGCGAACGCTATGGGAAAAGAGTTATTAATTGAAACAATTTTACAATGAAAATTATATATATATGCATACAGTAATTACTTAGCTTTTACAAAATTTGGAGTTTCCAGAGGCGCTTCAAACTTGAAGGTTGTTGACCGACGTCCTTGTTAGTTGTAGAAATCCTCGCAATGATTAGATAAATTAGATAGGGGTCTTCTCAATCGTAAGGTGTAAATCAGAGCAAATACCAAAATTCGTGTACCAAAGAATAGCAAATAATGCAATAGTCCAAAATCCAAATAATCCAAAAATAGAATAGTTGTACCAAGATCGGAATCTGGCCTTACTAAAATCGTCTATAATTAAAATTACAAAATGATTCTCAAAATTAACCTCTAACATGAGTACATGTCTATTATAAATCAAAGAAATTCAAACGTACCTAGAATACTACTTCTAGACGATAACCTGCTTATTAATCCGAATAAATCGAAATTTCAGTTAAACAAACCAAAATATTAATTGAAAATTAGGTTAAATTTAGTTTTTGATCCGGTATCAAAGCGACTAGCAACCTCACGCCTTTTAACTTAACTTAAAGTTTTCAGTTCAATTTCTTGATTTAAAAAGGAAGTTTGACTCACAAAAACAAGGGGAAATGACTTAAACTGACAGTTTGATAATTCGGTTGTCAGAGTACCAACTTGTAGAATGTTAAAAACTAAATCGATTTTTAAGGACTTTCGATCATTAACTATCTTTACACTATCATTGTGTAGATAATTTTCATACGCTAATTATGATAATAGTTTATATTTTAGATTTCCTAAGATCTATTTAATAAATTGGTATGTTTGTCCTAGTGGGAGCAATATCTTGGCGAAAAGCTTAAGAGTGATAATTGGATAGGGAATTAGAGCGTGGTGACATATATCACTAAATGGGTAATTTATTAATTGATATTTAATTTCTTAGACTAAGACCCTTTATTCTTAATTTGACTAAACCAGCGAGAGATGGCATGTCACAAAGTAAGACACAACGAATTGAAATTTTGATGATGATTATCTATGGAGGCAGGCCCCGAAGACAATTGTTTAATGGTAAATACCCTGATAGACTTATTACACAATCAACTGTTATCAAAATGGAAAAGAAATTTCGAGATTATGATCATGTAAGAGATAATTTCACGAGACATCGTTCTACAATTTCGAAAAATAAACTGCTAAATGTTTTATTGACAATGGAGGACAATCCTCATATACCAAGTCACAAAGTCGCAGCAATGCAGTCATTTAGTTAGTCGACTGTTTTAAAATGTTTGAAAAAGAATGGAACCCATATAAAGTGAATTGAGCGCAAGAACTTGTTTGTTGCAATCGAAGCATTAGCGTTTTGATGGTAATATGCAATTATTACACTTAACGCGCCAGACTTGCAACGTGCAATTCAGCGCTCGGCGGGGCACATAGTCAGGAGAGTAGCTGTTGGTTGCAGTCTCGTTATGTTTCTTATAGTAAAATAAGGATTTTATAGAGGAGGTTGCGACTAAAAATATTATGTTTTAATTCAATGTTTTGTATGTAGAAAACTGTGCTCTTTCAAATGACATTTTAAAAGATAGGAGTTAACATTTCAAAAAATTGTCGATGACACCATAACTTTTTTAAAAATGTTTGTGGTAAAAAGTCTTACGGAAAAAATGAGAAATGACAAATTGTATATTATTTGGCAGCGGTCTCTGTAAACAGAAATTAATGTCAGTAACTTCTCCTAGTGCAAGACATTCTAATTCTTCAAATTTCTCAACCATTTCTGCTAACAGAGTTACTATAAGATAGTCAGCAAACATTGTCAGATGGCAAAGGAAGTTGGTTAGGTAAATCGTACATATACAACACAAATAGTAACAGCCTCATTACAGAGCCCTGAGGAACCTCCATCATCATATCGTGCGACCCTGACTCCAATTCAGTTAATCTCACTTTAAATGTTTCATCTTCCATATAAACGGCTATCAGGATGCTTCCCTGCAAACCCTCACGATACACTTTTTGTTTTACAATATCAAATGCTTTTGATAAATCAAATAGTAGTACTACACATTGGTTTTCATTCAATATTGTATGGACATATTCTAACAGATGGCAAGACGCCGAATGATTTGTTTGGTCTAAAGCCATATCGAGATACTGTGAGAATATTAAATTTTAGATTAGTATATTCCCTTGTCCTTGGTTCATGGACATATTTTGAATATTCTCAAGATGGTCAGCAATGGTCGGATTGTGTATTTCACACTTTGATATGCTTGGCGTTAACTTTGTGACCGTATAAAACATTTGAAGTTAATTTTTTGTTTTGGATTTTATAGATCGTTTTAATATTACTGGATTGTGACTGAATATTTTTAGACTCGCTATTTATTAATTCGTGGATTAGTTCTATATTTTACTCTCTTAACATAACCAAATTTTCTTGCAAATTAGACACGTTTGTGTTAAGCTCCGGAAAAACTATACGGCGGCACAAACAGTTGAAGCCATCCAACATTGCAGTTCGCTAGTTGCCGTTGCAAGCGTTAGACGTGCCTGTCCGCTACCTGTTTTGATCTACAAGAAAATATTGTAAGTCCCAAAATACAGGTGAGAGAATTATTTTCGACAAACCGATTATTTTTCCGGAACATATCCGAAATAGTTTTCATTAATCATGCTTTAACCTTTTCAGCTTCCGGTAGACTCGTAGGTGTCCTGTTAGCACTTCTACAGAAGATCATGGGGCACTAAAAAGTTATAAATAGATTTCACTAATCATACTTTAACTTTTCAACATTTTAGCCAGATCTTATTCTTCCAGATTTTACTTATTAAGCTTTTTCCAGACCCCTAGCTACTTGTATTACAGCTCCGTGCAGTAGCCAAGTTCTGTTTATAATTTTGCACTGTATGTTTATCTGTGGTCATACTCCTCATACATGGTATCAGTGCCTTGTCTGCATCCGTTTTACTGCTTTACCGTCTGCTCCGTTTTACCGCATTACCATCTGCTCTATTTTACCGCTTTACCATTTGCTTCGCTTTACTCACTGATCTCCGCTAATAACCGTATTCAGTTAAAATCGTTTTAGCAAGCACCTGCCATAGCAACTCTCCGCTTGTCATCACTGGTATCATTTTCTTCACCGCCTGCCTCCATTAAACCTAATTAACTGTTAGTTATTAATCTCTAGAGAATTGTTGGGATAATCAGTTAGTAGGAAGTAGCTTTGAAATAGTAGACTTAGTTGAGTAAAACAACCTTATTTACCAAATTCTGGGTTTTACGTGCGTGAAAGTCTAATTTCCGTAATTGACCCACTGGAGTACCATTTCTCCACTTGAGTTACTCAGTCTCGCGTATCCGCCATAAAACTGGGATTGGTGTCCGAGCTAAACCGGACAGTATCGAATACCCGTTTCCGATGCTCGAAAGACAAGGAGTTACCCTTTTTCTCCTCGTCGTCCGCTGAGGCAGAGAAAGACGCGTAATAAACGATAATATTCTTCGTGAAGTAAAGCTTAATTTAAATTAATATATAACACTGTGAAGGAAATATATTGTTTAAAGTTATCTTTTGTTAAAATATAGTAAGTACGTTAGTATATTTTATTGCAGCAGTAAGATTTGAAACTACCAGCTCTTTATCTCGAGATTAAATTGCATACTAGTGTCGGGAATTATGAAAAACATTAAAATGATATGAATATTTTTGGCAAGTCCGTAGGGATTGCGAGTGGTAGTTAAGTAAGCAGAAATTATTCTTCTGCAGTTTCCTTAACTGGATTCTTTACAATTTATTAAATAGGGAACACCAGGTTTCTGGTTTTACAGTCCATTATAGGAATATAATAGGAAAAACAACTTAGAACTTCTAATAAAGTAAAAATAAACCATATTCGTTGAAAGGTTTTTACAGCTGCGAAACGGCTGCCAGGAATCCTTAGGAACAGGTTAATATTCGCTATAGAATTCTTTATTTCATTATACCTGCCTGTGAAGGCATTCCGTGTTAATCTAGTAAATTGATTCCACTTGAACTTGAGACAATTGTTTTCTCGCAGGTTCTCAGATATCGCCGTAAAATGAAATTAGGGTCATTATTTACCCAGAATATAATTTTTTATACAGCGTGTCTCATTTTACTTGGAACCACCCCTATAAAAAGTTTATTTAATTTGTCGCTAAAGTGGATACTGAACTTAAAAATAGTAGCCTATTTGTAAGAAAAATTTCCGAGCTAAGCACTTGAAACAATTTTGTTTAACACGCTCAAATTGGGCTACATTTGTGATTACACTTTCACATATTAGGTTTAGTCGAAGCAATTTAGCATTTCACAAGCGATTTTTAAGCAGTAAGACGGATCGAGATGGGGTTTTGTATTCTATTTAGGACGGCACTTATAAAAAATGTTACAACTTTTTATCTTATACAAAAGGGAAATGCATGCTGTGCAGACCAAAATGCATTTTTAAAAGTGCATTTTTTGAGTTCGTTAAAAAATCTTATTTCGGAAAATAATGAATAATCTTACTATACAGGGTGTCCCACGACGAACTGAGGCGATCTATATCTCGAAAAGTAGACATCGAACATTTTTGAAAATTTGGTAGTAAACTAATGTCGATGGGAGCAACTCGGCTAAAATATTTTCAAGATCGTGGCACTTCCGCTTATACCGGAAGTCGATACCAACTTGCTTATTTTAAATGGGACACCCTATATATTATTACATTTTTGGATTGTACGCAAAATTCTAGGCCGATTTTGTGTCATGTCCTATACCTAGGTCTCTCCATTTTTGAGATATTTCAATTTTTATGTCAAAAATGACGTTTGCGGGCCCTAAAAGAATTATCAATTTTTCTTATAAGGAAGCCTTTATTATCTAATTTGGGTTCGATTCTTTGTTGAAAAAGACCTACTTCAATAGAGTTTTTATAATATTTTGATAAGTATTAATACAGAGTGTTCAATAAATAAGAATAAAGATGAAATTGAGAAAACTGTCAAAAATCAATTTTTTTAAATGGAAACCCCCAATTTTTATAATCGTATCTTATTCGCCATTAAAAATAAGGGTAACTTTGTATATGGATGTTTATTCCGAAAATTTTTAGTTTTCGAGATATTCCCAATTCAATATTTCTATATGGGGATTTTGCTATGAATTTTAAGTTCAATTACTTAGTTGGCTGTGACGGCGTTGAGTGCTAAACAAATGTATGTAGCTGTCATTTACCAATTGACAAGTATTAATTATCATGCTGGGGCGCTTAAATTATGCACACGAGGATTTCTTAAATTTGTTTATAATCTATGGAGAATGTTACAAAGTTTTACCAAAAACGTGAAATATTTGCTAATAGATATTCAGAGAAACAAAAACCGTCTCCGAGCAGTATTTAATGAATAATGGAGAATCTCAAAAACTTGGCACTGCAACAGTTCATAAAATAATTAAACAAATGTAACTTGGTTACAAAAGGTTCTTACATAAAATACTAACAGTATAACTAGTTATACTCAGGAAAATATTTTATTTTAATAAGTGTCCATCCTGAACTTCCAAACATTTTTCGCATCTCTTGATTAGTTCGTCATGGGTGGCCGCTCTAATAGAACCTGGAGATAATCTTTCAAAAGCATTCCTTACTCTTGCCTGACAATCTTCCATTGTTGTGACTGGATTAAAATAAACCATATCTTTTATTGTTCCCCATATAAAATAGTCTAAGACAGACAGATCAGGAGAACGGGGAGGCCACAGAAAAGGTCCATTGTTAGCAATCCACTTATCGTAAAAAGTTTCTTCCAAGAAGTTGTTAACTATGAAGCTGCTGTGTGGTGGCGCGCCATCGTGTTGGTAAAATATTTGCCTATGTTCAGCTAGCGGTAAATTGTTCAAATATTCAATATCTAAATCTTGTAATATATTCAAATACCTTTCACCTAAAAAAAAGTTGATACGTAATTTGAAAAACAGAAACTATTTAAGTATTAATTCACTACCATTTAAGTTTTCTTCATAAAAATTAAGTTTTACGACTCCATCATTTCTCACAGCACAGTACACATTAAATTGTCAGGTTTCTTGATAATTTCGCAATCTCACGGCATGGGGATTTGAATCACACCAAAAGTGGGAATTGTCTGTTGAAAAGTCCATTTTTCGTAAATTTTGCCTCGTCAGTCCAAATTATGTTGTCCAAAAATCAAAAGTTGTTGAAATAAATTCGCAAAAGTGAACTCTTCTGGTCAAATCGGTGTCCCTTAGGTGTTGAACCATAGAAATGGAATAGGGATGGAATTTGTATTTTAAAAGAATTCTATGAATAGAGTTCTTGGAGATTCCTGTTTGTAAGGCCACTTGTCTTAAGGATGTCATAGGATATGCCGCAAAATATCCCAAAATAGCAATTTCGATATTTTCATCATCGACAATTGGTTCTATTTTATGAACTGTTGCCTTAACGGTGCCAAAGTTTTTGAAATTCTCCATTATTCGTTTAATACTGTTCGGAGACGGTTTTTGTTTATCTGGATATCTATTAGCAAATATTTCACACGTTCTCGATAAAACTTTGTTACATTCTCCATAGATTATAAACAAATTTACGTAATCCTCGTGCGTATAATTTAAGTGCCCCGGCATGATAATTGATACTTGTCAAATGGTAAGTGACAGCTACATACATTTGTTTAGCACTCAACGCCAACTAAGAGTAATTTAACTTAATATCCATAACAAAATACCCATATAGAAATATTGAATTGGGAATATATCGAAAACTAAAAATTTTCGGAATAGACATCCATATACAAACTTACCCTTATTTTTAATGGCGAATAAGATAAGATTATAAAAATTGGGGGTTTCCATTTGAAAAAAATTGATTTTTGACAGTTTTCTCAATTTTATTTTTATTCTTATTTTTTGAACACTCTGTATTAATACTTATCAAAATGTTATAAAAACTCTATTAAAGTAGGTCTTTTTCAACAAAGAATCGAACCCAAATTAGATAATAAAGGCTTCCTTATAGGAAAAATTGATAATTCTTTTAGGGTCCGCCAACGTCATTTTTGACATAAAAATTGAAATATCTCAAAAACGGAGAGACCTAGGTATAGGAGATGATACACAAAATCGGCCTAGAATTTTGCGTATAATCCAAAAATGTAATAATATATAGGGTGTCCCATTTAAAATAAGCAAGTTGGTATCGACTTCCGGTATAACCGGAAGTGTCACCATCTTGAAATTATTTTTCAAAATTTTCAGATGTCTACTTTTCGAGATATCGATCGCCGCAGTTCGTCGTGGGACACCCCGTATGTCTTATGTCTTAATTTGTTTGGCTTAGCTACCTCCTCTACCACCCCCATTGCCACCCCACCCTATTATTAAAGGGAGTAAAAAATTACATTGGGATTTAGTGTGTGTAGGACTGTAAAGTTTTAAAATCATTACGGAGTCAAAACTTATGAAATAATTTCTATAATGATCTCCAAATGTCAACTCCTCTTGGCATATTCCTCCAAAGCACCTACTAACCTTAAGTTGTTTCAACTCTGTGAAAATTTTACCAATCAACCTCCTCCAAAAGACTCCATTCAATCCCACAAACATTCAAACAATTACTAGGAGATATCAAACTTGCCAAATCATCTGTTAATCCCATTTCACCTATACTACCTTGGGTCAAAACACTAACTGTCATTAATACGTTTCCACATTAATACACAAGACATGCTACTTGTAATATCATCATTAGACCAGCTTTCTTAGACACAACCGATATAAAACTCTTTGATAATATTCCTTATACTGACAAAAATGGTGTCAACTGCTCACTGCAGTATTCAAACCGGTGATTATAAGAAATCTTAATTGTACTCAGAACAGTAACAATGGAGAACGGGACTATTTCAATATGCGCAGATTTACCTGCATCTATCCACTTTGTTGAGGATATAAACACCCAAAACCATTTGGCCTAAAACATATACGAAACTTATTATTTACAACTTACTAAGGAAGCTTTAGAATTCGATTTGCCCGTAGAAGTGGTTCAACTGCATGATGTTTAAAAAAATGTGTAAAACAAAGGATTGCAACTAAATGGTAAAATCTGTGGAACAAGGCAAACATTAAACTGTATGGTACCCAATCTAGAATTAATTCTTATAGTTTACTACCTATGAGCCAGAGACAAAATAATGTTTAGAAGGTTTTGAATTGGATATAGTTACGCCACAATATGTATCATATTTGAATATGTTATAGTCTTTCAACATAGTTTGTACCAGTGCCCATAACCAGAAGCAGTCGAGACACGTAATGTGGAAATAAATAAGATAAGTTAAATAATTGTGAATTGTACGCTAGAGAATAGATGTGTGTCACTCGTGCCAGAAAGTTAGAGGCAATGCTACATCGGAAAATATATCAAAATCGTTATGATGATTATTGAAGAAATTCAATATGAAAACCCAAATAATAGGAAAGAATATTCGTAGAATGCCACAAATAACTTTCAGACAATAAATTCAACAAGTTATGTAGAGCTGAATGCTTCATAATGTTTGTGCACAGAACAGGCAAGTATAAGAGACACAGCTAATGTATAGACACTAATCGGAAAATATGAGAAAGCATCAGTTTTGTAGGTGCAAATCAGGAAGATGAAAATGTACATAGTTGACTAACTGTGTAGTGTGTACAGTCAAGTTACTCATAAGAAAATTCACCTTGCGTTATTTGATCATTTATACAGGGTGTCCCGAAACTCCCGCCTTCTCCTTTAGGTACTAAATCTCCATGCAAAAATAGTAAGAAAAGTTCCTATAAACATGTGTCCGGAAATGCTTCCTAAGGGAGCTACGGCCTTCTAAGAATGGCGATTTTTCAATGTAGGTGTTTATAATTTAAAAAACAACCTGAATTAAGATTGTTATTATTATTACAAAATGTGCCCAAAATGCCTTCCTTCCTGCTCGATGCAGGTTTCAGCACGGCGAACAATATTATTTGTGGCCCCTTGCGCCATTTCTCTGGTTATAGTGTCAAATGCTGCAATTATGTCGACTTGCAAGTCGTCCTCACTAATTCTCTCATTAAAATGAACCAAATGTCTTATTTGACCCCATACAAAATAATCCATGAGATTTAAATCCGGCGATCGAGGAGACCAACATATCGGGTCACTTCTTTCTATCCAGCGTTCTTGAAAAACTCGTTTCAAATGACGCCTTGCTACCCTAATAAAGTGCGCCGGAGCCCCATCGTGCATAAAAATCAGATTTTAGCGAGAAAGCAGCGGGATTTCATTCAGCAAACCGGGTATTTGTCTCCGGTTCATTAAGTCGTGCGAGAAGAAATATGGGACCAATCTGCAAAATTGGTGGTAAATATTATTTTCAAGTTTTACTTAACCTATAGTAGTAGTAGTCTAGCAGCTCGCCTAGTACTCAAACTTGGCTGATCAGCAAATGCATCAAGAATCATCTCTTCTTCAGCTACTGGAATCCCTCTTGGGTGACCGTTACCTGGTCTATTAGGCAGGACATTTCCACTGTCCCGTACACGATTGAGGCAGCGCGTGATAGCTTTTGCGTCGGGAAAATGTGCTCTTTGCGGGAATCGGAACGCATACAGTCGTGCGGCTGGTACAGCCATACCATAACAGATAATCATATCGAGATACTCCTGTGACGTGTACTCAGCCATTTCTGTTACTGAATGATATACGCCTACTTTGAAAAATAAATAATGCGCATTTAGCAAACGAATAAGCAATATTTTGCTTTTACTCGAAATCAGCTTGCTATGTGGCTAATTGTGAACAGGATCTTTTTTTGTAGAATTGACCAGAGAATCATAATAAGGGATTAAAATACTAAAATGTCAAATGGAAAAATAAATATGTAGAAACAAAGAACATCGACCCCTCGTTTCTCCGCCCCTGGATAAAATTAATTTTGATTAATATTGTAAAACAATAACCTTCAATAATTGAAAATAGTTAACCAGGTTTCATAAAGTTCCGAGATAATTAGTAAAACACCTATTTTTGCGCCATTCTTAGAGGGTCGTAGCTCCCTTAGGAAGCATTTCCGGATACATATTTATAGGAACTGTTCTTATTATTTTTGCATGGAGAATTAGCACCTAAAGGGGAAGGTCGGAGTTTTGGGAAATTTATTTATTTATTTATTTCATATAAATCCAACAGGCAGACGCCCAATTAGAGGATATGCTTAAACTTGAATAAAATATGACAATAATACAAATATTTATTTTATACGTAAGTTATACACGCACATTTACATAACATACACACCTACATATACATAAGTATTACATATAAATTACGTCTTAATTTGAGAAATGTTACAAAAGAACATATCAATTCTGTCCTGAGATTACTCTAATAATCCATGAAATAGTTGAAAAACCCCCAAAACTTCTGTGACAGGGATGAAATATGGGTATCCCCGTTTTCGAGGGCGCTGAACACCAACTCAGCAACTATCCGTAAATTCGAAAAACCAACCCTATTTCGCATTTTTTCCGTCGTAGACATGCAGATCGGTTTTTTGAGCAGGATTAGGGTAGACCGTATGAAATTTAACCATACACCTCATCCATCCCGAGGATGAAACTACCCCCTGCCCTAATACTAAAATATCTCCAAAAAAATTCAAATGCATGAAAATTTGTTTATCTCCATTTTCAGGGATGCTCAACACGATGGTAATATTCATTTCGGTGGATTTCAATGTTAGGTATGATGGTAGTTTCAACCTAGGGGGTTGATAAACCGATACGCATGCCTACGATGGCAGAAAACTCGAAATAGGGTTGATTTTTTTAGTTTAGGGGTGGGAATCTTTAAAATATTACTATCGTGTTCAGCGCCTTCGAAAACTAATGTTTCATCTCTGTCAGAACTTTTGTGTAACCCTTTTTTTACAACATTTTCATGGAGTAAATTAGACATCATTTTTGATGCAGTAGCGAAGCTCACAATATATTTGTTCGAGGAGTAGGGATATGAAATAAATTGCTATGATCCCTAGAAACACGATACATAATTTAATTCAGCAGAGATGTACAGTCCTGCTTATTGTTAACTAATTTGGAAAGACCTGCATACTTCTTCTTTTCTTAACGTAAGTTAATTGAAAGCGAGCTAATCGTGTTTATTAAGATATGCCTTGTTGAATATTCCCCATTGTAATTCAGTCAAATAGTACTTTGACCTGGAAAAAACTGCATATTTGAATTTGTCATGCTCAATGTTATCAGGACTACTTAGAAGGTCTAAAACGAAAAAAGTGACCTCCCCAGTTTTGCTTCAGCCGCCATCTTGTAACATTTTTGAATCATTTTATCTCATGTTCTATTGATCGCACGGAAAAAGTTGCAAATAAACTTCTACAAATTCTTAATATTTCGAGCGGTAGAGGGCGCCGAACTTCTCGGTATTGCGGCAATTACTGAAAATATGTAGAATTCTATTTACATTTTTTCTTCAATGACTTTTTCCGCGCGACCAATAGAACACGAGATAAAACTATTAAAAAATGTTTCAAGATGGCTGCTGAAGCAAAAGGAGGGAGATCACTTTTTTAGTTTTAGACCTTCTAAGTGGCCCTGATAACATTGAGTTTGACAAATTCTTCCAGGTCACGGGACTTTTTTTACTGTACTATTACGAATTTACACAGCCGACTCTAAAAATCGTCTCTGAATTTTTCTGAGTAATTTTATGTGTACGTTGTAGATGGGGTCCCAGACTAATGATACATATTCTAAGCGAGACGTTACAAAAGGCACATACTACAAACGAAACGTATGCATATTACTAAAGCCTTTAAGGTTGCGTATAATAAATTCTAATATTTAAATATTGCTAGAGTAGTTACCCTAATATGATGGCTGACGGTTAGTTTTCTGTCAAAAATGACCCCGAGATCCTTAACAGTATTGGGACGTTGTAACAGCGACCAGCGACACACACAGACTAAATTTTCAACTGAAAGACATGAGATTGCATCTCGTGGCATTTAATGGTATATTGTTACTATTTTACCGAAATTCAACCATGTTTAATGCACCTGGAAGACGTTTAAAGTCTGTAATATATATTATTTCGATGTACAACTTCAGATCGTCTGCATACATAAAAAATGCATATTCAAGTCAGATACTTTGCCATTGATAAACATACAAAAGAAAAGCGGTCCAAGCACCGAGCCCTGTGGAACCTCAGATATTTGAAGGAATGTAGCGGACTTGTAATTATGGTATTGAACGATCTAATACCTATCGTGTAAATAAGCAGGGAACAGTTTTATTAATGCTGAAGATAGACCACATAAACCCAATTTTTTTCAATAAAATACAATCTGTCAAATGCCTTTGAAAAGTTTGGTACATATAACATCAACTTGACTCGATCAAGTTTTCACAAATAAACTGAGTTTTACACACAAGGTTCGTAACAGTAGACCGTCCTCTCATAAATGCATGTTGATTGTTAGACAGCTTCACCAACACACGGCTGTCCATTGCACAATGACTGATGATTTTACTGAAGTTGCAAATTATTGTTCTTAGTCTATAATTAGTAAGACTGTTTTTATTTATTATTTATTTTTATGTAATCATATGTCATTCAAGAAATTTTAGTTATATGAGTCAAAATATTTCATTTTTGATAATTCTGATCCAATTTATTTCTGACTCTTTCATATGAATATTAACGAAAAAGAAACTCAGTGTAAACCTTTGAGAGACTTCTGGAGAGGCAGTGCATTCACCAGGTTTACAACCATTGTAAGACGTATACTGTAATCTGTTGATGAGTGTATTTTATTTATTCTTGTGTATACAAAATGCGGTCAAGTCTCTATATTCAAGTCAATTCTGAGTATTTCTATAATTCCACACGGAATATTCATCAAATATATTTGGCATCGTACTAAACAAACAACTCCAATTTGATAATATACAGGCTGTCCATCGCACTTAATATGGGTCGTACAAAAAAAATATTTTTACGAAAATTGTGCCGATTTATATAACCTACAAAATGGTTTAAAGACATTTGACATCCATGGCCTACTTTATAGCGGAAAATATCGAAAATGCGGAAAACGTTTAATCCGAATATCTCCGTTATTTGAAGTGATACGAGAAAAATTCCAAGGCAAACATTATTTTAAAAACATAATGTTTCAACGAGGTTTTATCTATTTTTTTCAAAACCACTGTATTTTGAAATTTACTCTTCAAGCTGTTAAAAAAATTATTTTGAAACGGGAGGGAAATGGTGCCATTAAATAGTGTATTTTTCCTCCCTTTTCAATGATATATCACATGCCATATTTATTCATTGGTACTACGTTAGTAATTATAAAAACATTTTTTTAAAACCAATACATTTTTTTTTAACAAGCATTATACTTGCCGTGGAGAAGTATGATTAAACAAAACGATAAAATAATTCAATAAGTTGTTCAAATCTTTGCTATAATAAAACATTAACACAATTAAGAAGAATAAAGTAAATTCAGGTAACAAAAACAAAATAATAATCAAGAAAGCAACATGGAGCAATTATGGAAAGAGTATTCGCAGTTATGCCAATGTATAGAGGTCCTCCATAAAAACGTCACTCCTTGCTCATAAAGTTAAAATGTCTTTACCAATTAATTTAAGTATAATATCCATTTGTTAATACTTAAACTCTCACTCAATCATACTCGTTTAAGAATTTAGAATTTTCTAAAATGATTTTCATCACATTGATCGTTATAATATGTTCGTTACATGTTGCCAATGCAATTTTAACTCTGGATTAGCTCAAGTAGAATATAGAAACAGATTTCCACAAGCACTACAGCCGAATAAAACTCTGTTCAGAAAATTAGCTACGAAACTGAAAAATAATGGTTCATTTTTAAAGAAGAAGACAAGGTTGAACAGTGTTACTAATAATGTAAATAAGGTAAACCGAGTTATTAATTATGTAAGAAATAAAAATACAGACAATTTGGAAACATCATTAAGAGAAATTCAAATTGCTTGTCATATAAATAAAACAAGGGCTAGAAAAATTTTAAAGAAAAATGGTTACCGGTGTTATAAAGCCAAATAAGTTCACAATTTACAAGCAGGGGACAAACCAAGGAGGACGACTTTTTATAGGTGGCTGTTGGAAAAGATGCGTGCCGGTCCATTAATATGTAGTAAAATATTTTGGTCCGACGAGGTAAATTTTTCCAATAATGGATTTTTTAATCGCAATATTCATTACAAATGGACTTCTGAAAATACACACTGGCATAGACCAACTGGGTTTCAAAATCGTTTTTCAATAAATGTGTGGATAGGTATTTTAGGCACCAATTTAATAGGTCCTTATTTTTATGATGGTCACCTCAGTGGTCAAAGATACCTAAACTTTTTGAGAAATGAATTTAATGAATTCTTAGATGAGACCTACCTTTAGAGAATCGACACAACTTTCAATATTTTCAACAAGATGGAGCTCCTCCCCACAATTCCCAGATTTGCCTAGATTATTTAGATGAAATTTTGCCTCAACATTGGATAGGTACCAATGGATTTATTCGATGGCCCCCTCGTTCTCCAAATATAACCCCAATGGATTTTTTCTATGGGGTATATTAAAGATAAGGTGTTTTCGACGACACCGCAAAATGTAGAGGACCTAAAAGCTCGAATTCAACAGGCATGTATTACAGTTACCCCCGAAATGCTAAGTAATGTTTTAAATGCAGTGCCTCGCCGAGCTCTATTGTGCATAAGAAATCGCGGTGGACACTTTGAACACTTGATATGATATCTTAAAAATTATTGTGGGGATTGGATAAATATTAATGTTCTGTGTGCTATATTCTTTTTATTATTAATTTGTTTTTGTTACCCGAATTTACTTTATTCTTCTTAATTGTGTTAATATTTTATTATAGCGAAGATTTGAACAACTTATTGAATTATTTTATCGTTTTATTTAATCATATTTCTCTACGGCAAGTATAATGCTTGTTAAAAATAAATTTATTGGTTTAAAAAATATATTTTTATAATTACTAACGTAGTACCAATGAATAAATATGACATGTGAATCGTTGAAAAGGGAGCAAAATACTCTATTTAATGGCGCCATTTCCCTCCCCTTTCAAAATAATTTTTTTAACAGCCTGAAGAGTAAATCTCAAAATACATCGGTTTTGAAAAAAATTAGATAAAACCTCGTTGAAACATTCTGTTTTGCAAAAAATGTTTGCCTTAAAATTTTTCTCGTATCTCTTCAAATAACGGAGATATTTGGCCTAGACGTTTTCCGCATTTTCGACATTTTCCGCCATAACTCTTAAAGTAGACCATAGATTTCAAATGTATTTAAACCATTTTGTAGGTTATATAAATCGGCACAATTTTCGTAAAAATAATTTTTTTTGTACGACCGATATTAAGTGAGATATTCTCGAGGGCCCTGATAAAATGAACAGCCTGTATACAACACTCAAAAACTCAAAAATGGTCCCTCAATCATTGATTAACTGAAATTTCTTTAAATATAGAAAATATAACTGCATTTATCTCTGGGCTGCCAAGTTAATTCAACGAAGTTAACATAATAACATCGTGACTTGAGAGAGATATCAAAGGATCTATATGGACAATGATACCATTTTACGTTTTAAATCATTTAAATGCGCTTTAAATGTCGTGGAATATTATTCTATGCAACCATTAGATTCACTGAAGCGACCTATTAATTTTATATTTTGCGATAGAAATATAAGAGGAAATGGAAACTGATGGTAGATATATTATTTAACATCTAAAGGTTACATTTGTAACTTGAAAGGCAAAGCTTGAGATGCCAAAGAACTGCAATATTTTATTGAAACATATTTTTATGAATACCGATGCAGTAAGGGAGTTCCCTCGATGTTGACACAAAAATATGATACTAATTTGTGACCGTTTGAAGTAGGGATCACTACAAACTGTGCATAATGCAACTATTAAATATAACTTTTGTAACAATTCAATTTACGAAGAGTTATAAGTTTTACTATTATTATTGTTTGCCGTGAAATTGTTGTTCATTAATGATTTTGGAATGTTTGTAGTTAGTACTAAAGAGAGTTGGATGGTGAATATCTTCTGGAACAAATGATGCGCTATCATGAAGTACTTCGCAGTCGACATTAGCAAAGACAAGATCAAGTAGGCGACCGATACCGTTAACTACCCTATTGAACTGCTTGAGATTCAGTAAAGCTGCAAAGTTTTGGAGTGACTGCTTCTTACTATCATTGACACTACCATCTATAAATTTAGGCGCATTGAAATCACATAGAATAATTAAAACAAAAGCCACAAAAGGAATTTTTCTGTCCTAAATCGTCGAAAAAAGATTCAAATAAATGTAATGAAATAGAAGGTGGTATGTATAAAATAAAGATGCAAATTATTATTTTTTTTATACATTTATTTAACGTCGGCCTATTTCCGCTACTGAGGCCTAACACCGATGCAAATTATTATACAATCAATTGAACATTTACAACCTATAATATCAATAAGTGGAAAATTACTGTCAGAAGATGTACTAGAGAAATATATTATTTAGGAATTACTCCACACTGATAAGAAACTACCTAGTTATCATCTTAATATCGACGTTGTTTCATCTAAACATACCATATAAGAGTACTAAGTACAAAAAATCATTATTAGCAAATACAAATTAGAGTGTAGTAAAACGAATTTTACTTCATATTTCTGGCATACAATTGGAATTTTAAGGGTTTGTAAAATGAAATAAAATAATGTATCAAATGTTTTGAAAACCGTGTATAGATCCTCGATGAGCTATGCATGTCGTAATAAACGTAATATTCCACGTAACTTAACATTTTGGTAAATCTTCTGTTCCTTGCGTGAACTTACACATTAGTGAAAAGAGGAAACCAGCCAAGCTGGAGAGCAAAAGACGTTTTTTTATAATCTTTACGCACGCTTAGTCTGTGTCAGATGCAAGGTTATTTTTTTGTTCAATTCTCTCTCTAGAAAGTAGATATAAGAGGAAAATTTCATACAATAAATCCTGAAAACTTATTATGTAACAGATTTAACAAGGGTCGTTTTTGCAGCCGTGTCCCATAAAATTGCTAAAAGATTTTTTGTTCAATGATAGGTAATGTTGTTTTGCAATATACAAAATACGCAAATAATGGAATCGAAATTCAATATATTCTTACATATTTACATACCTACCACATTATAAACAGGTATAACAGTCCAGGATCCGGCGCCCCTTTTTTAAAATAATTACCAACAGGCTGAATTTTCGTGAGTGGCTTCGTTTTGAAGAGTCTTCCAACTTTTCTCTCTGCGAAAATTCTCGGTAGAGGTATGCAAAGTTCTACGCAGCCACTAAACATGTTGATCGTGGAACTGACACTTTCATAGCGTAGGACTGGGAAACCTGCCAGAAAATTTGTAGGACAATTTATCCATTCGATCTCAAAAATATTAATTAAACAATAGTGTAAAAATCAGCCCGTTAGTAATAAAATTTCAGACTTCGTTGTTTTTACATATTGGGGCAGAGCAGGAGAAAGAGAATCCTGGAGGGATTGGGTCCTCTGATTCTTCAAGATTCATAACTATCTTGGAGTCATCATAAGTGGAACCAACATCTAGACAGGGTAATACATAAATCGATAACCATCCTGGCTGCATGTAGACGAGTATATGGTAAAATATGGAGCTCAAGCCTGGTATGGTGCATTGGCTTTATACCAGTGTAATAAGATTCTCCATTACGTACGCTGCCTTAGTTTGATGGCCCAAGGTCACTTAAACAGCGTCAGCTAACAGGCTAAGTCGGGTGCAGAGACAGAATTTCTTGGAAATCACGGCTGCTATGAAAAGCACCCCCACAGCAGCCATGCGACCCTATTGGACCTCCCCCACTTACGTGGTGATTCAGGGAAAGGCAAGAATTGGGGCATATAGGGCACAAAACTCACATGACTTGGTTTTCCATGTATGGGAGTAGAGAAATATGAGGATAGTCAACATCGTAGTAGATCCTTTATTGAGAATGAGGTCAGACTACATAGTTCCAAAAATTACATTTAATAAACCCTTCAGTGTCTCTGTCGGGAATAGGGAGGATTGGTCAACAGGAGGTCCTGAGAAATTATGCAAAGGCCTGGCCTGGCATAAGGACGGGTCTAGGATCGAATCAGTAGCTGGAGCAGGAATACATGGAGAGAGACCGAGGGCGATTATAAGCCTTTCTCTTGGACCCTACGCCACTGTGTTTCAAACTGAAATTCTAGCCATGCTTGAGTGTATACGCGGGAATGTTAAACGACGATATGTGAACCAGCAGATCTCTATTGCATCGGATAAGCGGTCTTAAATGCATTTGCCTCTAGCAAAGTGTCCTTCAGATTGGTGTGAGACTGCCATGTAGAGTTCGAAGTTCTGGCGTACGGAACAGAGTTAAGCTACTCTGGGTGCCGGGACACACCAGAGTAGACGGCAATGAAAAGGCTGATGAACTTGCTAGACAAGGAGCAGCTAATACATTCAGTAGCCCAGAGCCTGTGCTGGGCATTACCAAAAGCTCAGCTACGAGGGTAATTGAAGACTGTCAGGAATAAACAAAATCATTACTGGAGGAACACTCCAAGAAATCGACATGGGAAAACACTTATTAAAGGACATGCCGAAAGAAACCGTAGAACTGCTCTCAAAGAACAGTCAGTTGAGAATTGTAACAGATCTCTTGACGGGACATTTTCCTATTAAGAAGCATCTGCACACAACTCATAAATTCAATGGCGACCTTGACTGCAGATTGTTCGGTAAGGTACCAGAGACGGTGGATCATATTATATACTAATGTGAGGCACTAGCGCGCAGAAGATATATTATTTAGGGGCAAACACAAAAGGACCTAGAAAGCATTAAAACTCGCCCATTCACCGACCTATATCACTTTTATAAAATATAAAACTTTTCAGGTAGTCTAAAATATTGAATAATATTCCAGAAGCAACCAACCGCAGATCAATTCAATTAATAATATTCCTTTCAAAAATGCTAGTGAAATTTTGAAGCACAATACATTAGAAATATGTCCCGTTGTCTATTTATTGGTTGCGCCAAATCAATTAGTGCTTAGCATGACCATTTCTCAACATAAAATATAAACCATTTAATTTTATTTCTTTTTTTTCTAACTATCCAGTTTCAACATATTAAGATACCTTTCCATATAAATAAATAATTACTAATTATATATTTCGTGGGAATTTTTCCAATATACCTTGTCTGGGGGCTATCAATAATTATATTTAACAACTTTGAGCTTTGGCCGGAGAATTCGTGGAAATTTCAGTAAAATCAATAAATCTCTCAACTACGCTTAGAACTACTGGATAAACTTTTACAATGCGGTTTGAAAATATATATAACAACTGCTCATTAAAGTAATAATAATAAAAGAATATTTTACAAGCAAAATATGTATAAATTATGTTGACAATTGAATTATTATACTATGTTCCTCATAGAAGATCAATTACGTCGTATGCTGAAATTACCGAAGTGCAAAAACAATTTTTCGATGAAGCCCTGCGTGTAAAAATTCAAGTATTTTAACAATATGTCATCATCAATCATTATTGGTACTTAAAGCGGTCGAAGCTGTCAATAGAACATAATAAAAAGAAATTAGAAGAAAAATCACGTACACAGTAATGTTTCAAAAACTAATATTGGTAGCCAAAAAGTTTATACAAAAGCAAAAGATCTTTAAACGCCATGCGGAAATGATTAAACATCAATTTAACCAATATACAAAGATATTATTTGTGGCAAATGAGATTTGGCAATTATAGCATGCAGTATTTTTACAATAAATTATCAACAATTATAGACTAGGTGTCCACAGTTGAGATTTGGTAGACGAGAGACTATTTTTGTGTACATATATTTTTTCATTATAGAAAACAGTGAAAAGAAGTGCTACCTGTTCACGCGGCAACAGTTTTTCTTTGGTAACAGTTTTCTTTAATATAAACACTTCTCTAATAGCAACGATCAAACTTTTTCATCCAACTTAGTGTGAGTTTTAATATTACATAAGCTTCGTATCCACAAAGTGAATGTTAAGCAGGTCTATCTTCGGTAATTGGATAAAAAAAACAAACCTTAATTTTTCTTTAGAGTCGACGTTTTAAAAATCTTTATTGTCTTCTTCAGGACTAATGAGGTAAAAATGACTGTGAATGACTGATAACTTTTCATATATACAGGGTGAGCCACGGTGGGTGGAGTATTAAAAGTATATCGAGAACTGATCAACCCCTACTTACGCAGCAGTTAAAATATAATTTTTTAGTTGCGGCTAGGCAAGGCCTGGGGGTATCTCTTCCATCATTCAAATGTTTCGGATATCATACGGGGTGAGTTAGAGAACGCTTTCTATAAGTGACTTAGAAAAATGCACGAAAGTCAATTTTTTTAAATGGAATGCCCTGTATATTATTTAATTATTTATTTATTTACAACATCCAACGGGCAGAACCCAATTACAGGATAAGGTTACGAATTACAGTAGCCTTTAATAAAAATACAAAAAGGGACAGAACAATAATAATAATTATTAAATATAAGTTACTTAAGTGTTAAATACTAAATTACAATCAGTATCAGTATTACAGATTTCATTATGATATACCATATCACATATTTATAGATATAAACGTTTAATGCTTCTAATATTACAGAATAAAATATCTAAATCATCTTCATTATTTGAATAATTATTAATCATGTGTTATATAGGGGATATATTACTACTGATTCAGAAAGGTGATGATACATTTATCTACTTAAAAAGGTAGTATACCCTATACCTAATGCGCACCATTTTCGATTAATAATAATAATAATAATAAGTCTTTATTTCCAGAGTATTGTACATGCAAAAACACAATACATATGGAAAGAACGACGTTTAGCTTAAAGCTACTTTATACTTAACCCTATAAATTTACATTCAGGAAAAATATGAATGAGAAAAGTTATTTAAAAAATATATATACATTTTACAATAAAAATTAAACAAAAATATTAGAAAACAGGTACGCAGATACACATATATTATTGTCTTGCGATAAGGCAGGATTTAACCTTTTTACGGAAACCGTTTATTGAATATGTTTTAAATTCATTTTTTAGTGAATTATAAATAGTACAAGTATTATATGTGAAAGATCTAGTAAACATGGCTGAACGGAAATTAGGGAGAAATAAGGTACTATGGAATCTTATATTAACGTTGTGAATATCTCATCTGTAAATTAATTTGTCGCGTAAATAGGGTGGACAGGATGTAAAAGTATGGAGTATAAAAGTATTACTAATGTTCAACCAACCTATTTGTTTAATTCTTTCGGAAACTCTATCAAATTTTTTTAATCGAAATATGAATCTGCAACAACTGTTTTGTATTTTTTGTGGGCGATATTGCGTAATTTTGTCTAAACATGGGTAATATACAGTAATGCAGTAATTTATGATAGATAATACAAGCGTTTCAATAAGCTTTTTTCTTATCTTAAAATTAATTATACTCACAACGAAGCTTAGTATCCAAAAAGGCCAAGATTTTTTACAACATTTACATGATTTATTTGATTATCATCAATTTCTAAATTTAATTCTTCTTGGACTCTTGTCTGCGTCTGCGGATAAAATTGCATTTAGTTGCGTTTAGTTTTAAGTTATTTTGTTTAGAATAATCCGCAATAGATTTCAGGTCAATATTAATTTTAGTACAAGCTGACTGAATGTCATTATAATTAAAAGACAGAGAAAGTTGAGTGTCATGTGCATAAGCTGAGATATTCGTATACGTAACGGCCTGAAAGATATCTGCTGTATATGTGAGAAAAAGCAACGGCCCAAGTACTGATCCCTGTGGGACTCCAGAGGTAATAAACCTAAACTGGGAATATTCATTATCTAACACTACTGCCTGACGACGATTACTAAGATACGATTTAAAGAACCTAAGAGAGATATTATCTAATCCATAATAACTGAGCTTTGAACAGAGAAGAGCATGGTCAAGGGTGTCAAAGGCCTTAGAAAAGTTAAGCAATACCAAAGCCGTTGCATCGTCCATAGTCCTAAGAATATCAGCTATAACATTTGATAACACAGTGGGCAGTTTTTTGTAACCTTACCAAGAATAGTAGTCTTTTAGTATATCATAACGGGTGGGCCATGAAATGTCTATTCTGTCATTTTGTAATGGCAAATGACATGCTACTTTTCTAAATAAAATTGATGTAAGTGATATTTGCACTTAATTTGAATAGCTGTAGCACAAATATGGCAGAAAATAATTATACAAACACAGTTTTAATGGATGGAAAGTGCAATAAGATTATTAGCAGAACTTGTACAAGATTTAATGAGAAATATTCGAATTTGCCGCAGATGAACAACAGAAAGTTTCTACGTATTAGAAAACAATAATACCTAAGCAGCAATAACAGTAACAAAGTCTAAACAGAAATCAAAATAATATCAATAACAGTAATAAATAACAAAAATCTTAAAACTATTGTAATAACTGTTCAAAATGTAGACCGTTAACTTCAAGACACTGTAGTATACGACGATGGACGGCATTTGTTATAGCAGCCCTTATTTCAGCGGGATTTTCAATCTCTTGAGTCTTGAAGTGCTAATTCTTGCCTGTTATGGACTGGAGTTTCATAAACTCTATCTTTGGGAGTACCCCAAAGATAAAATCTCACAGGGTAAGGTCAGGGGACCTTGGAGGCCAATTCTACGGTCCCAAACATCTAATTTAACGATAATCGAAAATGCGGTCGAACTCCATACTAATTTTGTGTGTACAATGTAGAGGAGCCCCGTCGATTTGATACCAACAAGTTACATATTTTTCAAATGACAGATTATCAAGACAGTCTTTCACAATTGTTCTAATTATACCTAATATTTTTTGGAATTCAATCTTCCGCCGTATATTATATTTTATTTTGTCATCCATTAACATACAAAACACATTGAAACTAAATTTGACTTGAAAACCAGCCTCTCTAGTAACGCGGGGGGTTGTATGTGGCCCAATGGTGACGATTTCGTGTGTTATAAATCCCCTCCCTAGAAAATTTGCATTCATCAGTCCATATAATTTTCTTTAAAAAATTAGGGTCCTCTTGCGTACGTACAAGTAACATTTCGTAATATTCTATTCTCTGTAGATAATCCATGAGATATGAGACACTGGACTCTTGTAATTTATAATTATGGTTTACTAGTATTCTTCGAATGGATGAATATAACAATCCGAAATCCCGTTCAGCATAACGTATGGAATACTGGGGATTTGCATGAAAATATGCCAGCATATTGATTTCATTTACCTCGTCAGATGTCACAGGTTTAAGTGATTTTTTTGGCTCTCTTAATGACGAACCAAAATTCACAAAATCCCACTGAATTTGTAGAAACTTTCTGTTGTTCATCTGCGGTAAATCCCGATATTTCCCATTAAATCTTCTACAAGTTCTGCTGATAATCTTATTGCTCTCTCCATGGATAGTAAACAAATCCGTTAAAACTGTGTTTGTATAATTCTTTTCTGCCATATTTGTGCTACAGCTAATCAAATTAAGTACAAATATCACTAACGTCAAATTTGTTTAGAACAATAGCATATCTGTTATCATTATCAAATGATAATAAAAATATCATGGCCCACCCGTTATGATATAACAAAGGACTAATATTCCTGGTAAGGTTACAGAAAAGTACCCATAAATCGGAAACTATGCGAATGAGGTATAGGTATACTACCTTTTTAAATAGGTAAATGTATCACCTTTCTGGGTCTGTAATAATATATAGGGCATTATATTTAAAAAAGTTGACTTTCCTGCATTCAGTCACATATGAAAACGTTCTCTAACTCACCTAAGGTTGCATAAAAAATCTCAAGAATGCAAGGAGCAGCTCATTATCGATTCAGTCATCCTTGAACAGGCAATGCGCACGTAGAGGAACTTGTATATGGCTTATATAGACTATCGGAAAGCTCTTAACTCTGTGCCGTATTCTTGGTTGGTAAAGGTTCTCCAGATGTAAAAAGTGGCCCCTTCCCTTGTTACCTTGCTCCAGCATCTAATGACGCAATGGTCGACTCAATTGAGCCTTAGCCATAAGGATGGTATTATTATGACGGACTTCATTAAAATACAAAAGGGGATTTCCAGGGGGACTCATTGAGCCCACTCTGATTTTGCTTGGCTCTGAACCCTCTTTCCCATATGCTCAATGCTAGTCAACACGGATTTGCCCTCAAGGACGACAGAGAAGCTCAGCACAAAGTGACACACTTGATCTATATGGATGACATCAAAGTGTACTCCAGTACAGCAGTGCATGTTAATTCCTTGTTAAGAACTGTGGAGATCTATACATGGAATTTGGGTTTGACAAATGTAAAACCCAAACAGTATTAAATGGCAAGCACAGCGCCAATGTATTCGAGTTGCAAGATGGTGATATCATTGAACTTATGGAAGAGAGAGAAACCTACAAGTATTTGGGCGTGAACCAACCAGTTCGTACAGAGCATAAAGCCATGAAACTAAAGATCCAAAAAACCTACATGAGTCATTTGAATGCCATCCTTAGTACTAACTTGAATGCTAAGAACACCGTGAACGCTATTAACGCCTATGTAATCCCGGTTTTATCGTATACTGTACATTTGGTATTATCAGATGGACAAGAACTGATATAGAGGACATCGAGAGGAAGACAAGAACTATTTTGGCTCAGCTCATCGCCCCAAATCAACCATTGAAAGACTTACCATCCCAAGAGCTCAGGGCGGAAGAGGTCTGATTGACCTTTCATTTCTACTGCACAAACAAATTGTAAGTCTTCAAAAATACTTCCTCCGAAAACAACAGACATCTCCTCTCCATAGAGCAGTCATTTCGGCTGATGACGATTACACACCTTTAAATCTCCATACAGAGGCTCCACAGAATAATACTATGAACCCCGAGCCATGACACAAATTACTGCATGGAAGCAGAAGCCTTTGCATGAAAGACATCCCCATGAGCTCAGCGCCGAAAATGTCGACCAAAAAGCATCGATCTATTGGCTGACTCGTGGAGACTTTTTCCCGAAGACTAAGGGCTTCATGATGGCCATAAAAGATCAGGTAATATAAACGAGGAACTAGGATGTACATGTCTCGCGCACACTGAATAAATTCACCGCCACAACTGTGTTGCTAAAATTGTACATTTAAAACTTGCATGTCTCCAACATCACACTGAGAGCACAAGCCCATATTACCAATACAATCCTGAAGGTGTGTTAGAAAATGATAATTTCTGGCTCTATTGGGATAGGACAGTACTTACTGACAGAACTGTAACATCAAGCAGGCCAGATATAATCTTAGTAAAAAAAGAAGACCTTCCTTATAGACATCGCTGTTCCTAATTCCAACAACATCCAGGAAACTATTCAGAACAAGTTAGCGAAGTACGCCACGCCGACTTAGTCTATGAGATCAAACAGCAGTGGAAGCAAGAAAACGTTATCATCTTGCCAATAGTAATATCCACCACCAGTATTGTACCTCATTGCCTTTCCACTAAACTAACAAGCCTGGGTCTCTCCTTTTTATTAATCAATGATAGGCAGAAATCGATCATTCTCAATACTTGCCACATAGTTCGCAAGTTCTTAAATCTGCAATAGTTTCTTTGCATCTTGCTTCGGCTGATGATTATAATAATACCGCATTAAGCGAGAAACTACAAAAATAATAATAATAATAATAAGAGCTAGTGAGGGAAGTCGAAAGTCTACTGGAACTTAAGAAGGCATACATCGTACCATTGCTGATATTATCAACTGCAGTTATTCCTAATACATTGAAGAGGAATCTGGAACTACTGAAAATACCAGAAAACATCTACCTGGTAATGCACAAAGCAGTAGCTCTACAAACATGCAGCATTTCAGAAGTTTCCTTAATTATGCCTCTGGAAAGGAGTAATTTTTGGTGGAGACATTCGAATTGCGACTTGTACCCTCATAAAAAAACGTATATTAACCAATACACTAGACAAATCTAAAACAAATAGACACATAACAGTATAGTAGTATAAATCGAAAGGACAAGATTTGGCGAAACCGTTTTTCAATCTTGCCTAAAAATCACAAATTATAACTATAAAATATTGTAATAATCCATTTGAAATTTGAAATTATCAGAGTGGCCAGGTAATATCCCTAAATTCCAAAATATGCTGCCAATTATAATTATATTTAGGAATTCATTATAAAGTTAATTGAAATATATATTGAGCTGCATAAAACAGTTACCCACACTATATTTCATAATAGTTAATTTGCCGTCGTTCCTATCTAATAAAATATTAATAATTTGAACCTCCATTATAATATGACACTAATACCCCTACTTAACTGACATTGTGAGTACCACACATAGCATTAAAACTGTTCTCCCTATAGGCAAGAATAATTTATTTATGGCATAGAACGAATCCCTATATCGATAACAAGCATTAGTCTAATAATCTCACGAAGCAAATTCTAATAAATGTAAATTAAACAGGAATATCATATAAATGAAAACCTTTCGTTGCAAATATTTACAGTATAATCAGATATTCTCATATCGGATTTGGAATTTAAATTCAAAATTAAGTGCAAAACTGTATAAAATGAATTCATGTATGGATATGCTGGCGAATATTGTTCGATATAAATATTTTCGAGGCAGTAAGTGGATGAAATGAACTCTCCAAATAACGTTTTATGAAAAAAATAAATTCTGTTTATGCAGAAACATTGAAACAAATATTTTTGTTATTATTGCTACTACATTTCGGATTTATTAAAATTAAATTCTGTACATCTTACGAGCCTACGACGAACTGGCTACGTTCTGGAAGAAAATAATACCGCTCGACCATAGGCATAGGTATTCTATAGAGTATATAAAACCATATAATATATAAAATCACATGTGAATCGCTTCAACACAGAGGGCTCTGAAGGAACTTCTGTCTCGGCCATGATTCATTCAATATACGTCTCCTAGAGCACGCGGCCGCTTTGTTGACGATTGCCAAGTTTATCTGTAGCCATCCTAGTGGGATTTGTAAATTTGGGCAATCAGCTGCAGTTTTTTCTTATTCTGGATATTGTTTTATTTTGTGGAACTAGTTTTGAGGAAAAACTATCACTACTAAATAGGATTTTAGTCGACAAACGGTAAGCATGTTCTCCATGGTCACCCTTCCACCCATTGACATGTGATTTTTATTATTTAAAATGCTTCCAGCACGTTTAGCGTACGCTTTTATGGAATACTTATGGTTCGTTTATGGTACGGTGTTGGTACGTTTATGGTACGCTGTTAGTACGTTATTGGTACGGTTCCCGGCACGCTGTTAGCATCCACGCTTCTGGGGTACGACTCGAAGAGCACCTTCGCCTCCGTTTAACACCCCCTCACGGCCGTCATCTGGATAAACCACGTAACCGAAGGATCCACGAAACTGTCAGAACTCTGTCCTATCTTTTGGGGGCTCGCAGCTACGGATTCCAGTGGATAAATACGTCTCATTTATACCCTCTTATTCAGTTTATTCGCTGTATTTTTCGTATCAAGCAACCTGACACACCGTCTGGGAATTAATTGCTACTTATTTCTTTCAACATATTATTTAAGATAATATTTAGTATAGTTTTATTTTTATTGTCACATCAGGGAAACGAGAGCAACTGATAATGTATGCGGAGCGCTATCTTCTTGGAAAAACATTCCCTGTCCTAAATCTAAAGGTAACTCATCTAAAATGTCCTCAATCTCATTTTCCAGGAATCTCAAGTATCTGGCACCAGTCAGAGGTCCTTCAAATACTATTGAACCAATGATTCTACTACCGATTATTCCAAGTCAAACATTGAAACCGAACCACACTTGAAAGTTATCCTCCCGTAATAAATTTTGATTTTGTTGTGACCAATATTTTGTATTTTGTCGGTTAAATAATCCCAAATATGTAAACCTAGACTCGTCCGAAAATAAAATTAGTCCCAAAAAAGTCATTGTTTGGCTGCACGTTATTATAACAAAACCCAATTGCAATATTCCATCCTACACTCGTAATCACTTTCGTACAAATGCTGGTGCAATTGGTATTTAAAAGATTTATAGTGGTATTTGTGCAAAATTCGGCTTATTGTTTGGTGAGTAATGTCCAATTCAAACCCAACTTGCCTTAAAGGAACAGTCTTATCAACTTCTATTCGATCCAAAACATTAACTGCCGTTCCTTCGTCAATAATGAAATTTTCTTCGGGATCATTGTTGGGCTCTCTTCGGAATTGGTTTTTGACACGTATAAAATAATTTTTCGCTGGACATTGTTTATCAGGATATCATTGGGCATAAAGCTCGGTAGCCGCAACTGCATTTGTTTTACATTCCCCATAGATAATTAACATGTCCAGTTTTTCATCTCTCGTATAAATTTGCGGCATTTTGAATCCAATTAACAAGAATTTTAAACAATTTTTAAAGACACAATAAAAACACCGTTAAACCAACAAATGTTTGACAAGCTAAATATTTCATTGTTTTCAAAGCCACCTTAGTTAACATTTAATTAGGACAAAATTGTATTTTCTTATTTTCTTTTAGCTGTAATTTTGTTTGTATTTATCGCACATTTTAATACTACATATGAATAAATTGCTTATTAATAGTACTAATAAATGATACCACGGTATCGATATGATTCTATTTGGAAAGATTGAGTTTTGCCCCAAAAACCATTTTGGTGAATTTCATTTGCTCATAGATCACGTAATTTACTGTCTTTAATGGGATTTCGATTTTTGTAGCATTACACGGGTCATTTAGAATAAATCGGAACCGTCATGGCATACTTAAATGGAAAACTAAAAATTATATTATAAAAAAAATTAATGTTTGAAATGTCACTTATTTGGCATCGTTCGATTAAGAAAATTATGAAGAATTCAAGAATGCAATAATATACAGGGTGTTCCATTTAAAAATCGGAAGTTAGTGTCACTTCCGACGAAACCGGAAGTGAAAAAAAACAATTGTATGTCAAAAAGTGCCGTTTATTATGCATGTAGCATATCCTAAATTGCAATCAATTATCCTCAAAACTAAAGGAGAAAAGGGGTATACCACGATCCTGTTACACCCGGTATATTACATATTACGTATTACATATTACACGTTGCATATTGCATGTTGCATATTACATGTTACACATTACACGATGCATGTTACATATTACATCTTTCATATTGAAGTAGATTCTTTCGGGTCTTGCCGTGGTCGTCGAACTTGACGTTTCGCTGATCATCCTGTCAGCTTCTTCAGAAGGATTCTAAAGACTGACTGTTGTGTTACACTCCTCGTTATATACCTAGGCGCCGCTTCGCTTTGCTGGTCATTGGTCACGCTTGGTTCGCTTCGCTGCTCATTCGTCGTGTTTGGTTGGCCGTGACTTACTACGGTGCTGGTACTTAGCAATACTAGTCTCCACATGTGATGGGTATCGACATAGTAAGTCACGGTCAACCAAACACGACGAATGAGCAGCGAAGCGAACCAAGCGCGACCAATGACCAGCGAAGCGAAGCGCCTTTAGAATCCTTCTGAGAAGCTGACAGGATGATCAGCGAAACGTCAAGTCAAGTTCGACGACCACGGCAAGACCCGGAAGAATCTACTTCATTAGACAACGGCCGTGAAAACCTGCATTCTACTATCTTTCATATTACACATTACATATCGCATATCACATATTAGTATTATTTTAAAAAAATATTTTGATAATAAACAAAATAAATAATCAAAAGCAAAAAAGAATTTTCCTTAAGATGCAGGCTAAGACAAGTTTTAAGTTAGTACGCTTTCTGGTAGAATATATTGACGCCTTTCGTATGTTTTTATACACCACGTTATATACCGTTTAATTACTTGAATTTAGAGCAGAAATACAGTCTTGAAATATTTTAAAATATTCATGTGAATATCTATTCACGGTTTGCCACTTTCCATAAACGTAAAATATTTTAATGAGAAGTAATTAGTTCATTAAATAGCGTGTCATTTGTAAATAAAACCGGTTAAAAGTTATCTACTACTTCAGTCTGCTCAGAAACATTTGCGTTATATTCGAATAATTTGTATGGGCATGGTGGCACGAGGAAGTCATTTTTAGTCAAAATAAACTATCCATTAAAGCGGACTCGTGTATTATTTTTACAGTTTATTTGGCAACCATAACACTAACAGATAAAGTCCATAGAGTTGGGTGCTTAAGAAACTTTGTCATGACTGTCATAATCAAGTTTTCGAATCAGCCCTGAATACACAACAAGCTGGCAAACTTAAAGCACTGAATACCGGAATGTGTTGCATACTGAATTTAGACCGATTGAGAAGTTACGTAACATAGCGAGTATAAAATAAATGGCAACATAAACTTTGCTTCAAGGTACAAATTGATTCCTCTTTATTAACTATTTTTCTATAAGACAATAAATTGTCGGGTCCCTCATCTCTCAAAACAGTCCTGTCAATAATTCTACATTATATGCGCAATTTATTCCTAGACATCTGGAGACTGTTTGTGAGCACTAAGACCGTCCAAAGTCGTTTGCTGTACTTACAACTGCTCAGGCCACTCTAACAGTCCGTGTGGCATTATCTCTTTATAATGACATTGTGTTCTGAGTCCGAATATGCTATTGCAGATCCTGGACTATACAAGGCACTCTCAGTACCCTTGTAGGCTAAGGCATCCGCTTTCGTGTTACACTTATTGCCATTTTAATTTTTGTCCCGAGAGAGTGGACGCAGTTATTTTGTGGGAGGGTATATAAGACCATCCTAATTTGCGGGACAAGACTTGAGCCAGTTGTAGCAACTCACTTACTACGTAGCAGCTCGCGTGCCCACACAAGTTCAACGGATTAGCAGAAAACCCATGACGGTTTCTATGAAGAGGAAAAATAATAAAAAATTCTGATGATGAGTCCTACCAAGCGAGCAGCTGCGGTATGCTGCATTAATGTTTGCATTCGTGGTTTCTGTTACCGCTTGCATGATTCCCACTAGCTCCGCCTAACATTGTGACGCGTTTTTCTCCATTTCAATCGCTGACGAGGAGAGAAAGGGCCACTTTTTGACACTCGAGCCCCCGAAATGAATATGCCGAATATGCGGGGCAGAGTGGCTCAAGTAGAGAGACGGTACGGTACTATTTTGGAAAAAAACAGTAAGATTCAGAATTTGA
Organism: Leptura quadrifasciata; assembly: GCA_963675555.1. NCBI lineage: Eukaryota > Metazoa > Arthropoda > Insecta > Coleoptera > Cerambycidae > Leptura > Leptura quadrifasciata. The sequence continues at coordinate 193,741,693 of OY776673.1, read as the reverse complement.
TAAATAATGTCAGTTTATTCAACTAAAATTACTATACACAAATCTATTGTTTTCTGAATGCAGTTATGAGGGCAAGCGGTGTAACGAAAATACTGGTACCAGATAACTCAAGTGATAGGGATAGCAAGCGGCAAAATAATAGAGAATTATATACAATACTTGGCTAATACCTCAGTTTATTTACTCCTTCATGGACTTACTTACTCCAGTGGTTACGGTCGGGCACCTCTGCTGCAGAGCAGCATTCGAAACGGAATGAACTCTGCAGGGCTTCTCAGGTCCTTTTCTGAAATGAAACTACTTACTATAGGAGCGGGAGTAGACACCAGACGGATGCGCTACTGGTAGATGACTTAGTAGGGACTTTGCCAAAATCCTGCTGGTTAGTGATGATATCTGACATCAACGGGACCCGGGCTCGGTTCTCGGAGTGGACACGTCTGCTGCCGATGAGTCGCCCTGACTGACTTCCAACACGGAATGAATTTAATTATTTCCTTTGAATACTTACAAGATGAGAAACGGCAGTAGTAGATGCGCGGTAAAACTTTATTACGTACTTAGGTAACATATAGATATGTAGATATCTATGTAGGTGTATGCCTCTCTATATAAAAAAAATAGTCATATTTCGACTAGGTAATGTTGTAAATAAATTTTTACAAACAAGTACACCTTGTGTTTAGGTTTTTTTTTGCAACATGAAATAATATGAAAATTTGAAATGAAACATTATTGTTATTTTTTTATGTTTTATTGTTTAATCTGTCATTTCTGTAATAGTTATGTATTACAAAAAACTTTACTTTGCTTTGCATTGCATTGCTTCGCTTTATTTTGCTTTATATGTAATGTTAACCACTGACATGATTGAAACTATTGACAAATTGATGGAATAAATGAAATGAGAATAATACGAAAGCGTCAGTAATCGTGTAGCATACCTTCAAAATGAAGTTTCGAAGTAGAGTAGGTTCCTGTAGCCGCAAATAGCTAGAAACCAAGTTTCTGCACCTTCTAATTCACACAGGCGTCACACATTTTTCTTTATTTTTTTTCAATAAATCTAACTTCGCATTAAAAATTTCTATCTGGACATATCGTTCTACCCAAAATATTGTTTAAAACAGGGTAAAAAAATTAAGAAATGCAGACAAAAAAGTAAGAACTACAAATAGTTCATTTTATTATCACAGTTCCTTTGGTTAGTATTTCGTTAATTTTCATATTTTTATGTTGTAGAGTGACCAAAGGACCAAGTTTTAAACTCAAATAGGCCATTAATAGTAGTCGATGGTCTCATGAGATTCCGCGTAAAAAAAATATAATATTTGATACCCCTAACAACTTTTCCAAATTTGAAATTTTTTTAAATTTAAATTTTGAAATATGAATCCTTTAATATTGCTCGATGGCTAACCCCTCCTTACAACTGGGAAATTTGAGTTGATAGAAAAACTCATAAATGGAAGAAATGAAAATAAAAAAATGTATGATTTCCTATCAATTAAAAAATACCCCTTTGGGTAAGGGGTGGGCGTACCTCCGCGGGTTTTCGTGGCGCGTCTCCTTTAACAGGATTTGCTCTACTCAGAAGGGAGGTATCTCGCCATTTTTAGCTTCATAGACTGTTAGCTATAATATTTATCCTATTTATTATTTATAATAAGTCTGTTCATAAAATTTAGTTTTTAATTGGAAGTTATAGATTTATGGGTGTTATAAATAGTCATTTACTTTCGGTGTTATTTGTAATAGAAACTGCCTCAACCCGTCGAGGCTAGAAAATGCTTCCTTGGCGCTAGGCTAGACGGTTGACGCCACATGCCTGCTATGCAACATGCGCTGCGATACTGCGATTTTGCGACTGTCGTGAGCCGGATATTTTTGCCGATATTTGTCATAGTCGTATTTATTTGTGCTTTGAAAGAAAATCGGATACCGATTATCATGTCTACGTTCGGCAAATTATGTAAATCTCCTTTCTGGAAATCCTCCTCCAAATTTGACAACAATAAACAAACTCTATTTGACGTTCTAAATAGTAAAGACATTCTTATTGCCTTGAATTCAAACTTTGTTCTAACGAGAACGACACGGAATACGCAGCGTGCAGATGGTCTGGCGCCTGCCGAGCCAGCAAGCATGTGACGTTGTACGCGTTTATCTAACTGAAATAAAGCAAACAGTTTCTACAACTGTTGCTGTTGTTCAGATTGGCTTTTTTCAACCACAGTTCTAATATTGTTATTATTAGGTAAAAAGATTTATTTTGCACTATTTTTAATGTATATTAATTATTTTGCGGGCTGATGTATTAGTACATTATTATAAATTAAAAATAGTTAGTCCTGGAAGAAATAAAAAACCTACCCTTGATGTAAAGTGTCTCTTATTTCCTTGTATGGTTAACAGTGGGAGGGAAAGTTACACTTTATACCCACAGGTGAATATTATTTTACCATTAAATCGAAAGTTTTTGCACTACTTTCTCGCATTAAGTGATTCAAGAACAGTTCTTTAAGTAAATATGCATATAAACATCAAAGTGCATTGCAATTATTATTATTTCGCTTGCGATAACCTACTTCGTTATGTTTTACACCCCTTCTAACTCTACATAACTTCATAATTGAAAAACTTAGTACTCATAAAATTTCTTTAATAGAAGTTCATTTTGCATGCTAAAATGCACGCATTTTAATATTCAATTAACGTTGAGTATTTTGCAAAGCGACATGAAACTTGAATAAATTAACAATTTTAATATATAAAAAAATTAAGTCATCTATTATGCAGGAAATAAGAGACGTAATATTTTTTATGTCTACTTTATATATTTTTTAGAAAATTTCTGACTTCCTAAGTGAGTAGTTAATAAAATTATATTATGATTGTTTCTCATTGCATATTTTTTTATATAACAGCATATGTCTGTAACGGGCGAGACTAAACAAAAATGGAAACAAAATCTACAAGTGCGATTGTGAACCACACTAATATCTGTATAAAGCAAGATGACGCTTCTGCCCATAATTCAGTCATAATAAATGATTAATTTCAACAGAGATTCGGAGAAAACTTCATTAATCCAAGGTCACCTGATTTGTCTCCCCTAGATTTTTCTGTTTGGAGTCATTTTAAAATTACTGTCCAAAACAAATGGGTCACATGGTATATTGAAATTTGAAATATCACTTATGAGGTATTATTGGATTCAGAAAATTATGCAGCTTTCTAAAATGCAATAATATGCAGGGTGTTCCGTTGAAACCGGAAGTGGAAAATGGGATCATTTACATGTCAAAAAGTGACCTTTATTAACTATATAGGTGTTCTTAATTTCAATCCTTTATCTGCAAAATTAAAGGAAAAAAGGGGGTGCACCTTAATTTTGTTACCCGTGATATAGCTAAAACTTTTAAAATATTTTTACTCTATTTCTCATGGCAAATTTTATAAGAGTTCCATGATACAACCCTGAATCTGAATGATGTATACACCCTCCATCCTACAAATCCTCCCCAACACTTAGAATTTGTCAAATATTTTTACAATTTCAGAGTTTTGACTGTCTAGATCCCCATTTGGACGCACTGGACGCAGTGCCGGTCGGGTCCATTTATGTTAAAGCCATCCTCATTACGGTTTCTTATTTTGTCTGTATAGTCTAACAATCCGTCGCCATCAAAGAATTAAAAAAATCGGCAGCTACTAGAAACAGTTGGAACCCCCCCAGTCGGTGGAACTTTGAAGCCGAAAAGAGCATTAAATCGTGTGAGAAAACGGCACTAAACGTAATTCAATCTCAACCAAAACTCTTTCAGATCTTCTGAAGCACTAAAGACACCCTCAATTTGATGAATTTACAACAATCGCCTGCGGCTCGTGCTGCAAATGTCATCTGCGCGAGTTATTACTTACAATATCGGTCGTTGAATAATAAATATACTATTCTAATATTAACAAGTTTAACATCACTTGAACAACTAAGAAAGTCTAGTTACCCTAAACATTACATGATAAATTCACCAACGTAGGTACAGAAGGCATATGATATTGCTATTGTTATCCTCCTTTCTTCAGATCTACTATGACTTTGAGTCTCAACATCAAACAACCATTAGCAAGAACAAAACTACATGACCAGTGTGACCACCGCATAATTACCACAAACCTAAAACCAATTATTCTAGGATTTCTGAATAATCAGAAGCGTTACGGTCCATTTAAGGTGGGACCGCAGCGAAATAAGAGGACACGCAGTTAGAATAAGGTGGACGCTATTTGTGCACAAGCGCAATTATCTCCTTCCTTCTACGTTAGCGGTAACGGAGGTGTAGCGTTAGTGTGCAAAAACTCTCTATTATAAAACACTGTGCGGGAAACAAACGACAATCGTCAAGTCAAGATTTGCTCATTGCAAACTGATCCCTCGTGGCTATCTTTGTTAAATGAAACATTAGTTAGCTTGCATTTCAGTAATTTTACTAGATTTTAGAAAAATATTTGTAGTTTAGTTCTTCGATTTGTCTGAATATATATTTGAAAACGTCACTAAACGTAATCCGATCTCTACCAAAACCTTTTCAGATCTTCTAATCGCTGAAGATCCCCTTCATGCAAACTTTTATCCAAATCCGTTCTCCAATTCAAAATATTTGAAATTAAATAGTACAGTAAAGCTGTATAGTTGTTGAATAGGTATACACGTGACACGTGACGTGACAAGTTTCACGACGCAACGGCTACGCGCATCGAACATGCCACGCGATATGCGATCTATGCTTAACACTTGATTTGTTTTGAACTTTTCGAAAGGGTGGAAGTATGATATATCGTTGAAATCGGAATTTTAACTGCTTCTCTATGGTTTGATTGCATTGAAAATAATTATAAAATAAACAACTTGTTGCGCCAAAACACCACTAAACGTAATTCGATCTCAACCAAAACCTTTCTAGATCTTTTGGAGCACTAAAGAAACCCCCATGCAAAGTTTCATCCAGATCCTTTCGGGGCGCTATCGTGCACACACATACATACACACCATCTCACACTTTTCAAAAACAACATTTTTAGGTTCCTGGGACCTCAAAACGTAAAGACTTGATGTTATCTCCATTTTTGTTTCAATTTTAGTAACCTCTCACAATTTTATTGTGGTGAGATTAAAAATCGTATCAAATATGAACATAATACTGCCTACTTTACAGTTGACATACAGTTGCATATTTTACTGAAAGAGGTAAAAAAATGATTATTACACCTATTTATAATTATAAATGTAACGAGATTCTGACTGAATGTTTGACAAATACAAAGACAGTTAACCCTGTTACAGCGTATTTCGTTACAAAAAGAAAATTATGAAATGTGTATTATTTTAAACCACAATATACCACTCCAGGAGTAAGTCGTACGTTATGAAGCGGTCTAGAGCAGCGACATAGGATTCTCATCAACTCTAACGAGAGTTTCGGGATTGTTTACATATTCAGACAAATGGAAATGACCTCTGCCAATCATTATGAAATGTTTCAGAAAATTGCTTTTTTGTTCAACAACTTGGAACTTCTAACAATGATCTGGTCTAGTTTTACCAATTTCAGTAATGTATGAACTCTATTTTATGTGGCCGCATCTTCAGATCTCTGTTTAATATCCTCTTGAAAGATTGACTGCTGGTCACATTTGCCTGCTGAGCTGACTGTTAAAAATGGCTGATAGCTGATTCCGGTTGAGTTCGACTTTTTTTCACGTAAACCCGGAGAGACTCTCTTAAAAGGTCCTATTTAATATTTTAGGTGTCGATCACGGATTTTCATATAAATATAGTTAGTTATGCAGATATCTAATCATGTTATTCTTAATATAGAGTCTAATTTGATATAAATGTCTGGTAAATTTAAGTAAAGTTAACTTAATGCCAATATAAAAGTATCCAGTAAATTCCACCCTTATTAGTAAATGATCACTTTCGTAACTGTGACAATGAAATAAATGTGTCTCTAAATTGCAGATAATTCTCTGCAAGTCTTGGTATTATTGGTATAAAGAGGTTATCTCTATTACCAAAAATTTAGTTTTATTACGGAATAATTTCTCGGACCAAGAATATATCATCATTACTATTAATAACAAGACAGTGCAAATAATAAAATATTCATTCATTTTTCTAACTACTGTTCATTAAAATAATATTTCCGATTGTTATTTTATCATTTATTTATATTGACTGGTATTATACTTATCGATGTAAATGAAATTAGTTTCTTGTATAATTCGAGCATGGACTTATTCTTGAAATACTGCTGATATTTTCATCCCCAGACTTATGTTTCAGTTTTAATATACGGGGTATACAATTTTTCAAAATAACCCTTTCTTGTTCAGCTACAACACCTTAAAAGTTCTGCCAAAAAACAAATTTTGAAGAATCTCAAAATAATGCAATCAGAAGAAAAGAAAATTTGCCACTTATCGGTTACTTATCAAAAGGCATTGAACGAAATTATTTCATTCACCTTCATTTCATTGAATTTAAATTGTTGGGGCTTCACTCCCCCACATACGAGCTAGGATTTTGCAGTTTAGCCTCGAGGTGAGGCTGTTCTGAATGCGCATATTAGAGCAACATCGATTGAGTACGTGCTACCACAGTCGATACATTCTTTTGAAACCACATTTTTTGCTCCAGAGCACCTGAAAACGTGTAAATTCACCAAAAACTCAAAATCGATTTTTGCACGATCACAATACTTTCCTATACCGAGTGTCAACTGATCAAGGTAGACCCCTTTTTTCCTTATTTTTTAGATATGAGAATGAAACTTGGTAGATGTATCATAAGACCAAGAAGATACTTTGTGGCATAAATGTAATTTTTGTCCTTCTTCCGGTTTCACCGGAAATGACTCTAACTTTTGGAACACCATGTATGTTATTTTTTTGGAATCCTTATAAAACACCGAGTACGGCGATATTCCATAAATAATATTTCGACTCCATGAAAAAAATTTTACTCAAAACTTGTTGGTACATCTAGAATGCCATGACCGAATAAAATGGGTTGTAATAGACCGGTGCGGTGTGGTGTAAGAAAAATCAAATCGAACATAAAAATTTGAGAATCAATTTTCAAATTTGACCTGAACAGTTTTTTTAACAAAACATAATTTTTTCAAATGGAACCACAATGGTAAAGTACTACTCTAAAATAACGGATATTCTAAGGAATCCGTGGATGTGCTCAAAAGCAATATTTTCTGGTCATGGCACTCTAGATGCACCAACAATTTCGAGTGAAGTTTTTTTCATGCAATAGAAATGCCGCTTATGGGGTATCATCGTACTCACAATTTTTCAAGGATTCTAAAAATATAATAATATACAGGGTGTTCCATTTAAAAAAGTGTTTAAAAGTGTTAAAGAATCGATTTAAAATCAGGATAAATTAACGTTCTTAGACTTGATTGAAATATTTTGTTGTTTAAGTAATCTTAATAATGACTATTAAAAATAAAATATCAATTTTCAGATATTAAAATTGTCATTTTAAGTAAAAAATTCTCAAATTCGCAAAGGTATTCCAGACCGAGACATTCGCTATTTTGCCTGCGTATAGGAGAATATGCACAGGAAATATTCTAACAAACACATATACATATGTAGTGACAGCCAAGCGGTATTTAAGGCCCTGGAATCAGTTAGAACCAAATCTTCTGTAGTTCAGGACTGTAGACAGGCACTCTACGAACTTGGCTCGTCCAACTGAGTCAAACTTCTTTGGCTGCCTGGAGCCTGGTGCTCTGGAGTGGTTAACAAACCCAACTGCAGGTTCTGTGAAGAATTGAAGAAAACATTCACCCACCTACCCTCTGCCTCAGTCTCATGAACTCGAGGCATAAGCACTTCGGCGTAGGCTTCCCTGTACCAGAGGATCTAAGGAATGCTCTGCTTGGAAGGATTCTGGCCTTTGGTCTGGGGTCCGGGCTGATTGGAGACTTTCATTGACCAGCTAGCGGATACATAATGGATCACAAGGCCTGAGTGCTGTGATTGTTTATCGCACCACTAAGGAGATGAGGAAGAAGCTACCTTTTAAAATAAAGAATCGAGGTTCCGAAAAGGTGTTTATAAAATAAATGTGACGTGCGATACCACCGGCGCCTCCGCCATTTATTAGAAAACTATGTTTAGCCAATGTACTTGCGTATTATTTTAGTTGCATCACTGAACTATATTCATGAAATTTTAACCAAACAAATCTTGATACCTAGCGAAAGGTTTTGAACATACCCAACGTTTTTGAACACAATAGAACTTCAAAGGAATGTTGGGGATATACGCCATGAATTTACTCAATATGAATATTTTTTTTACTTATTTATTTACTGATGTAATACAGCGGGGAGAGCGTGGGTGCGTCTTTACTATGTACATACTTCGATATGCGATGTAAAGCAACGTAAGGCGCGGTTAGTAGTTGGATGGATGACCGTTCCAACGAAAACCGCGTTCTCGCCTCACACATCTTTCACCGGCTTGTATATCAGTGTATGTGCGGAAGTTATACAACCTTAGGCGAGGGTTGTATAGAGGATATACCATCTTTCGGAGGGGATGTAAAGCCATTGGTGCCTTGTCTATTAAATGTTAGGCAAGTAAAAGATCCCTACTCTTCTTAAGGGAAGAGGTTCGGCAAAATTTCTGGTTGGGGGTAGCTCGTCTACAGGCGTCGGTAGACGAAAAAAAATGTAATACAGCCAAAAAACATATGTCTAAGTTTACAATTACATCACATTGTATGCCAGTATAATTATAAAAAAGTTAGCTATACAGAGTACAAAAATAGAGAAACTTATTATATAACAATTATTAAACTAATTATTGCCTAGACTGGTTGCATGATCTTTGACCCAATGTGATAAAAAAATTATTGCCTGTAATTATAAATATCTAAATATCACATACAATCGAATATTTTAATTAAAAATTAGGATTAAAAGGCAGAAGAACTACTCTATTGAGTATCTCAGAGAGTTTTGTTTTACATATTTCTTTAGTTTATATTGTGTTAGGCTAAATATAAATTATATATTATATTATTATTATTATTATATTATATATTATAAATTTAACTCATGGCAGACACAATTTACATCGATACACATTCTTACAATTGGCGAGTTTTCTCATATATTAGTCTTGTAATACACTTGGAACATTAGTGGGGTCCTCAATCTGGATGGAATATAAAAAAATTGTTTTGATAGAATATACACTGATTCTAGCAAACCCTCAATCTATATAATCATAGATCTTGCGAATGCCTTTGACAAAATCAGTCACAAAAAAGTACTAGAGAAATGAAAAGATTTTGGTGTCGTGTCAGAGGAATTTGCCATAAATTGTTTCATAATTACTTAAAAAATAGAACGCAATATGTGAACATCTATAATAATTTTGGTGAATCTAAGACCATTATATGTGGACTACCCCAGGTAACAGTTTTTGCTCCAATCATATTTATTATTTACCTAAACGATTTACTATCATTGGATATAATAGATTCGGTAATATTTTTCGCTGATGATACTGCAACGTATTGTTCCGGAAATTCTTGGGATGAGATACGCCTCACTCTTGAAGTGGACCTAAAAGTAATTAAAGAAATAAGTTACCTAGTTTTAATGAATTTTGCATAAGTAATCTGCCTACTCCCCAGATCCCCAGATCTCACCACGATCCGTCTCTAAGGCCTCAATCTGCCTACTCCTTAGAGCGAACTCCCGCCTTAGCGACGGATGGTGGTGAGTTCTGGGGAGTAGGCAGATTGAGACCCCGGAATCGAACCAGTTCTACGAGCTCGTAGCATTATCTTCTTTAACATTTTTTTCTTGACCCCCTTTTTTCTCTTGAAAATGGTTCCAAAACGGGAGCCGAAACGTCGAGACATTAATAATCTCAGACGCGGTTCAACCCGAGAACCTAGTATTTTTCATATGTATATATAAGGACACGTTGCGATATGTTTGGATAAGAGTATGTTTTAACATAAATGGTCCAAATATTCCAAACTTTACAAAATTTTCCATGCCATTTCCTTCGTTTACTGTACTAATAAACATTTTGACAGAAATCAAATCGTAGATCATAGATATGACACTTATGTCTTAACACAAAAAAACCAGCAAACGTTACAAACTCTTCGAACTTACACGAAATCTTATTTGTTTATGATACATACTAAATCTTCGCCTTGTATCGATTACCCTGTATTTGTATTTAAATAAATAAATATTATTATTATTATATTATTACTATATATTCGTTTATTATTTTGCCTATAATTACATTACTTATTTTTATTCTTAACGACAGTTTAGCAATATTAAATTCCTTTCTTAATGTATGGTATTGATTGTAATTCGGAAACCTTCATGCTTTTTTCCTGTAAACTCAAGCTAAGAATTTGTTTTGAATAGTTTCTATTTGCTGTGAGGCTACTGCAGTTCTAGGATCAAATCCGGAAGAAAATTCTAATTTTCATCTTACAAAAATGAAATAAAGTATTAATCATTTGCCAACTAAATTCAGATGCACTCCTCATAACAGATCCTAAATTTCTATATGCTTTCTTTACCATGTTTCCAATGTGTTCGTTAAAATTTTAAGTTATGGCTAAACAAAACTCCCAAGTCTTTTTGTTTATAAACTCGCTTCAGAGAATTATTATTAATTTTATACACATGTTGAAAATAACTTGTTCTTTTTGTAGTATAAGACATTGCCGAACACTTATTTATGTTCAGCGATATTTTGTTGTTTATACTCCAATTAAAACTGGTATCGATATCATGCTGCAATAATAACGCATCTTTTCACTTCTTATATTTCTGTAAAGTTTCAAATTATGCGTATATAACGAACAAACAGAAGGTTGAGGTTACTACCTTACGGAACTCCAAACTTTATTTAAAAAAGGCTCGGAATTTTGTTTGTTGAAATCGGCAATCCTATCTAAATAGGAACTTATGAAATGTATGAGATTAATGCAAAACCCGAATTTTAATATTTTTTTTAGTATCAATCTGTCGAAAGTTTTTGCAAAGTCCGTAATTCTTTGCTCAAAAACTTTAGCAACAGAGGATGGGACAGAAATAAGTCGGTAATTGTTAATATTTTCTAATGGCCCACGTTTATGTAATATATAGCCAAGGCTAAATCAGTCATAGACCGGGAAACTTTATTCGGTAGAAATATTTTTGTGCCATCTCGTTCAAAATGTGCTCCTTTATAAGAAAGTACAGTTTGCCGGATGGAAATGTGTTCAAGAATTGTTTAAACAAACTTCTTTTAAACAAATTAGAAAAATTGACTTTTCCATTCTCGTATTTTTCACATCAAAACAAACAAAAAATGTCCTTAGACATTTTTTTCTAAAGTTGATAGATTTCGAGAAAAACTTTCTTGAAATCTCAAAAAACACAAAATTTGAGATTTTCAGGGCTCAAAAACTATATGAAAATTAATGTTTTTTAATGTAAGCAAAATTTTTTTGTATTCTTTGGAGCTTATACTATAATATACTGTAGATATATTTTGTTATTCTTTAGCTTAAGTGCATGTTTTTAACTGTTAAGATATGCGTGCGCGTTCGTCCGAGTCAGTATAGTGGCGCGCCTCACTATGATATATATACGAGTAGTCCATGAAAAAGTTGAAAAAAACCTAAAAGTGCTGTTACAGGGATGAAACATCGATCGCCCCCCGTTTTCGTGGTTCCCACCCCTCAGTAACTACCCGTAAACTCGAAAAAACACCCCCAATTTTGCGTTTTTTTTCCATCGTGGGCATGCGGATTAATTTTTTGGGCAGGATTCAGGTAGACCGTATGAAATTTAACCTTACAACATCTTATCCATCCCCGGGGTTAAATTACCACCACTCCTAATATTAAAATATCCCCAAACAAATCAAAATGCACGAAAATTGCAACAAACACCAGCAGAAAAACTGATCCTACTTAAAGGAGCTCTCGTGCCAGTCGTCACACACCACTTGCAGACTGCAGTTTCGAGCTGTTGGCTCTCGTCAATGCATTTGCAATTTGATGGTAATATGCAATTATTACACTTAACGCGTCAGGCTTGTAACTTGTAATTCTGCGCTCGGCGGGGCACATAGCCCGGAGAGTAGCTGTTGGTTGCAGTCTGGTTACGTTCCTTATAGTAAAATAATGATTTTATAGAGGAGTTTGCGACTAAAAATATTATGTTTTAATATTCCGCCCCCTAAAAGCACGTTTGAACTATGCTAAGCCTAAGTCAGGTTATTTATTTTTCGATTGCAACAGACACTGGATCGCTAGATGGCGCCTGCTGACTATTTTACATGTCGCTATCCCAAAGATACCGAAATGTACTAAATAGTCAAGCGATCCTCGTGTCGGTCGTCACATGCCTACCTTGCACTGACGAGAGTTAACAGCTCGAAACTGCAGTCTGTAAGTGGTGTGAGACGACTGGCACGAGAGCTCCTTTAAGTAGGATCAGTCTTTCGGCTGGTGCTTGTTGCAATCGAAGCATTAGCGTTTTGATGGTAATATGCAATTACTACACTTAACGCGCCAGGCTTGTAACTTGTAATTCAGCGCTCGGCGGGGCACATAGCCCAGAGAGTAGCTGTTGGTTGCAGTCTGGTTACGTTCCTTATAGTAAAATAAAGATTTTATAGAGGAGTTTGCGACTAAAAATATTATGTTTTAATTCCCCAAAATTGTTGAATATTTCAAAATATTTATGTACGTTTTACCAAAAATGTGTGGATGTTAGATAAATTCGGTTTGAAATTCGTTTTAAGCATACCAAATACAAATCGTGTGCATAAAATGAAAACTTATATTAGGGCACCACCTTTAACGAATCCTAGCTCCCTTAGGACTCATTTCCAGACATATCTCTATCTTTCATATTTTTGCAAATACTGTCGTTACTTATTTAGCGGTAGAACTTTTCGCTCCCGGACACGCACTATTTATACTATTTCAATGTGTGCATAAAATTTAAAGTATGTGTAACTCAGAACACAAACAAAAAACGGCTTAATATCATAATCCGTAACACCCCTTGAAAAAATAATGGCGTGAGACTTCATGACCCAAATGGTATGGAATCAATCTGTCATCAAGAATAAAACATCCCCTTTCATTTTTATTTTTGCTAAAGAAAACTTAGTGTCTCGAGAACAAATTGTTGGGACGTAGAAGTCTATTACAATCTTGACATTTACTTGAATTCTTTGGAAAGCAAAGGCCGATTTATTGTCAGCAAAGCGGCAGAGACGATATAGGTTAGTCGACCGTTAGATCGATATGGAAAGGCTGAAAAGCTTTGCGAGAATTAGTCTCTTTCGTTTAAATCGCTATTTCTTTGTTTTGAAATTATCAAGGGGATTTTGTTTCAACCAGGCTTAGCGCCGCAATTTAATAGAAATCAGAGGTCATAAGTATTTTTCTCGTGTAAAAGTTAATACCTAAAGTATTAGCTCTAAAGTTAAGTGACAAGATATGATATAGAGTTTAGACGGTTTTCACACTAATAAAATAAGCGATACACAATATACTGCTTTATTAAAAAAAACGAATTATGTTATTCTCTTACAAAATCTTGACCGTGTGATCTCTGGAATGTGACATAATTTTGAGAACATTTTTAAAACTATAATACATGCAATCAAAAAAGAAACTAATTTCAGGTGGATATATGTGGTCTCTGAAAATACCCATTGAATTTTTTATCACAGTTTTTACAAAAGTCAAAATACACAGGTTAAAATAGTAAAAAACTAGCCACCATAACCAATGAACTAGATAACAGTAACGGCACAGAAAAAATTCTCTTTTAAAAGTAATTATTCTTGTATAAGACGTAAAATTTCAATAAAAACTAACTGCACATATTGAGCTCCAAGTGACCTTTCTACGATGAATGCTTCACGAGTTACAGTTGTTTAAAGTTATGCCAAAAATTTCTTTTTTATTTTAAATTAAGATTTTCCTGCAATTTTTTAAAAATTGGTTTTGACCTACATTTATTAGTTTATGTACATATGAAAGTAATTCAATAGCATAAATCGTTCGCAAGGTATATTTTTTTTTAAAAAAAAGTTCTTGAAAACTATTTCTGTTCAGAAAAATTGAACCAATATTATTTTTTAATTCCTTTTTTTGTATATATCATCGTTTCTTTTGACTTTACGACAAAATTTCATGAAACCTAAATGAACGCTTACAATATTTCCTACAAAAAACAGTTTTTCGTGTATGATTTTCAATATGTAGCGACAAGGAACTGAAGATTGAAAATGCGGTTAGTTTTTAATTTTTAGCAAACATCCAATTTTCGTCACGTTTGAAGTACAAGAAAGTACATTTAATAATATTTTTTCACTTTTTGAAGTATCAGGAGTTATTCTGTGAGCATTTCTGAGTCGTTTCATACTGAGTCCATATTAAAAAAAAAAATTGTTATGCACAGTTCATGCGGGAAAATCTTAATTTATAATTAAAAAGAAATTTTTACTTATAGCTTTAAACACCTGTAACTTGTTAACCATTTACCGTATGAAGGTCACTTGGAGCACATTTTACAGATAATCTGATTATCTTCAAAATCCTCTAGTGTCATTATTGCCTAAAGCCTATTAAAACATAACTATTTGTCAAAATGCACTTGAAAATTATATTTTTTCATGTTTTTTCCTTTTATCTCCATTCACTCGTTATCAAAACGATTTTGTACATTCATCAACATATTCCACATTTGATTCTCTTTAATTTTCACTAGATACACTATAAGCGTACGATCGATCATATGAAAATAAAAAATAAAAGGAAATTGTTCGTAGTCGAATACTCTACAACTTTTATTTGAAACATTTTGCGATCACAATGACCATTTTCGAGATTTTAGCGAAAAACGCGTTCGTTTCCATTACGTTGTAAAACTGTAAATTTTTTAGAATAACCTATCTCGACTCCAATAGACCGTACGAAGTTAAAAAAACAAACGAAATTGTGCGGATTTTTATTACCTATAATTTTCATGTATACATATTTTACAGTAAAATTGATACTTTCCGAGTTTTTTGCGAAAAACCTATATTTTTAAGCTATTCTCTCCCTCCCCCTCCCCTTTGCTGGCGTCTACGGGTGAGGAATTATTTCATCCAAATCGACAGATCTCGTCCCAGTTTATTGGGCTAAGAGCATGAGTTATAAAAACAAATAGTCAGATAATAATATTGCAAGTCTACTTACTGTATCTTACATATGTACCCATATGATTCTCTCTTAAAAATAATAGTACAAATTAGATTCATTTATTTAAATAATATAAAGATCATAAATCTACTGCATTATCAAGCAGCCATTGCTGCATGGATTTATCAACCTATATTTCAATTGAATTACGACCTCTAATAACTATAGTACATATTATATATTTATCTATTCCACACGTGTTTTTGTTTCATACCCACACACTCGCCACGTCAGTTCGATGCTCGAGCAGCTTACCCCCACTACATACCTTGGTAGATCGGATATGTAGCTGCACATAACTGTGAATCAAGGCCTATTACCGCTGCACTCGTGATCCCATAAGCATTTTTGATGCTAAAACTTATCTAAATCCGATCACACTAGCACATCAACAAAATAAATAAATGAAAAGCTTATGATAACATTTCCCTAAAAATACTGAAGGCTTTCATACACTCAACATCTGATATTTAATATCAATAGGAAAGTTGTCTATTGTTATTTATACGTAGTGCTGACCCAAATCTGATCACACTATGCCCTTTTATTGCCTAAAAATGCATTTGATAAGTAGAAGTTTAATGAAATTAATAAGAAAACATAAACAAAATGTATCAAATCTCGCTTAATTCATGGCATAAAAAAAAGGATGTGGCTATTTATACATACTGTATGTATACGCAATTGGCTATTTATACATACAGTATGTATACGCAATTGGCTATTTATACATACAGTATGTATAAGAAATTGGCTATTTATACATACAGTATAGCCGTCGAGGGCAAGGGACATTATCTATCATAAACAACTATACTACATCAAAAAATATTAACATATTTAACCCAACGAACTAACCTAAAGAAATATTCGTATTACGTATTTTAGTTAACAAAATGTGGTAAAAAAAAAACTGTAGCAAGCGGATTCGAACCGTCGACCTCACGTGTGAGAATCGGGAACACTAAGTATTACACCACAGACTGCTGATGGTTAACCTTATAATTCTTACTATATCAATATGTTTGAACGTCATCGCGCATGTGCGGCGTGAATTGCCTGGACAGTATGTATAAATAGCCACATCCTAAAAAAAATATTCTCTTCTACTATCGAAGAATCTCAAACCATTTAAATAAATGTATTTTGAAATGGTTTTAAAAAGTTTTTAAATATCACACTATTAGCGTCTTTAAAAAGGAATTAAGATTACTAAAAGTTTCATTAAAACTCAAATTAGAAAACCAGCCAGGCATTTTCAATACGCCTACGATATTTGAGTAGGATGCAAAGTCTGTGAATTTTTTGCTATTAGCTAAGTGGTATAGCATAAAGAAATGCGAAATTCCCAAATGTACATCTTATTTCTTGGGTACTTATTGAAGTTTTGTTATTATTTACAAGTACTTACATATTTAATAGTAAATTCACTTATTTCTTCCTTGTAATGTCTTCTGATTAGCCACTTGAGAAATAACGAACTGTAAACACAACATTGACAAGGCTGTCTGAATAATGATAAGAGTTAATGGCACAAACAGCATCTTTGTTGGATTGCGAGCAAGCCTTAGGGCACTTTAAAAGTTTAAAGAGGCGGACAATAATTACCTGGAGAAGTACAAAGACAGATACGTCCCGTATGCAAACATCAAAACCGCAAAAGCACGCGCCTGTTGTAGCGCTGTTATAGCTCTTAAGATATTTGCATGACGTTTGCCGTGCTGTAAAGGGACGTAATTAGTTGGTATCAGCGTTTTACCATCCAAACATGACACTGGCGTGTATCGGTGTTAAACTAAATTTGTAAGTTTCCTTTGAAGAGGAGTTATGCTAATTTTGTTATAATGATATTGATTGCTTAGGATTAGCAAATAATTAAAAGTATATTCAGAACTTTTTATGTTTTGACAAAATATAAAATTACCTGATAGTTCGTTATGTCTAGAATAGTCTAATATGATTGAACATACTAAAGAACCTCTATATCTTTTATTTACATTGCAACGCTTTTAACGAACTATAGTTATTAACATGGAAATGCTCAGCTCGATTATATTTCGTCATAAAATATATTAAGTAGTATTGGCCTCAACAAAACAACAATTTGCAGGCACTTTAGATTCCTTAAAATCCATTACATGATCAGCCATTAAAAGTACAATGCAGTTATAATAATAATAATATTATTGCCCAAATATTGTATTTACAGAGGCAAGTCATGTCGAGACTCAAATATTGCGTAAATATAATTAGTCCAGGCAATGGAAGGTTTTCACTTGTAAAAGGTGAGACAGAAATGAAATTTGATAGGATGGTAGACATAGGCATAGTTTTTCACCCCCCACCCCTCGAGCGGCGGCACCCCCCCCCCCCCTCCGAGGTCGCAAAAAACTTAGGTGTACTATTAGTAGACCTACGTTTACCATCCTACCAGATTTCAGTTCTGTCTGACCATTTGCAAGTCGACCCCCTTTTTCTGTGTCCATTGCTGGATGATTAAATACAATAATTGAAACATTATTCCTGTGATTCCTGTGTTACCCTGTAACAACAATGCATCTATACAAAGTAACAAAACTTACCATTGAAAAATCCGAAAGAAGAAAATAATACTGACAGAATACCACAATTCTGACAATGTGATATTTTTGTTTTTGCAGGATTAACAAAGGTTGTAACATTATTCAAGCACAGCTTCTTATTAAATAGTATAATATATCTTGTTTGATGTCTTTTTTTTCAAAATATGTTGTTCTTTTATATATATATATATATATATATATATATATGGTGTAGTGGTGAGAGGTAAGTGAATCCTCTCATGTAGTCTAATGCTACTATACACCAGACATCATAGATGTCTCCATGGTATATAGCGACTTGCCATTTTGCAAGTACCGAGAGCGGTGACCTTCAGCCCTTGGTGGACTTAACCTATATACTATTATTATACATGATTTGCAGGAAACAACTACTCAGCGGGCAAATACCCCGACCTGCATTGAATTATACCTTACAAATCATGAAAGATTGGTAGCCAATGTCTGGTGTGTAGTAGCATTAGACCACATGAGAGGATTCACTTACCTCTCACCACTACACCATTTATACACCAATCCGGTAACCCATTAAAATCACCGCTAAACATCCATATCCTAGTCAGGATTCAAATCCGCGACTCCGTGACCTCAAGCATTGAGCTACTGAGACGGATCACCATTTTGTTAATGTAATTAACAAGTACAATGGGCCATTTCACTAAAGAAATATTTTCAAATGCTTTTTTTCAGTAATATATAACATTACCTAAATAGTAGACCTGCTAAGACAGTTCTGGATCAAAATCCCATGTACTTTATTATTGAGGTTCATTTTGCACAGCTCGCATAAAACACTGTTGAGTAAGTACTACGATGGGTCATTGATGTGGCGTTTGCCTTGCAATCCAAAGAGCGCGCGTTCGAATTCTCATGCCTGCTCGGCTTTTTAATTCGCCATAAACTAAAATGACCGTTTCTAGTTTCCCGAATCCCATAAATTCTAATTATAAGTAATTATTGTATATTAAATATATATATTGCCTAGTCTGAGGCTTGTTTAATTTCTAAAAATCCCGAATCCACCACGTTTTTGTTGCCCCGAATCCATACCTCATTCTCCCGAATGAAAATATATGGGATTTTGCTTCAGAACAGTTACTGTCCTAGCGTATCTACTCTAAATAGTTGCCTTTTGCTCGTTCAAAATAGTTCCTTTACAGAAAATTTCATCTCACTTCCAACAGCCATATTGATGTCACCATTTTAATTTTCTTAATTCTGAATTCACAGACCGATTCGTAATCAACGACTCTGATAACATATTTATACCTTGTTTCAATAATAAATCGTCAATACTTTTTGAAATAATATATTCTTTTTGCGTCATTCCTACATCTAGATTCAGTATACAATACTATACAAACTTTATAATCTCTGTTCAATAGTTCAGTTACCTCAATTACCTCGATTATCAACAGAAAAGTACGCAGCATATTGAAATGAAATTCAAACCATGTAGACATTATAGAGTCGTGAAGAATATTGCTGAGTAAAAGTGCTTGTAAGATTGATACAAGAAATTATGAATATCAAGTTGTAGCTTTGTCTTAAAATAGTATTTTTATCGAAGAGAATAACGTTGTTGAAAGATTTAATGATTTATGTCACAATTATTAGAATATTCGACGTAATTGTCAAACATGTAGAGCCAAATATTGCCCTACTATTCAATTTAAGGTACACTTTTCATTATTATAGACTAAGAGCGTCGCATGCAGGGATGGTTTTAGTGACCTGGATAATAATTTAAAAAGTGCTCCAGGCTGTATTTTTTATTAAAGATAATAATTATCTCAAAATGTGTAGAGCAGGGGAAAAAATAATTTGATGTTGAAAATGTGACGATCGGGGGGCAAGATGTTTGTATTTTAATCGTTACCGCTTAAAATGTAAAGAGCGAGAACAGGATAAATCTATTTTGATCGTTTGGCAAGTATTCTCTACTACGTCTAGGGCCCATTTTTAGTCATATTTGTAAAGGCTAACCGGGAATCTCCCATTTCCTGAAGAGTCAATACGCGCTTGCTAAGAGCTGGCGAACATATTGTTCAATTGAATTTACATCTCCTGGAACTTTTAAAAAAAATTAATTTTCATACCACTCTACAAAATATAACCATTCTGTCAATGCATTCACATTACAATACCGCCCATATATTTTTTAATCTTGCAGGAAAATAGACTCAATTTCATTTATACCTCTTGAAATTTCGACAGTTTCTACTTCATAATTAACAAGGTATAAGAAAACTGTGAGACTGTTTGGACCTTACAAACCAACTGGCATACGATTTTTAAAGCATTAGTTATGTAAAAAATAAAATATTTAGAACAAGTGGAGGTAACTATGATATTTTATTGAAACAAAAGTCTGGAATTTAAAACAAAAAGTTTGCTTCTTTTGCTTCAAACACATCATTTGATTGAATATATTAATTTTTGCAGAATTGCAGATGAGCCGAACAGAGAACATTCGAATTTTTGCTTGTCGATAATCTCCATACACCACTGTAAGCTATCTGGAGAGGGTGTAAACCCGGAGTTAACAGTTTGCGAGTGTTTAACAACGTAGCCGATAAGATCACGTTTGCACGGTGAAATGGCCCATTGTTCCATCAGGTTTTAGACGATTACTATTGCCATCGCAGTAACTAATGTTTACCCTATCGTTCAAAGTGATTCCAGTCGGTATCACCGAGTCAACGCCGAAAATCACACTTTAAACAATTATCCTTTTTCGACATAAACAAGTTTAAGCAAATAATTGTATTGATTTTTTCTTATCCTTGAAAATGCGAATATTCTAAGTGTTAATTATTTTTATAAGATATATACAGTATGTTTTGCCAAAAAACATTTGAGACTAGTGTAGTACTCGTCAATTTAAGAAAAAAACAACCTGCGAAGTTAGCTATTATTACTTGTTTATAAATTTAAATGTTCTTGAAGTGTATCGAACCAAAATAATAATTTCTAATAATAATGACATAAAATTAAACCATTACTTGCTTGCAATTTTCACAATAATATATTAACAAGGCGAGGGACGAATTGGATTTGACACAGTTCTCTGGCGAAAATACCAAATTCATTTTGTTGAGAAGATGACAGGGGATTCATATTTGCGTGGGGTGTTATCAACTTCCAGATGCAACCCACAGAAGCATTAGCCATTTCACTCCTATTTTGATTTTGAATAAATATTCTCTTGTCGAAATGCGAGTTTAAATGTCTGTCAGTTTCTCTTCATATAAATGTCTCCTTTCACGTTTTTCAGTTTTTACCTTCTCACATAAATGATAAAATATAGTAATCAAGTTTTGTATATTAAATTTAATAAGACTATACGACTATACTCCCTTTCCATATATGCAACATTAAACTTCGACTTGTGATGAAGTTCCATTACAGGAAATTTATTTGTGTAAGGCATAGTTCCAAATAATTTTGAATTTGTGGTTCAAAGGTCAATATCGTATGAATTAATAATTCCTATTAAAAACCTGTTTCATATTTAGAAAGTGTTTTTCTCAGAAATATTCAATTTTTTTGACAATGAATTATAATTTTAAATTAAAGAATTGCTGTGTAAGCTAAAGCTAAATAATAAATCGACTATGGCATTTAGTTAATATAGAAGGAGTGTTCCATAATTAACTGCATTCCTCTGAGTGCGTGATAAATTACTAAAAAAAAGTTAAATTTTGCCTTTCAAATTTTGAATTAAACTGATTCAACATGGCGACACGTAAAGTTTACAGATCTACGTTAAAATATATTTTAAAGTTGTTGCAAGAGAAGGTTCAAGATTGCGTGGAGTATCAAATCAATTTTAAAAGAAGATGATGGAGCAGACCATAGATGGCTAAACGAGCAATAAGAGTTCAATGATACCTCAGTTTAAGAGAATTTTAAGTAGAGGGGATCCCCAAGAGTACAGAATGTACCTGAGAATGACACCTGCATCTTTTGAGATACTTCTTGGTCTAGTTGCCCCTAATATTCAACGGCTGGATACGTTGATGCGTGATTCGGTTCCTGTTCAAGTAAAACTTGAGCTGACTATCATCCATTTAGTCTGCGGATGCAGCTACAGATTGTTACAAAGGACCTTCAGGATTTCAATGTCAGCTATATCGAAAATGATACCAGAAGTGTGCGATGCAATCTACAGGGTGTTGAAAGAATAAATCAAAGTAATTAAAAATATAGTATTGTTGTTATTATTAGGCAGTACAAATGATAAAAATAAATAACATTATTTGAGAGTATTATGTATTTTTAATATTTAATTTATAATATTTAAAAATTACCAAGAACCATTGGTAACGCAACTATTACCCTTTACTAGAATAAAAGGACTTATAGACAGCCCTTAATCGGGGATGTCGAATTACGATGAATATGACGTTCGTTAATAATATATTTGTAATTGTTTATCAACTGTGACATATGACACTCTGATAACTGAATTCTGACAACTATCCGTCACTTTTACAGTTACTAGGACAACTTTTGAAACACCTGTCACTTTGACAGTTATTTTGACATATGTCACTTTTGACAATTATTGTGATATGTCACTTTGACAACTGATATGACAACTACTATGGCATATGTCACTTTTGACAACTAGTATGACATCTGTCACTTTGACAACTAATATTTATATCTTCAGCGTGGTCACACTCAACAGCTTGGATTCAACTTCACGTGCAGTGCAGGCATACGATAAAGGACGATAACTATAGCTTCAGGCATGAGGTCGACCTCCCACATTTGAAAGACTAGCCGGACGCTTCTCGGCCATAGTCATTACTACAGTTATCGCAACCTAATATCCAGCAAGCGTCGCTCACAAAATTTCTATACCACCTATTGGGTTATTGACCTGACGTTAACGCACCGTATAAATCGTGCACTCAACTCTACAAATAGTACAAGCTTAAAATGTGGACTGTCATACTCAGCGAGGGCGTTCTCTCTACTGAATTTGCGACAACATCCCATTCAGCAAGTTTAGAGCCGGTTTTTCAATACTCAGTTAAGCTTATCTAACTAACAGCTAACTCTTAACCGCCAGTCAAACCGTCTTTTCAGGTCACAGTTTCACCTAACCACTAGTCAAATTCTCAGCTAATGTAGCTGACACTTGAATATGTCTGTTTGCTAATCTAACTGATGGCTATATACTTAATGCATGCATGACTGCGCGGTAATGCTTTTAATTTCATTAAAATGAGAGGTTAATTTGTTTAGCTTCTTTGATTTTAACTTAACACATTTGTTATTAAGTTTTATGAGAGAATGCCGCGTATGTCGCAAAGGAACGAAACCCTTTGACGAATTTGATGATGTGAATTTTTTCATGAGATTTCGTTTGAGAAAAGAGACAGTTTTATTAATTTTGGTACAGATGGGGCATAGAATTGAGACCATTACAGGCCGCTATTATCTCTTGTGTTATGGATATAAATTCTGTATTATATAATTTCCCAGCAAAGAGGAACATTTTAATTGGAACTGATACCTATTTTATATTCCATTTCTTTTCAGAAATCGTACATAAAAACGATTAATATATTTTATTAAAAACACTGTCACTGTCTGTCACCCGCCACATCGTGCCGGTATTTATAGGTTATAGAATAGGGCTTAGCGTCAACACTTATGTGAATAAGCTATGAGTGCATACGTAAGTTTGATTTTCCAGCTGTCAGCATTGCCAATAGTTGTAATAAATTCGCTAGACAAAAGTTAGCTAGCTGGAAGCTAAATATTTCTTGGAAAAACGGTCACAACTTTAACTAGAACATTGACTGACAGTTAATCTTAACTATTAGCCTCGTAGCAGATACTTTTAACTGAGCATTGAAAAACCGGCCCTTAATCATAAATCGGTGTACTAATTTTGAGGTTAGGAGAAGGTGTTTCCCGGTCAGGTCTCAGAACTCTTCTCATCAAACTAAGCTCGTGCATCGCTTTATATAGTAGAGGGTTGCTAGGCCGTTATGTTTTCTTAGTTACAATATTATCTTGGATACCTACAAATGATATGTTCGTTACAACGATCCCAATTTATCTTCGTTCATACGTACTCAACTTATTTTAAATTACTATCTAATAAGTAAAATTAGGATTCATCGTTACATTATATGCTTTTATATGTAGATTAAAACACAATATTTCTGTCGCAAAATTCCTCTATAAAATCCTTATTTTACTACAAGGAACGTAACCAGACTGCAACCAACAGCTACTCTCCGGGCTATGTGCCCCGCCGAGCGCTGGATTATAAGTTACAAGCCTGGCGCGATAAGTGTAATAACTGTGTATTGCCAACAAGACGCTAATGCTTCGATTGCAACAAACACCAGCCGAAAGACTGATCCTTCTTAAAAGAGCTCTCGTGACAGTCGTCCCACACCACTTGCAGACTGCAGTTTCGAGCTGTTGGCTCTTGTCAGTGTATATGTAAATATATAGCTATATGTGTGTATAGGTAAACATGCATATGTATATAATATATAAATGGTCATGTATCCACCTGATTCATTTCTATAATTTTACAGTAATTACATTAGTAGGCATCTATTAAGATTTAGGTTATAGCAAGCCATATTATACAACAATAATGTATATTCCGTTTTTACATTATATCACAAGTTATCTTAATATACCTGTATATTAGTTTACGACCCTGTAAATGGAATATAAATTCTGTTGAGTTTGTGTATGTAAATAAATAAAAGTGTTGCTGTACTTACGGGTGCTCTCCCGCATCGATGATCGACTCCTCCAGGAGTCACGGTTGTCTAAATGACGTTTCGGCAGAATCTCATCTGCCATCTTCAGGTTCTCATTGAAAGCTGCCTACTGCTGCTTCTCGTTGCTCGAACTGAACTGACATTCCCCGCGTTGTGCGGCTCCTTATATATGCTCCAGTCTAAGGCACGCCTGCGCGTTTGGCTACGTGTTACCGGTCCCCCATCACCTGTCGTAGGCGTAGCGGGCGCCTGAGCCAACCCGACAAGTGGCCTCGCTGAAACGTCACGCTTCACGTGACTTCTCGCCGGTGGTCGGGCATCCTCGTGTCCAATCGGTGCCGCAGAATGCCCTGGTTCTCCTTGATTGGTCCGCGCTCGGCTCTGACTCCTCGTGATAGGTCCATTTCGGGCAGGTTGCGGTTTTCTTATACTCCTTGGTTTTCTAGGGTAGTTTTTGATTTTGGATTACGGAGGACTGCACTGATTTTTCGGTCTGTTTTAAATATTGTTTCTATGTTATGTTTACGTAGAAGTTTACCAATTTTATCTGTCGTCCCTTTCACGTAAGGTAGATATGCCTTTGCTACTGGTTTCTCGGTTTCCTCCTGGGTTTTTGTCTGTATGGCCCCAGCGACGAAATACGAAATCCCGTGCCAAGATTGCAACAAATCATACATAGGACAGACCAACAGACGTATTAGTGTAAGAAAGGAAGAACATATGAATGCAGTACGAAAAGAGGAGAAAACAACGTCCCTAGCATAGCATATAAAATCCACAGGACACAAAATAGACTTCGAAAACACCGGAACAGTAGCTAATATCGAGCATTATAGGTCAAGGATTACCAGAGAGGCCATATAGATCGAAAAAAGACCACAAAATCTTAATAAACGGGATGATACGCAGAGATTGCCCAGTTCCTGGAAGCCCGCTCTTGTGGGAAAATACGTAACCAAAGACACACGACGATCCACCGTGGACGAACCAATCACGAGGAGGCATGTTCAAGTATTGACAAATATTGAAGAAGCACAGCAACCTGCCCGAAATGGACCTATCACGAGGAGTCAGAGCCGAGCGCGGACCAATCAAGGAGAACCACGGCATTCTGCGGCACCGATTGGACACGAGGATGCCCGACCACCGGCGAGAAGTCATGTGGAGTGTGACGTTTCAGCGAGGCCACTTGTCGGGTTGGCTCAGGCGCCCGCTACGCCTACCACAAGTGATGGGGGACCGGTAACACGTAGCCAAACGCGCAGGCGCGTCCTAGACTGGAGCATCTATAAGAAGCCGCACAACGCAGGGAACGTCAGTTCAGTTCGAGCAACGAGAAGCAGCAATAGGCAGCTCTCAGTGAGAACCTGAAGATGGCAGATGAGATTCTGCCGAAACGTCGTTTAGACAACCGTGACTCCTGAAGGAGTCGATCATCGACGCGGGAGAGCACCCGGAACTACAACAACACTTCATTTAACAACCGCGAAAACCTAAAAAACAACAAAATAAATAAAAATAAAACCCTTGCTACGCCAGAAGCGGTTATCTGTTTCTTAAATGTGTGAAAAATAAAGTTTTCAAACATATTTTTATATCTAAATATCATATTTGGCTGAATTGTAAAAACAAAATATAAAACTAATAAAAGTTTTGCGCTGTAAAGAGTTATATAACTATTATTTTTATTAGCAGTGCTTAGTTGTATGTGAATGAGTAATATTTCACTTTTATTCAATCAGTTTAAGCCTGAGTAAAACAAAATAAAGTTAAAGCATTCTGCTTTTGTTTACACAATAGTGAGCAAATAAATTGTACAGCCGCCGTCCACAACTAGAGCTCGAAGTTCTGCAATCACGATTTGTTTAAAGACTTAATCTGAATGAGATAAAAAGTTCCGAGTAGTTCTAAAGAAGTTTTTATGCCCTTCTTATTACTCGACTCGTTCAGTTTTGTTTAATTATTTTTATGAAAAGGCTGTACGGTAATTAATATCTGTCATGACCTGCCAGGAAGTTAAGAAAAACAAGCAAGTAGAAAATAATGTTTTAGAGTACACTTCCTTCCTGGTGTATAAATTTACCGAGATATGAACAACATGTTGAAAACTAATTTAAATTCTTTTCTTCCGAACTTTAAAGAAGCATGTCAAATTGCGGATTTATAAAAGACATCATTTAAAATTCTTTTCTTGTAATAACTTCACAAGGCTTGATATTAATTTCTCTGAGGTTTATATATAATATATCCTGCAATAGCTTTAACCGAAAAATGCCGAATCTCCATCTATATCAGAGAATTCTTCTGCAGCTACTCATTGTTTTTGTTTTAATATAGATTGTGTTATCACTAACGCTAAGGATTTGGCCGTGTGTACTACTAGCAGTAAGTATAATACACACAAATAACATAAGCCCATGTTTGATCATAGGAAAATACAGGTAAATTTGCAATTCCCAACGAACGGTACTAAGAACTTATTTAGAAAGTCCTCGACCGCAAAAAAAGTGCAACAAAGAAAGTTACAGGGTATTCCCCGTCTTCCCCGTTTCAGTTAAAAAGTACACAAACAATTTCGTAACTGTAATATATTAAAAATTAAACCAATATTATTTTATATTTATAACAGTAAAAAAATAATACGAATACATATAATAAATTAAATAATAAAAATAATTAATTTGAGTCTGAAGATAATCCGAGGTCATTATCAGGGTCGAAATTTGACACATCAATTTATAAGTGGCTTAACCTGAACATCCCGAATGTGTTCTTTTTGCCAATAAACCCATATACTACTATTTGTATGGCGAACACAATCAGACCAATTTTCAGAGGACACATTTAGTAATGCCTGTTTCCAAACGTCTAAAGCGGAATTTCCGTCTTTTCTGACTGTTCTAATAAATTGTTTATTAAAAAATGTTTTGCATTGGATCCAAATTAGTTCGATAGCATTAAAAATGCAGTGGTATGCTAGTAATCTCAAAGCTTGATGACTTATATTACCAACTTTTTCATCAACGGCATATGGAAACTTTGCTTTTTATTCATTTACTATTTGTAGCAATTCTGATATTTGTGCGTCTCCTGGAAAATTGATATTTTTGCTACCTAGCTAGACAATGATATCAGCTTTTTTCGTTGAAATTTTTGGCTCATCTTCGTTGAACCGTGGATAGGATTTGCTTTGTCCATAATAATAATAAACGAATTAATGACAAGACTATTGAGGACAGGAGGACAGTGAAATATCTAGCGGTAACCCTGGATAATTGTGTAGGGCTGTGCGTCTGGGAACTTGATCTCCGACGCACAGTACAAGAAACTTCAGATTGAGACGTTTATGTGGTATGTATCTTTATTACACTCAAAATACTAGCAATTATGTCACCAGTAAACTAATTACTATTTATTTATCTCAAGGATAAATAAATAAAATTGGCCATTTTCGTGATCGTCAAGTTTTACAAAGTTAGGTCCCAAATTTCGTTGTCTGTGTAGTAACCCATTTTTAATTACCCCAGGTTCTTTTATATAAAGTTTAATATTACTTGTTTCTGTCTGATACTATATACCTTAGAAAATTAATCACCCTGTTAATTTAAATAACTGGTAAACTTGAACACACTATCTATTAATTGAGAGATCTAGTTAATTTTATATATGTTATTCGTGTGGTATTTATGTAGTTTATTATTTGTATGACGAAAAAGGTAAAGGTGAAAGAAGAGACAGTAATTGATGGGGAAAAATAGTAAAAAAAACCATTTTATTTCATAATAATTGATGTGGCAAATAGCCGTACATGAAATCAAAAATAAATTCAAATATTTAATAAATAATATAATAGGAAAATTTACGTCGCTATAGTATGACTATACTATATATATATATATATATATATATATATATATATATATATACAGAGTATTTTTGGTACAATAACAAGAATTGAGTTATGCAAAATTATTCCGTGTTATTTTAATAGTAATTCGAACTGTGGCAATGGCCTGATAGTGATAATTTAAAATAAACCCTTCAGAATACGAAAAAGTTTATGGGCTAATTAACCCAATACTGACCGACGGCCTGTACAGTTTGTAGTGCGCAAAATAATTAAGTGGATGAATCGTTATTAAACAATCATAGAAAACCAAGTAGTCGCTGATGAGAAATCTCACACAATCATTTGAAAGGCAAACATTCTTGCGATATTTTACACGTCAAATTTAGGCACACAGTCGCCTTAATAGTACATCAAATTAAAAATAATGGAGGTGAAAGTTTCTTGTTATTGTATAATCGCTGAAAATATATAGGTATTGAATGTAAATTTGTTATTTTGCAAACGCAAATTTCCCTAGCAAAATATTCAACAGAATGTAATCGTAACTGAGTAAATTGTAATATAATCTTATCATGTTTTCTTGTTAAAAATCAAAGCAAATATTTCATAAAAGAAAATCTAATGTTTTTTAGTACCACAAATCTGTAATTAAAACCCCTTTTTCCGTCCGTAACCAGAATGCAGAATCAATAATAAGCTGAGAATTAATCAAGTAAAAATACTTAGCAAAATAGGTTGGTATTGTGTAAATGGCGGGGTAAACAGTCAGATAAGTTTGTGTAGACGTAGAGTGTGGAATTACTTGGCAAAATGACCACAAATAATCTAGTGAGTCCGGCGAACAGTCTCATTCCCAGCTCATAGGGAACGGTTGAGCCGTTAAAATTGCACTGCATAAAGAATTCTTTAAGCTTCGAACTTTCCTTTGGCAAGTGGTATCTGTGGTTGTGATGAATTTGTTAAAAATAATAAGTAGCTCGAAATTTCGTTTGGCTCGTAGTTTAGACAGCTGATTTAGTGAAAATATCCACAAAATAATTTATTTGATTCGGCGAACTAGAAAAAGGTCTCGACGAAATGTAGGATATTTCAAAGGTAATTTTCGGCGAACTACAAGAGGTCGCGACGTACTCTATGGTGTTTTTCCAATTTTATTTCCAGAGCTTAGGCGAACTATAAAAGGTCGCGATGTAGCTTAAAGAGTTCTGCCTTCAGATGCCGTCTATCTTCCAATCCTCCTATTATGCCTCGTCGTCTTCTTTTATATTGTAAATGAAGTCACAGTCTACCCGGAAGATTCCGGATTCTATGTGTACGATGTCCCACGCTTTGGATTGTTTACATTAACAAAAGTTCCAATGCCTACGTACGCCGTAGTTTTGTAACTTTCTTGGCTTAAAACTTTTATCTTTGTATGCACACCGACTACTACACCTAAACTTAACTAATCACAACGGAAGACCATGATTACGGCCACCTACACATAATAGCTACATACACAAAAGTAGACAAGACTTATACCTAACAATTCTAATCCCTTCCTGCCCCCCCCCTCCCGTTCCTGCTCTTGCTTATCTCTTGCACCTATTGCAACATGAAACTACTGCATTTAAACCAGATCTAACAGTCACACAAAAATCATTTTTTTTTTTAAATTTATTTCCCTGTAATATCGACTTCCCCTAAAAATTAAGATCATAAAATATGACAGAGAAAACACATATATAAGTGAATTTTCCCAGATTTTTAATCATAAAGCGTTAAGATAGGAAGGCAGCAATACTAGTAGAAGTATAATAAGTTCAATACGAAAGCGATTACAACTTAGGGTAACTGTCACGGGTGGGTATTTACTCACTTATTAATTGGAATTTTTTCGTGTGCCTGTTTTATTAATTTTACATTTATAAGCTGAGATATTTATAATTTTTAATCACAGACTATCCAAAAGAGGTGGTTCGAATACCGCTACAAACTGTAAAGTTCTGAAATATGTGACAGCAAAAGTGATCGGTAAGTTTGGGTTCCAGACTTCAGTCTTACTTGGCAATCGGAAGCAGTGTTACTGCTCTGGACAGACGCTGATATTAGCAATCTGTACAAGTGCGTGGCATTACGCGTTACTGCAAACTGCAGCGCTGTATTGACAGTTTACAAGTGAACTCTACTGTGTTAAGTCAATGTAGAGAATAACTTGTTGTAATATAATAATTTACTAATTTTCCATTGTTTCCAACAAATATCTTTACTGATATTTAAAGTGGTATACTCATGTTTATTTTGATCCATACTTGTTACTAAAAAATTGTATTTTTGTATTTGTACATTAAATAAACATTATTATTATTATATTCACAATATTACAAATAAATCCGCCATATTACTAGCCATCGTTAATTAAACACTTCCGGATGGAAGTGTGTCTGGAAAATTATTAAATTTGGTTTTAGCAGTGTCAACAACCCCCTGATACGCCTTGTATCCTTTCTATAAGTTCATATTAAGAACCTTTCAAAAATAGCTGTCACCTTGGACGCCATCTTGAATAGCGGGCTTCCGGCTCATTTTTCGATCTGGCAACATTTCGGATTCAGCGAGGTCAAAAAAGCCCTAAAAGAATCGCTTGCCAAGTTATTATATAAAATGCTTTTCGCAAGCTTTAAAGCGCTTTTACTCAGAAATGTTCCTAGTCTATAATAAGCATCTATCTTAAAAATATAGAAACTGATTTTGAACGTGGTATATATGGATTTAACGTTTTATGAAAGGATCATATCATTAGGCACCCTAACAAATTGTTAATTTATAATAAATATTTGATAACATCTATCATTTCTGTATAATAAAATATAATATCATGCAAATGGTGGTGTAAATTACAATTACAATATAAATACGTATACAATAATTAAGATTTACAATGGATGGGAATCATAAACCTGAGTTTCTCTTATTTGGAACTTCCAAAACTTACGCTCTTTCTTGAATAAAACCACAATGATTAATATCAATACCGGTGGAGCATTAACATAATTATAATTATTAAAAGCCAAGGGTTCATTATCCTGAAACCATTGCCATTAAAATATGGATAAAGGATACCACTTATAAAATAAAAAATAATAAAACCCAAAATAATAAACTTTACTGTTCAGATTGTTCAATTTTTAACTAATTAACTAGATATTTTGGCTTTTATTTGCCTGAACCTGCTTAGTTTTATTTTAGTTTGTGTAACAGTGGACTTTTTTTGAAAGAAAGATAAATCGTTTTAAGTCGTGTCTCTTTAGGGAGCACAAATAGACTTCAAACGCTGTGTTTCTATTTGATTGACGTTCTTGCAGGGCGATTTTAAAAGTTTAACAGCAGATACGAGTCAAGTAATTGTTCTCCAATAAACTATTTTCACCGTATGCTGACTTGATCACGATGAAGCATCGAATTAAAATTATCTAATTTAGTTAACACTAGAATCTTATGTTTGCGAAGAATCCTACGTCAAAGAAAAATTTTCAAACCATATTTTGTAAGAAAGGATCCGAATGTGCCCTCATCTCCACAGTGTCAACAGACAGATAGGCTTTCTGACTGAGACAAAGTTAAAGGGAAGAAATAAAAGGAAAATATATATTTCACATACTTTAATTACATGTAATAATTTAAAAAGTTTAGAGTAGATTATGCAACGGAAGAGGTCATAAGTAGAAATTGAGTATATATTAATTATTGAAACTGTGAAAATTGCGTATAAAGGAAACGTCATAAATTGATGGTTTCTAGATTTCTACAGATGCGTCTGTTTTAAAAGTAAGTTAATAAAATCTGATATATAATTTCAAATTTAGATACTAAACAGGGGCATCTAGTATAATGGTTATATTGTAAATTTTGTTCTATAATATGTAAGTATTATATCCATATCTGCCTCTCCACTTTTGAGAAGATATTTGAGATTATTCTGACAAAAAGATTGTCAAGTTATCTGGAACACAAATCGCTCCTTAGTTGTCACCAATATGGTTTCCGTTCGTCCACACATGTGGTTGCAAAGATTGTTAGGGATATAGTAACTGATTTTAAAGGGGTCAATACACTACGATGGTTCTGTGTAATCTCTCCAAGGCCTTTGACGGTATGTCTCACGATAAATTAATAGAAAAAATGCAATGGTACTGAACTAGAGGGCCACCTCTATCACTCTTCAAATCATACCTGCTTAACCGTCAGTAGTGTGTTGCCATAGCCAAACAATAATTCCTAAACAATAATTACGGTAGTGGTGAGAGGTAAGTGAATCCGGTCATGTGGTCAATTGCTAGTATACATCATAGATGTCTCCATGGTGTATAGCGGCTTGTGATACTGCAAGTTCCGAGAGCCGCAACCTTTTAGCCCTAGGTGGACCTAACCTACTGTTGTAATATATTATTTGCAAGAAACAACTACTCAGCGGAATATTGGTAGCCAATGTTATTTGTCAATTCCCTGACCAGACATAGACCGGTTTCGAACCTATTAGTTCTCATCAGTATGTTGTAGGTCATACTGATACTGATGAGAACTAATAAGTTTGAAACCAGTCTATGTCTGGTCAGGGTGTTGACAAATGACATTGGCTACCAATATTTCGTGATTTGTAAGGTATAATTCAATGCAGGGTATTCGCCCGCAGAGTAGTTGTTTCCTGCAAATCATATATTACAACAGTAGGTTAGTAAAACATAATATTTTTAGTCGCAAACTCCTCTATGAAATCTTTATTTTACTATAAGGAACGTAGCCAGACTGTATCCAATAGCTACTCTCCGGACTATGTGCCCCGCAGAGCGCTGAATTACAAGTTACAAGCCTGGCGCGTTAAGTGTAATAATTGCATATTACCATCAAAACGCTCATGCTTCGACTGCAACAAACGCCAGCCGAAAGACTGATCCTACTTAAAGGAGCTCTCGTGCCAGTCGTCATACAACACTTGCAGACTGCAGTTTTGAGCTGTTGGCTCTCGTCAGTGCAAAGTAGGTATGTGACGACCGACACGAGGATCAGTTGAGTTTACGACTAAAAATATTATGTTTTAATGTTGCGCCCTCTAAAAGCACATTTGAACTATGCAAAGCCCAGTCAGGCTATTTATTTTTCGATTGCAACAGACACTGGACCGCTAGATGGCGCCTGCTGACTATTTTACATGTCGCTATCCCAAAGATACCGAAATTTACTAAATAGTCAAGTGATTCTCGTGTCCGTTGTCAGATGCCTACCTTGCACTGGCGAGAACCAACAGCTCGAAACTGCAGTCTGCAAGTGGTGTGTGACGACTGACATGAAAGCTCCTTTAAGTAGGATCAGTCTTTCGGCTGCTGTTTGTTGCAATCGAAGCATTAACGTTTTGATGGCAATATGCAATTATTACACTTAACGCGCCACGCTTGTAACTTATAATTCAGCCCTCGGCAGGGCACATAGCCCAGAGAGTAGCTGTTGGTTGCAGTCTGGTTACGTTCCTTGTAGTAAAATAAGGATTTTATAGAGGAGTTTGCGTCTGTTCCATGACCTACGCATTCTGATGAGAACTAATAAGTTCTAAACCGGTCTGTCTGGTCAGGGAGTTGACAAATGACGTTGGCTACCAATCTTTCATGATTTTTACGATATAATTCAAAACAGGTCGGGGTATTTTCCCGCTGAGTAGTTGTTTCCCGCAAATCATATATTACAATAATTACGGTGTACCCCAAAACTCTGCCCTGGGGCCACTGTTATTTTTAGGTTATATAAATGACTTTCCTGAACTTATGTTGCCCAGCAAATCCACTTTGTTCGCCGATGACACCACTCTCTTGTGTTCCGACCATAACGTTGACAATCTGCTGGAACTATCCTCTCACAATGAACTACAGGCAAAAAATTAGTTCACATCTAATAAACCAACACTTAATCAAGAGAAAACTCAGAGACTGATAATATTCTCAAACAAAAATGTATCCAAAGGCTAGCATGTTAAACTCCTGAGTATCTATCTGGATCATAACCTTAGTTGGGTAAATCATACTGATCACCTGAAAAGGCTTTGCAAGATTATTTTTCGGAAACTAAAAAGCGTTCATGAATTCGACGTATTAAAAAATACCTACTTCTCTTTTTTCCATTCAAGACTTTACTACGCAGTTGTTTTATGGGGTAACTCCCACCACGCATCTAAAGTCCTTCGACAACAAAAGAAAATCATAAGTGTTCTTGTCAACGCTAAATTTACGGAACATTGTCAACCTATTCTCATTAAATTGGGAATTATGACCCTACCTTCATTTTTTATTTACAACGCTCTTATCAATATTCAGTCTATTCAGTCAGACTATCATGAGCACAACACACGTGCTACTGGATTCCTTAGAGTACCATGCTATAGGTTAACTCTAAGTGTAAAAGAGTTCCCCCAACTTAAATGTATATAACGATTTCTGTCTGGTCGACAGCCGAGTGGGTTAAGGCGCGAGGTGGCAATCGCGATTAATCACACAGACATCGCACCACCGGGTTCGAATCCTGGCTCCGGCACTGTCGGAGGAAATGGTTGTATATCCGCCTTTTTTCAACCTGTAAACCCCTTCCGCACAAGCCCTGGCTTCTGGAATTGGGGATTGTCTAATTTCTGTGGTATTTATTTATTTACCACCTCATATTGAATAGCTAAACTGTAGGTCCTTCAAAAATAATATAAAAAGTTTCATTATTAAATTTGTTTTTACTCAGTTGATGTATTTTTAAAGACGCCATATTAGGCCACTCCACTTTCGAATGTCTAATGCTCACACTTGCAGAATGCTCGTACTTTTTATACCTATTTTTTATATATTGTAGTTATATTGTCTTGCTTGACAATGTGTAAACCTTATGTACAGTACATATTCTTGTTATTGTCCTTATTTTATATGTACCTATTATATTTACCTCAAAACAATTTTTTTTGCAGCTGATTTTCCGGCTTGCTGCAAACATTCTCCCAAGTAACATATAGTGGTGAAATAAAGACTATCTATCTATTATACTAATGAACAATAAAATTAAATTAAGTTATGCATTAACCATTTTTATTATACCTTCGCCCATACTAAAATTCCATCGGATTTCTAAAAGCCCATTAGTTCGTCTACTGAACCCGAAAATTTCCCTGGTATGTCTTTGATTGACATGTTTGTTTGTCGCTGATTTCCCGTGGAACGTAGCTCACCCCGACCGTGAATTACTAAAGTAACCTGCACTAGAAACTTTGATGAATGGTTATATAGGAACTTAATAAATGCTCCTTGAAATTTATGTTACCTTTAAAGCATATCTCGCGGCTATTTGATTAGGAACGAGCGCCATATTTTAAACAAGTTAGAGGGTGAGGACATAATAACTCTAAGAATAATTTATCCTTATTTTACCATATATATATTTTAAAGAAAAAAATCATAAGATAAAGGATGTTGTGCTCTATTTAGCAAGGTGCAAAGTGAATCAGAATAAATATTCTAATAAAGTGCTATATTGCACACATTTGCATACAATATTTTTCTCTATTTTGGGAACGTTTAGCACACTTATACTGAAATTCTGTATCCATCAATTGGTTTCATATCTCCTTTCAACATATTTGTAAGAATATTTATAAACATTTTTAGATACCTTAAACCCATTTTAAGGCTTCATCAGGTTCATATTTCAAGTTTTATCCATATCCAATGCCATGAACTCAAAAGAAGTAACATGATAATACTTAGGTATCATCAGGTGGCCAGATATTTTTGTTTATTGGCTTATCAAAAATATTATCGCTTGTGATTATATTCTGTTAATTTATTAATGAATTTTGATCTGTGTTCGATTGCATTTAGACGAAGTTAAAGGTAAGGCTCTTCTAGTTATTGTAAATTATCATATTTTATAATAACATCTACGTGAAATTTTACTTCGATCTTATTTTATTTCTTTTACTTTGACGTGGTATGCTATTAATTATTGGAATATGTAAAATGTAGCACTTTGCTATATAGTGGAGCTTACCTCGACTCTAGTAGTTAGTAAAGTACAAGTTGTTAAGGACCCCAGCTACAGGAATCGAAGAAATGTAAAAAAAAATGCAAATCAGCGAGCCTTACAACTGATCACGGACGCTGGTGTTAACAACTCTGAAAATAGGGGTGATATTCCAGAGCTTGAAAAATTTCGGCTGGACTTCCAACCAAGATTCGAAGATTTTAGTTTGTGCCAATGGCAAAAAAAGGCAGCACATTATAATCTAGGGGACGAATGAAGGGCCCTCTTTGAACGCATTCTGTCACAAAGGGCATTATAATGCGATAACATCATCAACGGCTGCTATTTTTGTTATAGTTATTACTGCGAGAAGTAAGGTATTACTAGTGTTTTTGATTAGGAACTGATTTTATATCCGAAAATATAATGCAATATACAGTATGTTCCTCAAGTCCTTTAAGACTAAATTTTCAGGGTGATTAAGAGTAAATTAAGGATAACTAATGGTAAATTAGGTAAAAAATAAGGGTAATTAAGCGTAATTAGCCATAAAAATAAGGTTATTCCAGGATTTAATATTCATTTGATGTCTTACAATAAAAACGTAAAATATATACATCAAACTAATTTTAAATTAATTTTGGGGAAAGTTCATAGAGAGGAAGAGAGAGAGACAGCAACTCAAAGACGAAAAAAATTAATCGTCTTGAAGAATATTTTAATATGTTTACTAACCATGCAATGGTTAATAGTACTCTAAATGTTAAAGATAGTACAATAATTATTGTCAATTATGAGATAAAATACATTTTTCAGAAAAATATCATAAGGTATGCAAAACGAAAGGTATTACTCAAAACTATTCCGCTTTCAAGCTGATAAATTTCGATATCATAATAAAATATGAGTCTGAGGGACTCTGATCTCCATAAGAACGAGAATAGAGCCAAAAATCTGTAAACCAAGCTCCACCAAAAGAAAGTTTTACGAAGACCACAGTTCTGTTCCTTATATTTATACAAAGTATAATAATATATCATTAGGTATAACTTTAATTTCATTTGATTGTGATCTACTTTATATACTATATTAATGGTCGTACTAGGCATATTGTTTAACTGTAAGGATTATTATTTAAAACTGATTCTGTTGAGGGTATATGAATACACAGTTGATGTAATAATTGTAATTGCTCGTGTAAGAATTATATAATGTAATCATTTTGTTCAGTGGAGAGTATTTTCTACTACGCTATTTTACATAGGTTTTAAATTTAAAATAAAGGAAGAAATCTTGTTTTGAAATAAATTCCTATTCTGTTAGAGATCGAACTTCGAAAAATATACTGCCTATGAGCTATATATTATTTCAAATTTATATATTTTGATAACTATACCTCAATTATAACAAATATTGTATTATTGTATTACTACTATATTATGACATAAAACTGTGGGTAATTAAAATATTGTATTTTATTTCATATTAAACACCGTTTCCAGCATCCGTAATCCCATTAGATCAAATTAAATGTTACACTACACATTAAACATATTAATCTAATATATATTATCTAGTATCAGTCATATTCTTGAATACGAGCAACTGACGATCAATGTACACATCAACGAGACGGAACGGATAGTCTACTTCATATCTAGGAAGCTGTATCCGCTCCTGGTCAGGGGTAGCAGACTCCATGAACAGAACAAAAAAATCATTTACACCGCTATTATCAGGCCAGCCATCACTTCTGACAGATACATCTCCTCAGAGTCCTTTATGCACGTTGCCATGACATTATCCCAATAGCAGACTACATCCAGGAAATTTTAACAACATAATGCAATATTTAGAATTAAACACACCCTACCGTACCAGGCGCTGCCCATTTTCCAGCAACCATTATAGCCAACATTTCACGTACTATAACTCTCTTTTGCTCTACAATCATCCGCTAACAACCTCACTTTTTTCTTTAAATCTTTCTCCCCTTTCTTTGTTTCTGTTTGTTTCTTTTTGTTGTTTTTGTTTATTCTAATTTTTTTTTACGCTACTGAGGCCTAACACCGATGCCTGTAGACGAGCTACCCCCAACCAGGAATTTTGCCGAACCTCTTCCCTTAAGAAGAGTAGGGATCTTTTACTTGCCTAACATTTAATAGACAAGGGACCGACGGCTTTACATCCCCTCCGAAGGATGGTATATCTCCTATACAACCCTCGCCTAAGGTTGTATAGCTTCCGCGGATACACTGATATACAAGCCGCTGGAAGATGTGTGAGGCGAGGACGTGGTTTCCGTTGGAATGGTCACCCATCCAAGTACTAACTGCGCCTGTCGTTGCTTTACATCGCATACCGAAGTATGTACATAGTAAAGACGCACCTACGCTCGCCCCTATTCTAAATTGTTCTTCCTTAACAATCACCTTCACCAAAATTAAAACTTCTTTGGATTTTAACATCAGAAAATCAAATATTCGACGACTAGGATGCCTCGCTGTGGTAGTTACCTTGAACGGGTTTTCTCGTTTAGTTTTTTTTACCTTGTTAGCTAACAAAAATTATTTAAGTGTCCGCTTGCTTTTAATAGTTTAAGTTTTAATCGATTTAAACCCCTTTTGAGTATTTAAATCAGATTACTGTTATTAATTTGCCGCAAAAGGGTTACAGTTTTTACTTGTACACGTTATTTACATAGACATTGTGTTCCTTGCTTTTTAAGCTGAACCAGATCTGCTTTGTCCAGCCTCTCATTTGCCACGACGCTTCGCGTCATGGTTGTTTGGCTGGCTCCGGCGCAGGTCTCGGACAGTATTATATTCATTGAATTTTAATAACATTGTTTTGATTATGATTGTGTGCCTTGTATTCCAAACAACGCGCGTTGGAAACCTCATGCCTGCCCGATAATAAAATGGTTCTAAGCTAAAATAGCAGTTTCTAGTATCCCGAATTCGATTAATTAAAATTATAAGTAATTACACATTAATTATATTAATCTAATATATATTCCCCAGTCAGATTCTTGTGTGATTTCTCAAAATCCCGGATTCTCATTACCCCGTTCTCATTCTCCCGAAACAAAATTCTTCCAAACCTCCATAAGAAAGTACATTGGTTTTTAATCCATAACTCTCATAGCCTATCTACTAAAACGTTAAATTAAAATTGAATTAATTTATAAGCAGATTCATTCAAATTTATTTAGTTTAGTATTTTCATTAAGAAAATAATAACCATTACCTTCGTGTAGAGTAAGTCGTGGAAAAATTACTATTTTCACATATATGAATGGAGAAAGTACATTTTTATATTTAAATTTTACGTTAATAAATACAAACCGTAGACACGTGTTTCGGACTTGTTGCTCCTCATCAGTATGATGTAGCTAAGTTTGAAAGGATGGGCTCAACTTAGGAATCAAACGTTGAGCAAAGATGAAACCAATCCTTTAAATTTAACTACACCGTACTGATGAGGACCAAAAGTATGAAACACGTGTCTACGGTTTGCACTTTTTTCTTTGCGGGCTTACTCATGAATTTTTTATTGATAATTTGTCTCCCGCGTTAACATCTTTTTATCTTGTGACAATCCTTGGGCTATGAAATTCTACGCAGGTGGCTACAGTTTACCTCCGTGGCAATGCTGTGTTGTTGTTCTGGGATGCAGGGTCTTCCAGCGGCACCACAAATGAGCACCTGGCTTCCTGCCCGTAATCCATTTGTGTCGTTTGATTCATAAGTTGAACCCATCCTTTCAACTGAACTACATCGTACTGATGAGGACCAAAAAGTCGGAAACATATCTACGGTTTGCAGTTTTTTTTTTGTTGATAATTCGCCTCACGCGTTAACATCTTTTTATCTTGTGATAATCCTTGGGCTATACCATGTGTTCATAGCATTTTATGATGGTTCTAAATAAGCTAATTTAATTTGTTAAATATTTTTAGGCTTGTACATAAAATGTTAAATTTAAATTCAAATAATTGATAAGAAGATTCACGTACATTTGTTTAGTTTACCATTTTCATTAAGCAAATCATGAATTGGAAATTCTCATTTTCATCTCTAGAAGTAAAAATATTTTCATCTTATTATAGTTCTATTCTAAATAACAGTACCGTGGCCCTGTTAATATTACATTACCAAAGAGCATGTGTGCCAATCCACGCGGTCTCATAAAAATCGACGTCTCAAATATCATGGCATTTGAGATAGGTCTGATTTTTAAAATCTCCTTCAAAGCATGTGCTTCACTTGTTCCACTGGATAAGAAGAAAATGTTGTAAAATAAAAAAATTGTCGATTAGTGAAAATTTTAATACATGAAATGGAAGGAGTCTCATGCTAATTTCTTCTGC
Source organism: Leptura quadrifasciata (assembly GCA_963675555.1). NCBI lineage: Eukaryota > Metazoa > Arthropoda > Insecta > Coleoptera > Cerambycidae > Leptura > Leptura quadrifasciata. Next base: position 193,700,754 of record OY776673.1, on the reverse strand, counting down.
GAAAAAAATGTGAATTTAGGATAGCTAAAATAGCATCATTTAAAGCGCTGATAATCAAATATCAAGTTGGTAACAGGACTTTCGGGAAAATTGATCGACATATGTTAAATTTCAATCTAAAAAAGTATGGATTTCAGGTATACTTTAACGTGGTCGGAGTTATTCGAGCTGGAGTTGAAGTTATTTAAAATTTAGACGTCAGGAAGGAAAATATGATGATAACTATCCTGAAAGATGCTCTGGAGTCTCATAAGGAAATGTTCTTGGTCATCCACTAGTCATTTTTTTATATTAACGATAAGACTAACAAAAGTATCAATATCAAGTCAATTGTAAAATATGCCTCTTTATAGATACCCTAATCTATTTTAGATATTCAGATTATGAAATTTTATTACAAACGTTAAGGTACAGTTATAAAGACATTGATAAATTTAAAGCGGATGAAATTTAAGAAATACTAAATACTACATACTAAGTGTCATTACATAACTGGATTATTTACCCCATTTACCTGCTTTTTATTAACATAGCATAGATAATTTTTTGGATTAGATTTGTTAATAATTTTAATTCTATAACAAATGGTTTATATACTTATCTTTAATTTATTGGAAGAGTTTGTTATCGTGAACATGTGGTACAAAACAAGCTTGTCTAAAACAGTTCCGTCTTAAGGTCATTTTAGGTCTACTTTGCGTACGCTAAATTGCAATATGTATTAATTCGTGGTTTTTCGAAATATTAAGTCCCTGCAAAGTTGCACTTTGTGTTAAATTTAAGTAAGTAAGTAATTTTTATTAGCCGTAAGAGGAATGCTTATCTTACAATATAAATACAATACACTACAATAATGTAATATGACATATAAATCACAAACCATTAACATAATAATTCAAGATAATTGACTTTAAAATGGTGGATTTATAAAAAAAAATTTGTTTACTTTTTAAATTTTTTTAGATTTAAATTTTGGATCATTATTTAATTGGTTATACCAATTCAGGCCCTTGTAGAAAATTGTATTTTGCCCTGCTGATATCCTTTTGTATTCTAATACATAGTTTTCTCCATATCGAGTATAATGTTTATGAGTGTCTTTTACGTTATACAGGGTGGGGCAATATTGCGTCGGACTTCGATATCTCGAGTTCTACGCTAGCTACATTTTTTTTTTTAAATTGCAAGTAAACTAGTTAAGAAGTCTATAAATGGAAATTATTTTCGAATATACAGGGCGAGCCAAGACAAAATTACGGGACCCTGTACCTTATTTTTAAATGGAATGCTATGTATATCAGTACATTTTTTGAAGCCTCTTTCTAGGCTCTATTCATTCCTATATTAGCATTGAATATCTCTCAACCACTTGGATGTAATAAAGTTGGAAATGGATTGTTGAAGTAATGCAATCTGCAGATGGATATTAAAAAAATCACCACAGTCACAATTATAGGTTTTAAGAAAAACTTATGTGAATACTAGTTACGAGACATCTAATTAATGTTTTTGAATCATATTTATTTTCTAAAAATGTACAGGGTGGCCAAAAATTAGTTTTCAATTAAGAACATTTTAAATTGAATTTTCTCAATTTTTTCAATGAAACATCCTGTATATTTTTCGACGATGTGATGTAGAAAAACTAACATTTTTATAAAATGTTAGTTTTTATAAGTATTTCCCTAGGGCTAATTGCAATCAATTTCGGCTTATTGAGCAATAATTACAAAATTCAAAAATAAACTTAAAAAAAAAGGTTTTTTCAAATAATTCATTAGAAAAAATTATAATAAATGTTCCACATGTCGCCCATTTTGATTGGCACACATCTCTACGCGCTTTTGAAATGAGGTTCCCACTGTTCCTAAAACTGCCGGTGTGATAGATGTAAAGGCAGTTATTATTTTTACCTTCATATTTTGTACTGTTGTTGGTGTGTCTCTATAAACAATTTCCTTCACGTATCTCCATAAGAAGAAATCCATTTTTGTAAGATTTGGGGATCTAGCAGGCCATTTAGTGGGTCCATTTCTTCCAGTCTATTGATTAGGGTAGGTATTACTTAAGTGGGCTCTAACTGCATTTAAATAATGTGGTGGAGCATCATCTTGATGAAACCACATCCTATTTCGAATTCTTTCAGGTAGATTTACCAATAATTGTGGCAGACAATTTTCCAAAAAAAGAAGATAAATAGCTCCAGTCAATGTACCATCAAAGAAATGTGGTCCTATTACATGTTCTCCAATAATTTCTCCCCAAACGTTTATAGACCATCTGTGTTGGTTAACAACTTGCATAAAAGAGTGAGGATAACAATGGAAATTGTGCCTATTGACAAATCCATTTTTATGAAAAGTTGCCTCATCACTGAATAAAACAGTATTGAAGAAGCTGACATCGTTTCTACCTGTTGCCCAATTGCAAAATTGTAGGCGCTTTTGAAAATCGTCATCAGCAAACTCCTGGTGCATTTGAATATGATATGCATGCAACTTATTTGTTTTTAAGATTCGACCCACAGACTGTCTACTTACTCCTACTAATGAGCTCACTTCTCTTGACTAACATGGGGATTCTCAATCGCTGCCAGCACCACAGAAAACTCATTTTTCTCGTTCACAACACGTTTTATTCTTTCACTTTTTTTATATTCGTCATTTACAGTTCCCAGACATCTATTGAGAAGGTTTTGGAAGTTGCTAACATCAGGAATCCTTCTTTCAGAATAACGTTGGTGATAATTCTATTGGCAAGTAAACAATTTCTGTCTGACTCGCCCAATACAAAAGTCATGGCTACAAGTTCCGCTTTATTAATTACTAAATTAAATTGTAACGACCGATAAGTGTGATAAATGCTCCATTGTACACGACAATTTATACCAAACTGAGGTTTTATTGCTTGCCAAACAACGGAAACAGCAAAAAAATTTACAAAAACCATTACAGTAAAGGACCGGTTAAATATTATTTACTCATTTCAATGCATTGGAAGAAATGGTTCCACTAAATGGCCTCATTTCAAAATTGCATAAAGACGTGTGTCAATCAAAATAGGCAACACGTCGAACACCTATTATACATTTTTTCTAATGAATTATTTGAGGGAACCTCTTTTTTTAAGTTTATTCCTGAATTTGACACCTATTTATTTATAAAACGAAAATGGTTGCAATTAGCCATAGGGAAGTACTTACAAAAAATGTTCATTTTTTATTTCTACATCACACCGTCGAAAAATATACAGGGTGTTCCATTTGAAAAAAATGTGAAAATTCAATTTAAAAAGTTCTTAATTAAAAAATAAACACTTATTTATTTATAAAACGAAAATGATTGCAAGTAGCCATAGGGAAGTACCTAGAAAAAATGTTCAAAATGTTCGTTTTTCATTCCTACATCACATCGTCGAAAAATATACAGGATGTTCCATTTGAAAGATTGATAAAATTCAATTTAAAATTTTCTTAATTTAAAAATAATTTTTAGGAAATGAAAATGATGCAAAAACATTAATTGGATGTCTCGTAACTAATATTCATATAAGTTCTTCTTAAAACCCATAATTGTGACTGTGGTGAATTTTTTAATATCCATCTGCAGATTGCATTATTTCACCAAAAAAATTCATTACATCCAAGTGGTTGGGAGATATTCAATGCTAATATAAGAATGAATAGAGCCTAGAAAGAAGCTTCAAAAAGCACTTGGTCCTGTAATTTCGTCTTGGCTCGCCCTGTATGTTCAAAAATAATTTCCAGTTATAGACTTTTTTATCTAGTTTACTTGCATTTTTATTTAAATTCTAGTTATCGTAGAACTCCGATGCACTATTGCCTGTATAACCCTGTATAACTTATCAGTTAAGTACGGAGGAACTAATTTTAGAGTCATTCTATGAATTAATATAACTATATTATACATTATTATTTGTTTAATATAAAGAATATTTAACTCGCTTAACATTTTTCTTACACTAGTGTATCTGTCGATGCTTAAGATAATTCTGAACGCTCTGTTTTGAACCATTTGCAGATTCTGTATTTCACTTTCATTTAAGGTCACTAGTAATGACGAACAATAGGTAAGGTGAGGTTCAATGATAATTTTATAAATAGTTCTCTTACACTATTCAGTTAAATCCTGCCCAATTCTACCCAAATAATTAACTCTTTATTAACTTACTTCACTACATATTTCTCATGTTCTTTAAAATTTAAACCATTTAAAACCATTCCTATTTAATTTCACATATTTAAAATTATTAAAAGGATTATTACTATCGAGTACAAACTTTACTTGAATGCAATAATCAGTTTTTTAAATATTATAAATATCTTCACAAAAATATGAAATTCGTTACAATGCCATATAACATTGTCCAAATAGAACTGTATATCTGTTACCACGTTATACACATAAACATTTATAATGATTAAACCAGCAACATAGAGATATATATATCTACGTTAAATTGCTTCATGTAGAAAGTAACTGTTTCTTAAACTTATCTTTTCATTCTGAAAGCGCCTCTTGAGGCTGCGAAACAACAGAAGCTCGCAAGCCGCTCTCTATTGAGACTTGAATCAGATGCTTTCTGCAGGATTAAATAAATGGTCCCCTATTAAAGACTTCTTTTGTGTTTCAGCGTCGTGTGTGTCACCGCTAGGGATGGAATCCGGGCAAATTAAAGACTCCGCTATATCTGCAAGTTCGGCGTACGACTCCGGAAGTGTTGGACCTCAGCATGGCAGGTGGGTTTTTCTGATATTTATAGAATGCTTTAGCGGACTAAAACTAACTTTATTATGTCATTCTCTCAGAAGCCTGACAGTAAAACACAATAGAGAGAGATTATTCTGGAAAGTTCAAATGAATTAAAATCAAAATATTAATATATATTATTAATACTCCAGTCAATGAATACAATTGATCTTGCAAAAGGTCGGGAAGTTTTTAAATTTGGCACATACTTAGATCTTGAAATCTTTAATGACCACCTGATTTTGCGAGAATTAGCCAAATTTTCCTTACCGTACGTTTTGTTGGAAAAATACTTCTATTCAAAATTATTCCTTATGAAATTATCTAGAATATAGCTCTTTACTGTTTTTTTGGACAATCGATATTTACAGAGATATAGTTTCTCAAATTATAAAACTTTTGAACGGTTAAAAGGCAAGAGTATAGCTGTTGTCGAAATCTAACAATTACACTCCCTACTAACTGTTGTAAATTAAAAAAAAAAACTTATTTGGTATAGGGTATATATAAGAATAATCTACAAACAAGTCACTTCTTACTTTCCCATACAGGGTTATTCACGGAAAGCGAGTATTAGACATTTCTAGGGATCTGCCGAGTTTAGAAATCTGAAAATTCGTATAAAGAGGTTTTTGGGTATGACAAATTTTACGAAAATATTTTCAACTTTGTGTCACTTATACCGGAAGTATTGTGAAAGATCCATCTTATAGTGTTTAAAGGACTTTTATTACCCTTCCTAAAGTGGATATTAAAATGTTCACCTGAAGGATTTGAAGGGACTGATTCAGACGAAAAATACAAAAATCTATACTGGCTGCTTCTTTTGCTTAACTGCTGTCACTGATGGTATCAATTGGACGTCGTGGCATTGTCTTAAGTCTAAATACTAACACTTTTTTAATTAACCTGAAAGGGAATTTTGAAACACAAGAAAAAGACGATATTTAAAGTTCAAAAAATGAATATTGTTCTTTTAAAAATATTTTTACAAAATCTCAAGAATTGTGTATGATAACAATAGTCTGGCCCATGTACAACACATGGGAACACAACACAACGGAACGATAAGACAATGTTTCCAACTACCATCCAATGTTTAGTTTATAGCAAACCATTACACAAAAAGATTCAATATAAAATTCAATGTTTATGAATAGGTGGGCTTTTGCCTGCCTGTCTATTTACGTATTTTTAAAATTATCCCAATGATAATTTTGGACTCTCCTCAGAGCTTAAGAATGCTTGAATCGCAACTACTTTGAATAATAATGTAGCAATTATATATTCATACGTTCAGGCAAGGCGGTCCCATACATATGTAAGTACATGGTAATAAAACTTTTTTACTACCGAATCACTGAGGAACCGGTTTAGGGCAAATACGCGGAAAACACATCGTTTTCTCATCAAAATTGATTGCAAAAAATGGAAATGTACCCTCAAAAAATTTTGTCTTTCACACCAAATTTCCCGAAAAATTTTGACTAGAGACTTTTTAACTTGTCCTTATATTTAACATAACCCAATAAACACTCGACGTCCAATGGACATCCATTTCATATCCATTACAGGTCCACGGACATATTTTGGATATCCATTGGACGTACATACATGGACATCCATTGGATACGTATCCACTGGATATCCATTGGACATCCATTTAATATTCATATGATCAAATTTCTGGACATAGTATTCAACCAAAGGACCATGGACATATTCTGAACATCCAATGGACTTCGATAAATGGATATCCACTGGACGTCCATTTAATGTCCATAAAATTAGTTTTTTGATATATATATATATATATATATATATATATATAATAAACAGAACTTGACCCATGTTTCTGTATATCGAGATCGGATCGTGATGAGATACATTTTAAAACAACCGGCCGGAATTAAACCTGCTTCACCGGTCAGCAAGATTCTCATAATTCTTTAGATATAAGCGTTATTTTTGAAGACGGCCGCCCGCTAATTCATTTAAACTTGGCGGGCGTATTTAGTATTATTCTTACGAATCGGTTAGACACTAGCGCCGCCGATGTGCGCTCAACTGCAGTACTATTATTACTATCTGTTGAATTTCGAATGTGTTGGAATTAGTCAAAGCCATAAAGCTCTTGATTTTGTTCTTTAATTAATTGTATGATATACATTTATTTTATTGTTCAGTGTATCTGTATAAAGTCATTATATATGAACGTATTTGTTCTGACGGAGCACTTTAGTAGAGGTAAGTACATTTTATACTGTCTTTTAATAAATAACCCTGCAAAATGCCTAAAGCGTCAAAAGATATTACAAAATTGCAAAGTTAAATTCAGACATGGTCATTAAAAATAACTATTCAATATTAGAATTAGAAAGTTGGCAAAAAATTTTTAAAAAATTGATTTAAAAAAAATTAAGCATCATAGAGGGTATTTCCCATATCAAAATTGTAGAGAATTTATTTTTTTAATTATCAGAAGTATTTTATGGCCGTCGTACCGCGTTAAATTCGAGCAAGGCCAATTTGTTGATAGTTTTTATTTATTTACAAAATTGCTACAACACCCAAGTCTTAAACATTTCAATATGTTGTTCCTGACAGTTTTCTCCATCGATTGATCATAAAATTAGGCCCTGAGAAATAAAATCCAAAAGATGTGAAAAATTGGTCTTGATTTATTGTACTATAAGAAGAAGTGATAAAGTTAAAAGTATTTTCGTTAAATTTGCCATAACCAAAAACCTCGTTATACGAATTTTCAAATTTCTAAACAAGATCCCAAGAAACGGCTAATACCCGCTTTCCATGAATAACTTTTTATACGTAGTATATATTACTTTAATATAAAAATGTTTGATTGCGCAATAATTAAAACAATATTTATTAAAAATACACATCCATACAAAGCTCATAGTATTTGCCTCTTTAATTTCTTCACTTATAAAATTAGGGTTGTTAAAAAAATTCTGTTAATACTACTACTCTGGGCGAATTGTCCGACTGATCTTTCATAAATCCCTTGTCCGTAATTGCTCAATTAAAACAGTAAAATGTGTGAGGTAAAAATATCCTTGGATTTTCTTGGTGTTATTGGTAATTGAACTTAGTAGGATCAGCGGACTCTAGCCTTGAACACAAATGATGGCCTTTTAGATGAAGAATTAAAAAAAATATATTTTAAGACACTTTGGCATTGATTCGGCTTGGCATAAAATAGCATCAAGCTTTCTCGAGTAGTTGTGTGCAACGCGCAGCACGCATGGTTTATCAGAAACTTTTAAAAATTTGCTAGCTTAATTATGAAATCATTAAATTAATTGGAGAAAAATTATATGGAACAGACGATAGAATAATTTAGATAATCTTTAATTTCCAATACATAATTTTAATTAGCTTGCTTAATTTCTATTTTTTTTTATACATTTATTTAACTTCGGCTTATTTCCGCTACTGAAGCCTAACACCGACGCCTGTAGACGAGCTACCCCCAACCAGGAATTTTGGCGAACCTCTTCCCTTAAGAAGAGTAAGGATCTTTTACTTACCTAACAGTTAATAGACAAGGGACCGACGGCTTTACATCCCCTCCAAAGGATGGTATATCCCCTATACAACCCTCGCCTAAGATTGTATAACTTCCGTAATAACCGCGCCGTACGTTGCTTTGTGCTTTACATCGCATATCGAAGTATGTACATAGTAAAGACACACCCACGCTCGCCCCCTGATTTTCTTTAACTTGATACTTGTTCAGTTAGATCGAACTACCATGCTAAGAAAGTTACGTATGTCTTAAGCAGTATCGAGTTTAGAACAAAGCTCTCCGATTAGACGCTGCTCAATGTGATTTTCCGCCCGAGCTTTGTCGTATGGTAAGTTGTAAATGAAATTTTCTGGAATTTTATTTGGAACTGCTATGGAATTTAGATGAATATTTCTAAATGTAAATAATCAAAAATTATACTTACAGAAGTTAAGTAAAAACAATTTGGTTTCGTAAATACTGACCAACTGAGTCTGACTGATGTTGGCAATCAAATGTTCATTCTTTCGTAATGGTAATATAGTTGACTTTAGGAAGTAGTGTAATAAGTAACCATGGCATATGGATTAGGGAGTCTAATGAATAAGCTCATCATGATTTTGGTTGCACATGAATAAAAATAGTTTTCTATAGAGTTTAATTGAATTTCTGATTATAGACTAGGAACATTTTTGAGTAAAAGCGTTTTTAAGCTTGCGAGAAGCATTTTATATAACAATTTAGCAAGCAGTGCTTTTAGGGGTTTTTGACCCCGCTGAATCCAAAAATGCCTGTTGCCAGATCGAAAAATGAACCAGAAGCCCGTTATTCGAGATGGCGTTCAAGATGGCGGCTATTTTTGAAATATTCGTAACATAAACTTATAGGGGGTTGTCGACACTGCTAAAACTGAATTTAATAATTTTCTAGTCACATTTCCAACCGGAAGTTCTTAATTAACAATGGCGACTAATATGGCGGATATGTTTGTAATATGGCGAATATGAATATATAATGAGAATCCAGAGCGTATCGGGGAGTTTTCGAAACCGTTAAAGCCAAATTTAATAATATTCTACTCATATAGCCAACCGGAAGTTCGTAATTTAAGATGGCGGCTATTCTTATACGATCGTTATGTGTACTACTGGCATTGTTTGCACGCAGGAGAAAAAAGTCAACACATTCAGTAAACATTATCAGACTTATTACTTATCTAGGTAGAAAGACAGAAAAAAATATATTAATTTAAACTGTTAAAAACTAAATAACGGGTCACATTGTCATGTTTATGCCACGTTAGAAATAACACTGAAGCGTTAAAAACTATAAGATTAATTGCACGTCTCTAATCAAGTGGCACTTAAGATACAGTACACGTACATGTTTTAAAATATTTGAGACTAGTGATCACTCAATCCTGTTTACGCATTGCATGTTAGAGGCACTGTAGGTGCATGACATTAGACAAGGCTAATTACTTTTCTAGCAACCACAGGTCCGGGTGGCGCACCCGTCTTGCACCCACAAGTTAGGATATTCTTGCAGTCTTTCGGAACCAATTCCAATGTCGTCTACAGCTTTCCATCCCATTTCCCGAAGGTCCGGTAAGGGAGAGTCTGGCAAGTGGGCGTTTTTCCAAACACAGCACTGCAAGTGGAAAATGTAATTAATGGTGTGTATTAAGTGCTAGATATGCGTGGTCTTTAAAAGAATATTTATTTATTAATGACTTCTCAGTATATGTAGTCTTAAAGCATCACTTGTGGGCGGAAGTCCCTCAGACTTAACTGTCCTAAATAGAATTTGTCGTGCTTCATCACCCGTGGAAGTTTCCGGTGACAGCTGTAAGATTAAAAAGAATGATTTTAGAAAGTTTCAATAGTTGGAAGCGGTAGCGAAGTTGCTGACCTTGTAGAGTTGGACGACGAATTTCTCTATATAAGAAGTAGTCGGCTCCTCCAGAGGATGATTTCCTAGTCCGGAGAGCAGGTCAGTTGACTTTATGTACCGCGCCCATGCAGCCGATTTACCGACGGTGGCAAGTTTGGATGTGGTGTCCGAACCGGTGCTAGCATGGAAAGCTAAAATATTTTCTCTATGCATTGGGGATAGAGTTTCTGCGATTGCATGGACTGGAATGTATTTCACTTTTGCTCTCACGTGTTTCAGAACTTTACGACATCACCCTCGACTTTTCACTAATGCAAGTTTACACTGCAGGCAGGTCTTGGGCCCACTACTGCTGAGCCGATGCGACGGCCTGAAATAACTTGCGCTGCGCTGGTTAGAACAAATCTGTTTCGCAAAACAAAATGCGTTCGGCATCCCCGGCACTCTATACAGTCTATTAATTTGCACTCAGATCTACAAACATTTAGTAACGTAATGTTTTCCTAGGATTACTAAATAAAGAAGAGTAATTGGAAAGCGCTCACGTCGGAAATGAAAGAATACTATCATTTTATGGCATTTAAACGTTTGATACTGACCACAATCATCAATTATTGACTCGCAGTGGGATTTTTGACTGTGGTATTGTCATATTTAATTTCAGCGGTGTCGAAAACCCCCGATACGCCCTGGAATCCCTTTATAAGTACATATTTGCAACATTTTAAAAATAGTCGCCATATTGACCGCCATCTTTAATTACGAACATCCAGTGAGCCATATGACTATGGTATTATCAATTTTGATTTTAGCGATGTCGACAACCCTCAGATACCCACTGGAATCCTTTTATAAGACCAAATTAGCAATATATAAAAAATTGGCGCCATCTTGGACGCCACCTTAAATAACGGGCTTCCGGTTTATTTTTCGATCTGACAACAGGCATTTTCGGATTCAATTTCTGTTCCTAGTCTATTAAGCGAAATGCAAACTGATTTTTAACTGAATTATTTGAAAAGTGTTTTAAAATTGATAGAAATGAAATTTAGCAACTGCAAGTAAAATATATCATTGAAAGCTTAATTTTTGAAAGCACTTTACATTCTTATATTAATGTGTACATTTTGAGAAAATTCTAATGATAAAGGGCTTTTTAAATATTCTTTCCTATTATTTGGGTTTTCTACCACACGTATTATTATCCTCTTCAAAAACAAATCACCGAATCTACAAAATAATAGAATTATTGGAAAAAAGCCTCTGCGCCCGTGACGTTTTTTTTCCAATAATTCTATTATTTTGTAGATTCGGTGATTTGTTTTTGAAGAGGATAATAATACATGTGGTAGAAAACCCAAATAATAAGAAAGGATATTCGTAGAACGCCACAAATAACTTTCAGACAATATTTGGCTTTTTAAATATGTTTTGACTATGTAAAGTTTTAAATTTTAGTATTATTATTTTTTCTCATTTCGGCTAAATCAGGAAGGTATGATATGAGCTTCAACTCCTCAAACTTCGGTTTGAGGTATTTCGTTATATATTAGTACTTTAATATTGTTTAACTACTGTACGTATTTAAAAGGTCATCATGTTATTTATTAAAAACCACATTTTTTTTGTCCGGATATATGTTTGTTTTTTTTATTAATACCTATTAAATCTGCAAGTGATATATAATGAGTTATTTATTTTCATTTTCATTTATAAACCATGCAAAAAGTTTATGAAGCGATTTATAGTTTTATGTTGGATGTTCGGTGAAAATGCCACCCTTAAATCAAATTTAATATGATCACTTAGAATGCATCGGATAAATGGTCAAAGTCTGATACGATGAAAAAGCATTAATTTACGCTTTGACCTTTTTATCCATCAATTCCGCCATCTGGACACTGGGATGTAGTGTATCGGACACCAACAGCACAATAACAGTTAATAATTACAGTTTGATGGTGGTGGAAAATGTGGCATTTCATTTCAAACTGTTTTGTGTCATTTCGTGTGTACTAGAGTAAAAAGATTTAAAGCTATTATTTGGTTGTTGGTTGATATGCGTTTAATGGGTTGTATATACGAAGGGGTTGCAGAAAAAGCTGATGCGTGGATTTCCATCTCTGCATAGATCTAAATCGAATTAGATGGGATTGTTGCCATTTTACTCCTTATTCTTTGGGGAAGGGGAAAGATGAACCATGAGCACAGACGTGTAGTAAGTTGGAGAAAAAGGATAAACGTCGGACTCTTGACATTAACTTGAGCAGGCGTTTATTCGCCATAGTTGGGATAAAATGTTAAGAAAACCTTCCCTACGTTTACCTTATTAAACATCAACTTCCTTGTTAGCTATAATTAGTATTGAGTATTAAAACTTTGAGTATGTGAGATATTGCTATGTACCTTTAGCAGTGTGTTTGAAATTTTATATGTAGAACTTCGTTAAACAGATAAAAACATAACAATGGAACAGATACGTAAGCAAAAATCATTATGATTTATTTTTAAAAGTTTTTAATTAACTTGCAATGTTTGTTTGTTTATTTGTTTACTAGTTAGTTAGTATGTTTAGGTCAAATCTTGCAATCAAAATTTCGATTAGTTCTAATTAAGCTAGAGTTTTGAAATTTTGCATATATGTATAAATCCGGTGACAATACACTTTAACATTTTCATATAAGAAAAAACAAGATGGCGGCTGCAATATGGCGGACGACTTTACCGTTTATGATCCAATTCGACTCAAAACCGATATCTGGGGGTTTCCGAGATCACCAATTATGAATTCTTGGTCAAAACTTAGAAATTCAAAATGGCGGCGCCAATATAGCGGACGGCTTTTGTTATTTATGGTCCAAATCGATCGAAATCGATATCTGGCGGTTTTCGAGTTTGACGATTATGAATTTCTAGTCAAAAATTTAGTTCAGGATGACGATTTCAAAATGGCGGACGACTTTACCTTTTAAGATCCGGTTCAACTCAAAATCGATATGTGGGGGTTTTCTTGTCGTGGATTATGTATTTTCAGAAATTCAAAATGGCGGCGCCAATATGGCTGATGACTTTTGTCATTTAGGTCCAAATCGATCAAAATCGATATCTGGGGGTTTTCGGGGTCGCGGATTACGAATTTCTAGTCAAAAATTTAGTTCAAGGTGGCGGACGACTTTACCGTTTATGATTTGATTCGTCTCAAAATCGATATCTGGGGATTACGGCATATCAAAAGACTAAAAAGTAAAAAATAAAATTATATAAAAAAATATTTTAAAAAAGCTTTTATTTAAATGCTCTAAATAGTAGAAAATAAACTTTGAAGTAAATCAAACCCATCATTTTGTTGCATTATTTAATTTTTTTATGATATAAAAGCTTCCTTTACACAGGAAAATTTCGCGACAAGCTTTTATATCATAAATAAAATTATATAATGTAACAAAATGATGGGTTTGATTTACTTCAAAGTTTATTTTCTACTTTTTAGAGCATTTAAAGAAAAACTTTTTTTTAAATATTTCTTTATATAATTTTATTATATGTCATAAGTCAACCTAGGACTGAAAAGGTCGCCGCTCTCAGGTACTTGCAGAATCACAAGTCCCTATACGCCCATGGAGACATCTATGGTGTATGGGGTATAGTAACAATTGATCATACGAGAGGATTCACTTACCTCTCACCACTACTCAATTGACTATGGTTTGTATAAAACTAGCAGGTTGGCCACTATCATTTGTCTGCTACATGACCTATGGCTACCACTCTTTCATGATTTGTAAGGTGTAATTCAATGCAGGTCGGGGTATTTACCCGCTAAGTAGTTGTTTCCTGCAAATCATATATATAATAATATATACAAATAATGTTTTATATAAAAATGTTAAAAACGTGTACAAGTCTGTCTACAGTAAATATAATAGAGACTAAGAGGAAAATAAATTATTTAAATGAAACGATTTTACTTTCCTTGTGATGGGTTCTCACTAAAGGAATACAGAGCTATTACCCTACTTTCTCGCCCCTTATCTACTAAATGTTAGGCAAGTCAACAAAAAAGTGGGACGGAAAAATTCCTGGTTGGGTAGCTCGTCTCCAGGTGTTGATGATAGGCCTGGCCTCAGTCACGGAAATAGGCCGTCGTTAAATAAACTCAATGTATAATATTTAATGTCAATAAATCATAATATATTATTTATACAGTAAACGGCAATCAGGTGCGTACATCGGGCCACGTTTACATGCAAAATGACTAGGCAACCGACTTGCAGCGCACGCAGGTGTAATCCCAGCATTTATGGATATTTATTAGTCAATCAGTCACAGAGTCAATATTACGTATTGATTAGCAGTTTTATCTATATTTTAATCTGACTTGTATATATGTGTGTATATTTTTTTGTCTGTATGTATGTTATGTATATCTGTATATTTTGTCACAGATCCTATTTAGTTTTGCTGATTTTTTAATTTGTATGTATTATTATTTGCTGTATTTGCCCATCCTATAATTGGTTAAGTACTGTTGGATGGTGTACACTAAAATAAAATAAAATAATTGGTATTTACTTCAGACATATAAATAAAAAATAGGTAATATAGATTTACTACTATAGATACTCGTCGCCGTATAATAATAATAGTAAGAAGACTCGTTAAAAATGTTAAAAGATAGTAAAATCTCATTATTCATCCATTTTGCAATTGCGTCTTAATTATGTAGTTTATGGATTTATGGAAAACAAACTTTTTGTTCTACTGGCTATGCTACTTATAGGCCGGGTCCAGAAGCGGAAAATCAGTCCAGTTCTGATGCAGTAATACGACATATGTTACCTTACGTAATGTTTCACGCTGAATCACGCTCCACTAACCCTCTAGTTTCACTCCTATTGGCCAAAAAACACCCCCGAAACGCATCTTTCTCTATTTGCGATGTGGGACTGGTGTCTTTTTCGTTCTTTTTTCCAGAAATATTTTGAAAATGATACCAGTCCAGAAGCCCGGATGAGAAGCCGCGGAGGAGATGAAACCACCCCCCTCCAAAAAAAATATTATCGCACAGCATCGATAAAATACAATTTTTGTCGGGTGGTTTCATCCCGTCCGCGGCTTTTCACCCGGGCTTCTGGACTGCTATGCATCATTTTCAGAATATTTCTGGAAAAAACGAAAAAGACACTAGTACCGCATCGCAAATAGCGGAAAACGCATTCCGGGGGTGGTTTTTTTCCAATAAAGGTGAAATTAGAGGGTTAGGGGAGCTGGGACCCCGCGCAATCAATTCAGCGTGAAAAATTACTAGGGTAACATAAATTGTGTTGTTGTACCAGAAGCGGACCAATTTTTCGTTGGAAGGGATGGTTTCATCCCCTCCGCGGATTCACAATCGGGCTTCTGGCTGATATGCATTATTTTCAGAATATTACTGGAGGAAGAAAAAGAAAAAGAAACCAGTACCGCATTGCAAATAGCGAAAAATGCGTTCCGGGAATGGTTTTTGGCCAATAGGGGTGAAACTAGAGAGTTAGAGGAGCTGGTGTCCCGCGCAATCGATTCAGCGCGACAAATTACGTAGAGGAACATATATCGTGTTACTGTACCAGAAGTGAACCAATTTTTTGTCGGAAGGAGTGGTTTCATCCTCTCCGCGGCCTCTCGCCCGGCTTTCTGGACTGCTATGCATCATTTTCAGAATATTTCTGGAGAAAAAACCAACATATAACGTGATACTGTATCAGAACTAGACTGATTTTCTGCTTCCGGACCCGGCCTGACATATCAACTTTATGCTTTCTTTTCTACCTGTTGAAAATCAATGAAAATAGTTTCATTAACTTCTATTCTATTAATGCTTTATTTAAAAGCATGAATTAGCTTCCCATTTGAAATTATGCCAAACAAAAGCTTTTTAACCACCCAACCAAATTATTATCGGTAGCTGCATTAGATTAATTCAAAGAAATAAAACATTCTACTGTGAATACATTTGTAGGATATAAAACTGCTCCACATTGGTCTGTTATGTTTTTTAGCTGTAAACAGTTTATTGGCAGCAGTTTCCTTCCCAGTAAAGTGGATCATAAAATACATGTTAGATAGGTCAAGACTTGAAGTAATCTAACTTACGAAATGAGTAACTTGGCCAAATAAAACAACAATAAAATAAGCAATATGTTGTGGTAATCAACCGAATCAGGTAACAAAGTAATGGATTTTTTTTATTATATACAAACAAAGTTTCAGTTCTATAGGTTTTGTCTGAACGTATATAAAACTGGTATTAATGTAATAGTAATTAATAACTCTATATTTTTTAACTACACGTAACTGATTACATATTGTGACATTACAATGAATAGAAAACATAGGCTATGTTAGTTTTGAATTTTATATTATTATTTTTGGCTGTCTAATAAAATAATTACCACTGACACACCCATTTCACAGTTATACTAATCGAGTATAATTCACATTCAACTTCTCTCTCTGCAGATAATTCAACAACCGGGGGCATAAAGTAGTTTATTTAATATGAATAACATCAAGAAGCGTGCCTCTAGAGAGTGTGAATTACGAAATACTTTGCAGGTGATCACGTATATTTGGAAGATGATGCGGCTTGCTGACAGAAGTATTATAGACTATTTGGATGCCAAGTAACCTATGTATATATATACCTGGGTACCTAAGGATATTAGATCCAGTGACTCAAGGTGGCGTTGCCACCCCTCCTGACGGTTTTCCTGGAGGGCGGCTTTCACTCTTCGACTGAGGACATTGTACTCTGTCGGTGGGGAGCCTGGTCCTCTGAGCCCGTCTCTTGGCGCTTCTTCTGTCCCTTATCAGCTGCCTGGTGACCTCTGGGAGGTTCGCCATCGGTGCTGGGTGTCTTCTTACTTCTATTTCCGTCGTGCTGGCCCTTATTGCTTCTAGGATCTGCTCCTCTAGGGTAATGATGGCCCTCTCCTGATTGTTTTGCTCGTAGTTTGTCTTCCCGACAGACTCATTTCACAGGCGATTGCTATCGTCTTCACAGTCTATATTTGGTTATATGCCAACGGATTTGAGGGATACCATTGTTGGCAATCTTACAGTATATTAACATATTAATCTGATGTAATATTCTACCGCGCAATTTTATCATTTCTTAAAAAAGTTGAATCAAAACCCCTCTTTTATATAAAATTACCATATGTGGTTAAATAATTAAATTTTAATTTTCAATTTGTCGGTTACTGCTAGGAAAGAAAGTGTAAATTATTGCTTTCAGCGAAAGTACGTGATAATTTATCAGATTTCTCAAGAGAAATAATTTTATTTCATATCAGCCTTGATATATGAGAAGAGAAGAAATAAACTCAAATTACGTTCAGACGCAATATTTATTATACAGCTTCTCCCAAATAACATTTTATTGCAGGCTCATAGAAATTAAAACTTAATAACATTTCACTCGATAAACATAACATATTGGTTAAATATATAAACCTTATTTCATTTAGCTGAGTTTGAGTATTCAACTGAATATCAGAAGTGGGATAAATGCCACATCTGACACGTATCGAGTAAACTGAATTTACGCGAATAATAAAACAGCAATAAACAATTTAGGCATAATATCCACCTGTTAGTGTCAGAAATTGAGTTGTCCCTTGTGAGAATTGTACTTTAGGCATTCGTTCCAGCTAAATTCAATGTATTTTCAATCGTCCGTCTCAAATGATCGAATTGCTAAAATTCTGCGTGTCTCTCAGGTATCCCGTAAAATGTCATAACGGTGATGGAGATCGGCCGGAATAACATTCAGCTAAAAGCATTTCCGGATCAGCGACGACTTCGAACGTCACCGGCTGGAAAGTGCCCGTCGATATAGCCCCTGCTATTCAATTTCCTAGAATATAAATTTTGTCGCCATGTCACGTTAAAACGATGGACCGTTCATGATGAACACATGTAAATGCAATAAATATGCGGTTCAGCAGACGTTGTGGAGCCTCCAATCCAATGTTTATAAAAACCATGAATTGTTGCATTTCACACCTTTTTAGATCAAGTGGCACACAAATTTGCCTGAAAATGAAACATATAGGACAAAACATTTTCCGTGATTGGTTTTGGGTTTTCTGCAATGTTAATAATAATAATAGATATTTGTTGCCCAACAGAATATTCCAATTACAGGACAACATAAGTAATAATAACAATAATAATAGTTGGTAAGTCGATTTAATTTAGATTTTGTTTTATATTAAAGCACACAGTAGTAATTTAGACTATAAAGGTATACCTAATTTTGCTATTATTGTACAACTAATGTGTTTAAACCCAAAGGTACTGTTGACCCGGAAGAAAATACCTGCTTTTTTCAACGAGACTGTGCATGTCTTCTTGCGATAACTACAATATTTAATATCTCCATTAATACATCTACATATCCCTCTTCTTGGAAGTTCTCTAAAATAAT
Organism: Leptura quadrifasciata; assembly: GCA_963675555.1. Lineage (NCBI taxonomy): Eukaryota > Metazoa > Arthropoda > Insecta > Coleoptera > Cerambycidae > Leptura > Leptura quadrifasciata. The sequence continues at coordinate 193,682,093 of OY776673.1, read as the reverse complement.
ATCTGTATAAAAGAAGGAGAGAACCAAATTGAGAGTCATATACCTGTTACTATTATCCATAACTATTCTAAGTGTCTTGAAATGCTTCTCCTCTTTTTTCATTTAAAAAAACAAAATCACTCTTAAACAATCCGGTTTCATGAAGGGAAGATTCATAACTACGAACTTATTCTGTATACGTAATTCATCGCTGGTACATTTGACACCGGTCTGCAGGTAAACGTCATATACACTGACTTCTCGAAGGCATTCGATAGACTTAATCATGGTATTTTGTTTAGATTAGATCTTTTTGGCCTGTCAAAAAATCTGTTATATTTTTTCAAATCTTACCTTGAAGACAGAAAACATATCTAATGAGATAGCTGTCACCTCTGGGGTCCCTCAAGGATCTATACTGGGACCATTATTATTTGATATATACATTAATGATATTATACATGAGATGGAAAAAAAATATTTATACCACGCGGATGATATGAAAATTATTAAGTGCTCTGATGACTGTAATAAGCTACAAATAGCATTAAACAAAATTAATAACTGGTTTATATCAAGCAGTCTGTCTGCCTCTAAATCCTTCCAAATGAAACGTACTGTCTTTTTTTCTGAAACACAATGTCATAATATATGACTATTCTATCGATAAAGTTTCGCTGCATAGACCTAATACTATCCGTGACCTTAGCGTAATTTTCGATTCTATCCTATCCATTACTGACCATATCAATGATATAGTAACAAACTCTTTCAAATCTCTTGGCTTTGTGATACGGAATACACGCGAATAATGGATTGTTTTCTTCTGTGCCGCTGAAACTAGACAAGTTGTGGCTTTTTTCATTTTTACTACCACGTCCAGTGGAAGTTTTTTTTGTTAAAATAGGCTTAAAATGTCCTGAAACGTCGAGATTTTAAATTTGAGCGAAAAAATAATTCCTGTCTGTCGGTCGGTCTGTCTGTCCGTAAATTTTTGTACTCTGGAACCATTTATGATATTGGCAGACTTGTATATTGTAACGAGACCTGGAATTAGATTATATATCGATCTAATTCCGTTGAAGGGTTCGGGAAGAAATGATGTAATAAGGGTAAATAGGCAAAGCAAGCAGGTAAGAATCCATAAAATTGCAATTTAGGGCATGTACGAAAAGTCAAAGTCTTAAAAATTTTTAAGAATTAAAAAAATAATAATAAAAATTATAAAAAAATATAAAATAAAAAAGAATGATGAAGCCTTGCCACCCTAAAAAACACAGAATATTAAATTTACGTTTAATTTACGAGAATTATATTAGAAAGAATGAAATTCAGAAATAAAAGATTTGTGAACATGCTTGGGAAAGAGGACATAGAATAAACTGGGACTCGGTAAAAATTTTAACAAAAAAGGCAGATAACAAAAAAAATTAAAGACTCGGCAATAACCTTATTAAATGAAGATAAATGCGTATCGAATTGTTCTGTAGATATTTGTACAACCTGGCTACCAATGTTAAAAGAAGAACTCAAAATCAACATTATCTATCTAAAAGAAAATTTCATCAGTACTGTGTAAGTAATAAGTATCTATGGAAATAAGAGAACAGAGTCTTAATGCTGTGCATGTAACATACACAACAGATAAGAGTTCTTCGAAAAAACCTTTGAAAATGCTTTCCGAAACGTCAGCAAATTACATTATTTCTGTGTTTATTCCGATTTATATTATTTGTAAAAAAATAACGTCTGACTGTTCCTTTGACGTAAACGTCACAGACGCAGAGGCTTTTTCCAATTATTCTATTATTTTGTAGATTTGGTGATTTGTTTTTGAAGAGGATAATACATGTGGTAGAAAATCCAAATAAACGGAAAGAATATTCGTAGAATGCCACAAATAATTTTCAGACAATATTAAATTTTCGTTTGTTTAATTTTTTCAAAACCTTACTTTTAACCAATATTTTCAAAAGGTCGTTTAAGTTGCTCATGCATACCACTTTTGAGGATATGGTGTTATCCATATTCTTAAAGCCTAACTTGATTATACAACAAAACTAGATGCACCCATTTAATGAAATATTAGGAAAAATCTGTGTTTTTTAGGCACCCTGACTATTATATCAAAATTAGCAACTATCTATAACCAGATAGTTGCGTTTGCAGAATTGTTTCTAATATATGGCGAAGGATCCGGGGATAACGTCTGTTACCTTTTCTTTTTTTTTCAAGTAATCGCCATTCAAATCGGGCCGGTTGTTGGGCTTTGAAGGCAATTAAAAACATATTGTCTACAGTAGTAGACCACCGCCATTTAAACTTGTTGCATTTTCTATATTGTGAGCGGCTACTTGATTCGTCTTATTATTTTACCTTGACTAACTGTGATGTAGTTTAAATAACTAGGCTGTATGTGAACTGTGGACAATACCAACAGTTTATTATGTGCAGGTAGAACAAATTTCTTAATTGCAGGATTATAATTTCATCTTGTTCGCTCGTGCGAAAAACCTATACGAACTTTATACCGAAATTGCTAAAAATGTACCTGAAAATTGCAAAAACATTGCATTGCGAGTGGACTACTTAGTACCTCCAAAGAAAATGGAATCAAGTAACCTGATCGGGTTTCGCAGCTAATTTTCTGTCTCTGTCGTGTGGGAACGAAGGGATTCATATACAGCAAGATGTTACTTTCTACGCCATTTGTATATTTCTTTTCTTTTATAAAAAAAACATAATGATTTAACATTGGTAATTACATGCGAAATGAGTTGTTTATCGTTTCATCTTTCAAATAAATACCTGTCGTTAACTTGTCATCTTATTACGGCATTGCTATTGATGTTTGAATTTTGAGATCTGTTATACCGGTTATATTTGTGTATTCGACGGAAGTACGTCTTCAAAAACGGAAGTGCGACGTCGACGGATACGGAAGTTGGTTAATTTAATCCTGTGACAGTGACATTTATAAATAACGTGAATATAGGCAATGAAACTAGTATAAACATAACCTAATTTTTTTAAAGACATAGTGAAGTTAGGTGTGGATGAGTCCTCTACCTAAAAATCGAACATTTTAGTAGGATTTTTTGCAAGCATCCCCCTCCCCGGTCGAAACTGGTCGGAGGTATAAAACCTCAAAGAGATTTAGAACAATTTTTAGAGAAAGACGGTCGGCGTCCTCAGAGTACAGGCCGGGACATTATCTACGGATAGATCCAAAGGTGTATAAGGTCGGGTGGGGTAGTATTTTCGACTATACCGACCACGAGGATCGATTACGACGGTTATCGAATCGATCGGATCACTCCCGGGGGCGTTATTCACAGTTTCATCAACGACTTGGGGAATTGAAAATCGAAACAAGTTTCAGGGAAGCTAGGATTTTAAGCGAAAATCCGAAGACACACGAAGGCGCGAGAGGTATCGTTATCGACCAAGTCGACCACGAGAAATCGGTTCCGACCATTTCTGAATCGATCCGACCAATGGTTCCGGGAAAAAGTCTGCTGTGGCCAAACTAACGATCAGAAATAAGTAAAACGTTACTGGAGGACAACTAGGACCTCGATACACCACTGCTTTTGGCCGACCGCTCAAATTTTGATCAGGATACTTAATGACTCTGGAAAAAGGAGTCAAAGGCAACACGACCTCTCGTTTTCTAGTAAATTGAGGTCATAGAATCAATTGCCACTAGTTTCAGTTCGATCCGACCAACCGTTCCGGGGAAAAGTGTGCTGTGACCAAATTAAAGGTCAGAAATAAGTAAAACGTACTGGAGGATAACTAGGACCACTTTTGATCGACTGCCCAAATTTTGATCGGGACACTTAGCAACTCTGGGAAAAGGAGTTAAAGGCAACGCGACCTGGGCGGTCAAAAAGAGTTAAGATCGAAATCAGTAAGTTCCTAGACACCAATGACTGACAGTCCTAAGTTTGCAAGTGGGAAGGGAATGTTCTTTCTTCTTATCTGATGCAACTAGTGGAGACGAAGCGTATTGTTTGAAGCAAATGATAGAAGTATTCCATGGCATTGTACTTTACTACTACTTGCAGTGCTTTTCTTCTTCGCCTGTTAAAAATAAATTTATAAGTATGTCTATATTCAAATTTCACAGTTCTTTTACATAATCTATTAAGATAGATAGAATAGCTAATTGTGAAACAACGTACTCTTTCACAATGAAAAAATTAATGACTAAAATTTCTCCTATTAATGTGGATGGTAGAGAATAAAATATAACAAAAATCGCTTTACTGTTACCACACCAAAATACAGATTAGAAATTTATGAAATCGTGTAGAGTTGATATTTACCCTTATTCATTTTAAGATTCTAAGTTTTTTTCTAGTTTTCCTATTAACATAAATTGATATTACCGATCAGAAATTTCTAAAATCATGCGCTTATTTTAAACCTGATTTACTGTGAAATACATTTTATTAATACATAATGATAGCCAAAAGCAAAACATTGCAGGTTATAAATTGTTGAAATCATGTATAGTTAATGTTTTAACAATGTTATCGTAACAATACAACCAAAAATCTGAAGCTGGATTTCACAGTTGGAATCTAACACGGGACTTGTTGGGAAAAAACTTTATTTTCCAAAAGAAGAAGAATAATTGATTACTTGAATTTCTATTTTGACTGTACTTCTAGTAGTACTACCGTAGAAGTGGTACCTTTTTCGCTGGCTGGGATACCCATTGAATTATGCAAGAAAAGCAGCAGCACAAAACACATTTAATATATAATAGAAACAATAAACGCTACTCATTTTTTCCACGTACAAACAATTCCAAAGAATTTCCTTTACATACGGGAATACATATACAGTGTAATATATGTAGAGTCTAGCGCAAGAATGCCTGGTACTTTCGATATCTCCATCCTTTTTTGACATTATATGAACCTTAATACCAGAAGAGGAAAGAGAATATCGAAAGTACCAGGCATTACTGCACGGGAAAAATTAAACTAGTACAGCACTTTTGAATCGCCAGTGCGTAAGTATCGACTATCGATACCAACGATTCCATGTGGAACACTATATCGAGGAGACTGCACTTCACTACCGACACGCAACACTAGCGAAATACAGATTTATCCTGTCAATAAGTACAGTGAGCCGGTTCATTCTATTATCAATGAAATATTCTTTTTTTATTTATTTATTTAACGTCGACCTATTTCCGCTACTGAGGCCTAACACCGGCGCCTGTAGATGAGCTAACCCCAACCAGGAATTTTGCCGAACCTCTTCCCTTGAGAAGAGTAGGGATCTTTTACTTGCCTAACATTTAATAGACAAGGGACCGACGGCTTCACATCACCTCCGAAGGATGGTATATCCACTATACGACCCTCGCCTAGGTTGTATAGCTTCCGCGCATACACTGATATACAAGGCGCTGAAAGATGTGTGAGGCGAGGACGCGGTCTTCGTTGGAACGGTCATCCATACAACTACTAACCGCGCCTGACGTTGCTTTACATCGCATATCGAAGTATGTACATAGTAAAGATGCACCTACGCTCGCCCTAAATAAAAGATTCTATTCTACAAAATTTGAGGTCATTATAATTTAGCTCTTATGTGTCTATCAACTAGATTTGCCCAACACTGGACATTTATGACATTGGGCTTCAGTGAGTGCAAATTACACACAATTTTTCAATGATCGAAGAGCTTTTGCGCTGTCTGTGTATAAAATATCAAGCACAGTCAACAAAAACTAGTGTTTTAATTATTAACATTTATTTCTTAATTCCATTGTTTTTAGAAAACTTGGGATGAAGTATAACTTCGTATTAATCTGTGTTAAGATGATCCCTTTAATCTTTGGCATCATGTTCCTTTTGCCGCATTTCAATTACTAGCAAGTCTTGTACTTTTCGCTATTTATAAATTCAGAAGTGGGATAGCAGGAATCGAAGTAAGTTAGAGGGGCGACAGTTATTCTCTAAAATATTCATAATACTCTTAAGACTTTTTAATTAGTTTTTAACTTTTAACGAACTTCTTTAAGTATTCATTAATTTAATCACCTTGTGCACATACCAGTACTTGGTAGAATTTTTTGCAATTTATTCTCTCAGAGCGTAATTAAAGGAGCATTAGTTGTTTAAATTTGTAATTTGTCAATAGAGGGAGGACTGTCTATAAATTTGACTTCGATTTTTTTTTTGTAATCATCGTTCTTCATGAACGCAAATATATTATCGGGTAGATATATTGTCGGATATGGATTACGTACACAAATACTTGATGATATTAAAATTAGATATAAAGAAACATTTAAAACTTGAATATTTCTTGGGGTCGTATAGATAGAGTGAAGCTCAGATATTTATCTTTAGTATTTGGAAGATGTTAAGCGATGTTTAGACAAAGACAATAATTTTGGTATTTACGTAGTTTTTCATTCTGAATAAAATGTGGTGAATTCTGGAGGAGTCTTACCTTGTATTTTTAAAGGACCCCGCACAGAAACATGTGATTTGGGACTCCGGTGAAAATGGTCGAAATTGAGATATGCTAGTTGTAGACCAGACCTTCCTGATGAAAAGTTCAAATGGGGTCAAGGCTCGAAAACCTTTTAGTTTGGAGTTACAGCAAGGGCAAAAGTCGATAATTCGTAAATTCGTGAAAAATCTTCAAAAATATACATATTTATATACAGGCTGTCCATTTTATCAGGCCACTCGAGAATATCTCACTTAATATCGGACGTACAAAAAAATTTATTTTTATGAAAATTGTGCCGATTTATATAACCTACAAGATGGTTTAAAGACATTTGAAATCCATGGCCTACTTTAAGAGTTATGGCGGAAAATATCGAAAACGCGGAAAACGTCTAGGCCAAATATCTCCGTTATTTGAAGAGATACGAGAAAAATTCTGAGGCTTTTTTGCAATACAGAGTGTTTCAATGAGGTTTTATTTAATTTTTTTCAAAACCGCTGTATTATGAGATTTACTCTTCAGGCTGTTAAAGAAATTATTTTGAAACGGGCGGTAAATGGCGCCATTAAATAGAGTATTTTCCTCCCTTTTCAATGATATATCACATGCCATGTTTATTCATTAGTACTACGTTAGTAATTATAAAAATATTTTTTTTAAACCAATAATTTCTTTTTAATAAGTATTATACTTGCCGTGAAGAAGCATGATTAAATAAAACGATAAAATAATTCAATAAGTTTTTCAAATCTTTGCTATAATAAAACTTTAACACAATTAAGAAGAATAAAGTAAATTCAGGTAACAAAAACAAAATAATAATCAAGAAAGCAACGTGGAGCAATTATGGAATGAGTATTCGCAGTTATGTCAATGTATAGAGGTCCTCCTTAAAAGCATCACTCTTTGCTCAGAAAGTTAAAATGTTATTACCAATTAATTTACGTATAATATCCATTTGTTTGTATTTCATGATTTCACTATTATTTTAAAATAGTTGGCTATGAACAAACTTGACAATTTAATTTTTTGACAGATCATCTCAGTTAATACTTAAACTCTCACTCAATCACACTCGTTTAAGAATTTAGGATTTTCAAAAATGATTTTCACTCACATTGATCGTTATAATATGTTCGTTACATATTGCCAAAGCAATTTTAACTCTGGATTAGCTCAAGTAGAACATAGAAACAGATTTCCTTAAGCACTACAACCGAATAAAACTCTGTTCAGAAAATTGGATACGAAATTGAGAAATAATGGTTCATTTTTAAAGAAACAAGTTTGAACAGTGTTACTGATAATGTAATAAGGTAAACGAGTTATTAATTATGTAAGAAATAAAAATACAGAAAATTTGGAAACATCATTAAGAGAAATTCAAATTGCTTGTCATATAAAAAAAACAAATGCTAGAAAAATTTTAAAGAAAAATGGTTACCGGTGTTATAAAGCCAAAAAAGTTCACAATTAATAAGCGGGGGACAAACCAAGTAGGACGACTTTTTGTAGGTGGCTGTTGGAAAAGAAGCGTGTCGATCCACTAATATGTAGTAAAATACTTTGGTACGACGCGGCAAATTTTTCCAATAATGGATTTTTTAATCGCAATATTCATTACAAATGGACTTCTGAAAATACACACTGGCATAGACCGACTAGGTTTCAAAATAATTTTTCAATAAATGTGTGGATAGGTATTTTAGGCGCCAATTTAATAGGCCCTTGTTTTTATGATGGTCACCTCAGTGGTCAAAGGTACCTAAACTTTTTGAGAAATGAATTTAATGAATTCTTAGATGACCTATCTTTAGAGAATCGACACAACTTTCAATATTTTCAACAAGATGGAGCTCCTCCCCACAATTCCCAGATTTGCCTACATTATTTCGACGAAATTTTGCCCAATATTGGATAGGTAGGTACCAATGGATTTATTCGATGGCCCCTTCGTTCTCCAGATATAACCCCAATGGATTTTTTCTATGATTGTATATTAAAGATAAGGTGTTTTCGATGACACCGCAAAATGTAGAGGACCTAAAAGCTCGAATTCGACAGACATGTATTACAGTTACCCCCGAAATGCTGAGTAATGTTTTAAATGCAGTGCCTCGCCGCGCTCGATTGTGCATAAGAAATCGCGGTGGACACTTTGAACACTTGATATGATATCTTAAAAATTATTTTGAGGATTAGATAAATATTAATGTTCTGTGTGTTATATTCTTTTTATTATTATTTTGTTTTTGTTACCTGTATTTACTTCATTCTTCTTAATTGTGTTAATGTTTTATTATAGCAAAGATTTGAACAACTTATTGAATTATTTTATCGTTTTATTTAATCATACTTCTCCACGGCAAGTATAATGCTTATTAAAAAAAAAATTATTGGTTTTAAAATTTTCTTTTTATTAATTACTAACGTAGTACCAATGAATAAATATGGCACGTGATATATCGTTGAAACGGGAGGAAAATACTCCATTTAATGGCGCCATTTCCGGCCCGTTTCAAAATAATTTTTTTAGCAGCCTGAAGAGTAAATCTCAAAATACAGCGGATTTGAAAAAAAATAGATAAAATCTCGTTGAAACACTCTGTTTTGCAAAAAATTTTCGTCTTATAATTTTTCTCGTATCTCTTCAAATAACGGAGATATTTGGCCTAGACGTTTTCCGCATTTTCGATATTTTCCGCCATAACTCTTAAAGTAGGCCATGGATTTCAAATGTCTTTAAGCCATTTTGTAGGTAATAAAAATCGGCACAATTTTCGTAAAAATATTTTTTTTCTACGATATTAAGTGAGATATTCTCGAGGGCCCTGATAAAATGGTCAGCCTGTATTTATGTGTACAATATATGTGTATGCATATACATACGATATATGGATTTTATAATCAATCAAGTATAGAAGCTACGTTTGAAACTTTTAGAAGAGCGTCTTGATTTTACATTGTCTAGTTCCGGTTTTTACTCTTCCAAATCCGCACGCTTTATAAATACGAGTACTATAAAATAACTCATCTACACAAAGAACGTTATATGAACGTCGATTTTATTCTATTTATCTGTGTTAAAATCTTATTTTTTCCACAAAATATTCAATATTCGAATGCCTATTCCTACTCTAATTTTTATCAACCGAATATATAATTGGCATTTATTTTATGTTTTACTCAAAACTGTTGTGTGCGAAAATTATGCCACTCAAAATATTGGAATAGTAGGAAAATTTAAAAATAGGAGTTTTTTGCAAATAACAATTTTTTACACTCTTCCGAGTTTATTGATTTTTATTCTTGGCATGGAGATAGGTTATTTTTAATTTCTTAGCCTCTTTTCTCTCATTTCTGACGTCAAACGTTGAATATGACTAACTCCTGAACTCGATGATCATAGCATTTTTTTTTTATGGCATTAGGTAAAAAACCACGCAGCCAGGCACAAGTTATTAGATATGCGATAATTTAAACATACATAATCATGCACATATAAAGAGTACACATACACCACCCTAAACCTATCTTACCAAAAATGGAAATTTTTAGAGAAGATAGCATATTTGCAACGGAAATTCCGTTTTTGTATTATCTCATTTGCGCATGCGCTGCATATCTAGCAGACGACGCGTTTGGTAATTTTAAATTCAAATTGCATTATGATGTTAATATCTCATGACTGTTATCTAGTAACGTTTATATAAATATATATTTTTGATTTTTGAAGATTTGTCATGAACTTACGAATTTTCGACCTTGCTGTAATTCCAAAATAAAAGGTTTTCCAGCCTTGGTCTCATTTCAACTTTTCATCTAGAAGGTCTGAACTACAACATATCTCAATTTCGACCATATTCACCGGGATCCCAAATGACATGTTTCTGTGCGGGGTCCTTTAACCATTTTTATGTAAAAATGGCTTTCTTTGTTTAAATCGATATTGGTTTTCCTTTCCGAGTAATAATTTTTAAGGATTGAAGAGGTAGTTCCAAATGTTACTATGCATTTCGAGAAGAGAATGTTTTATTTCAATGTTTATTTATATCAATTTTTTTACTTATTTTGATGAATACTCCACATTCCAGACGTTTAGAACTCTAACTCAAAAACGTCGCGTATAAGAAATACATCAGTAAGTTAACAAGAGTAAAATAATAAATTTAGAGACAAATATTTTATATGCGCAAAACTGCAACTGAACTTATTGACACAAACTCCTTGGGGATTCTATATAGCTCATTCGAATATGAATTCGAGAGCAACAGATAAGCATTTTACAATAACTTTTCTCCAATGGAGCTCTCGCTACTTTAGTCCCATGGGATTCGATGAGAATATACATAACATCGAGCAAATATTGTAAAGACTTGTTTTGTCTGAACCCAATCAGCTTATGTGCGACTTATGCTGTCTTACACTCAAAAATTTTGTATCAAATCAACATAAGTATTGTGTATAATAATTTTACTAATGTTATCTTACTTTTTGAGCACTGAAAATACTAAATATTTTCTGGTTTATATTTGTGAAAAGAAAATATGGGAAGAATGAGCGGATTTTTTTTACTACGTAACGGAAACCGCTTTTGACAACTTCTTTTTAAAGACAGTATACTTCGGCCGAATTCTCGAGTCAGTAACGCAAATAATAAGCGGCACTCTCGTCAAAGGATAGTAGGTCTTATTTAGTACTAAAGCGGCACTTCGTTCTACTATATAATACCATTGAATCGAGAGAAATATATTAAGTTTTATTCACCTACTAGAAATGGAAACCACGACTATGCCGTGACTACCACAAACAATTTTAATGACCTAGTCGACCGCATGAAGTAAATGATTTAACGTGTCGCCTTTATACCTAATAATTTGCTCGACTAACTATTCAGTCGTAAACAAATTTGGAAAGAGAGAAAGAAATCGTATATACCGGGCACTTAGTGGCGCCACATACGTATTTATGTAGGTATATATAAACATATAATATTTCATAAAATAAAAGATAAATATAATTTAATTTGTTTTCACGCTCAACTCAGTCAAAAAGAAAAACTGGAGTTCTTTTAAGAAAATTTTTAATGGCAGGCATAATTTTATTTGGAGTGGAATACCTACGTAATACGACATTAAAACTATAGAATGGTTGATATTTATAAAAATTTTAACTATGCCAGTTGTTCTTATTGCCCAGCAAGGACCAACGTGGAGGCGTGAGCATATTCCTGGCCGGAAAAGGATGGTGACAGAGTTGTTAATTAGGTAGTAATGGGTTAAAAATGAAAATAAATAAATAGACTTACAACTTAAAAATAAATATCTGTTCTAACAACATAAATAAACTTTCTTGTTAAAATAGAATAATTAAAAACAAAACATACCAAAGTTAAAGATAAATAACTGTTCTTACAACATAAATAAACTTTCTTGTTAAAATGGAATAATTAAAAACAAAACATACCAAAGTTAAAAATAAATAACTGTTCTATAACAACGTAAATAAACGTTCTTGTTAAAATAATATAATAAAATATAAAACTTACCAACAATAATTTTCCAGAATAAATAATTCATAATATTACAATCTCTACATGACACTGTTACAGATTAACACTCACTCATCACTGTCACTGTTATTATCACTTCATGGCACTATCACAGATTACGTTCTTGTTAACCACTGTTACTGTCACTATCACTGCTGGCTCCTACATTTATTATTATTGGCTCAATCACTGCGCCTATCCGAATATCCGTATTCCACATTTTTTCTTCAACTTTTTTAGCGTGCCCTATGTATTTTTTGGCCAATAATCAGCTGTAACTCATTTTAGAGCACTGGATAGAAGGCCTTTTATATGTTCTAATTTAAAAGTTCTACTTTCTCTTGCAACATTCCCCTTTACTTCAGCCCAAATTAACCTCCATGAGATTGAATTCACAGTAGTAAGGTGTTAGCCATAATACCTCAATTCCTCTTGCTTTAACCATTTCGTCCACAATATATTTCTTATATATCGGCGAATATTGTTGAGCTAGGGTTAGCAATTCGGCTTCCAGCGAAGCACGATCCAATAGGATACCTTTACCATCTAACTATTCTTGAATTTGCGCTTTTCGCCATGCACTGCTTGGTATTTTTTCCAATAATCGACTGTGGTACGGTGCGTTATCCACAATAATGACAGGTCCGGGTTCAACCTTAGCGAGAATTTTTGCAAACCATACCTCGAAAACATTCGCATTCATGTCCTCATTATAATCGCCACTTTTTTTCGTCACGAACGATAGAAGTCCATCTTCCACGAATCCTGAGTCACTTCCTATGTGCGTTATTATTCGTTTTCCTTTTCCTGTTGTCATTTTTAATCCTGTTGACCAATCTTCCATATTGCCTTGACGAACACTTTTTACATTTCTATCTTGCCAAAATTTAGTTACAGTATGTCCTTCATTTAACCACGTCTCATCTAAATAATAGATTTTCTCTTTCACGGGCAGCTCTAATTGCCCGAATATAATTCTTTCGCCAACAAATAATATAATTTCTCAAGTAGGAGGCTATTTCTCTTTCCTTTTACAAATACAAAGTTCATATCATGCAAACATTTTTTTAACGTTGATTTGCCTATTTTGGGTATATGTTCATCATCATTCAGGGACTGTAAAATTTTCTTAACAGTGAGGGTTTCATTATCATAGAAGAATTTATGAACTTTACGTCGATTTCCATTTTTCTGGAATTTGTCTAATATTATTTTTTTCTTCTAGATTTCGCTTTAGGTTTCTGAAAATCCCCTTCATTTCTTTTTTTCTCTTAAAATTCTGTAAATGGTCCGCTTACTCACGCCGGTATGCCTTGAAGTCATGTTAACTAAACCTGTTGATCCTGATTTCTGTACCATTGGTGATCTTTCTCCAATGCATGATATAAATTCAAAATAATTTTCTTCTCCTGGAAGCTTAATGGAGACTTTCTAGGGGTGCGAACTTTTACCACTTTCGTTTAACAACCGGGGACCGCTTCCATTTTTACACATTTAAAAATATTACGATATCCCATAATTACACTTATTTTTGCTAAAGCACTAACAAAATAAAACTTCAAGGCACTGTGATACAACAAGTACGTAATTTATAAACAAAAATTAATGCCGCCCAATTCATAAACAATTCACGCTGTAAATATTTCACACGAAATTAATTTTTAAGGCACTATGATACCACAAATACGTAATTTATAAACAACAAATTAATACCGCACAACTGATGAACGACCGCACTCTATGTATACTGATTTTAAACTGAGTTATAACGGTTTAACGGACCAAAAATCGCTGAATACGTGGAGAATGTTGACTGATTTAAGCATAATATTTGAAATTTAGGATATAGTAGTTCAACCCGTGGACTTTCATTTCTTCGAAATTAATATTATTCGTCAAAATTCTCCAAACTTAAGGAAAATAAATAGGTAACAGCGTAAACATATTATATTAGGGAATTTACAAAACTCGTAAATCCGCACGCTCCTGACTCTACTGACTAGAGTTTTCGGCCGAAGTATAGATATTGACTCTTTAAACGAAACATATAAGTTAAACAAGGAATAAAATGCAAAGAACAAGGTATAGCCCTGGATTACTTTTAATGTTCTTTGAACTACTAGGAATTTTCCGAGCTTTAATAACTTTTTTATTGGTTTTCCTTGTGGCATTGAGGCGATTGATTAACAGCCAGGCATTAAATTATTATATAATTAATGAATTTGCTTGTAACTTATTCGATAAGACATGAATCATTCGTAACACAAGAAGATAAAGACATGCTTCTTATCCAGAGCAGAGCATTATCAGGGCATTTTTTCAGTTACACCCACAAAGAGAGGCTACGGGTAATTTGGGTAGATAAACAATAGGGCAGACATTACAGGTAACAAACCTGAACCGACTTAATTTTGGATAAATTAAGAAATCTACTACAGTTTTCCTACTTAATGCTTAAAGATGGAGGAGGTTAAAAGGAGCTTCTATTTTGTGTTTAATTAAGTCATTGTCCATTGTACAACTCCCTTGTTTCTTGAGTGTATTTTTGGCAATCGCAAAGACTGTGATCTAATTCTCCTATTTTATTACATAGCTCGCAATGATTTGATGCCTATTTTCCATTTTTTTACAGGTGATATGAATAACACCCATGACCAAATTTAAGTAATAATAATACATTCATTATTCACCATATTATGTATACAATCAATCAATTTTATTACACATTTAGATCGCAAATAAAAAGTAGTCAGTTAGATTAAATAACAAATTCTTCCGCAGCTGTCTGAAAACTACTAGTAAACAGACAAATACAAAGAGCAAAAGCTAATCTAGTTTTCTCCATTCCACCCCCGTTTTTGATTTTTTGTACTTTTTTGAATAACCCACATATATAGCCAACACTTATACAATATAAAAGACAATTTAATTTTTTTCTTTTCCTTTTCCTTCTTCTTACCCACATATGAAGCTTAAACTTATAACATATAACATCATATCAAACGTAAACTACTTAAAATATGTAAAATTGACACTACTGCCGATCAAACAAATAACATTTAAATCGACTTTTGAAGGCATTGTATAAGAGCACAAAACACAGTACATCCAGAATTTCGGCAAAGGTTGCTACATTATAGGAAAAGACCCCTTATAGATTTCCTTTTTGTGAGAAAGTATGGCCAGCATATTTTTGTGGCGTAAATTTAGATTATATACGTCAGTCCTAAAAGTTTTGTTCTTAAGTATTTTATAGAAGAAGCACCACTAGGTGATGTTTACGTCGGTTATACATGCTCAGCCATCCTGCCTTTTTCAACTTATTAGATACTCGGTGCGGTCTTTTTATATCATAAATAAGCCATGAACATGATTTTTGAATTTTTTGCATTCTTTTAATATCAGACCTATCTAGACATGGTCCATAAACAACATCACAATGATTAAAATGGGAGGGTACACAAGGGAATCACACAAACACTCTCTGTAGAGGTTGTGAACAAGAAGATGATACGCTTCAACATGTACTCTGTGACTGTTCTGCCGTCTCATCAATCAGAGAATTTATTTTGGGAGAACGTTGGCCTACTTTGGCCCATGTAAGGAAAATGGCCCTAGGCAGCATCACCACCTATTTCGCAAGATTAGGTTGATTGGAGGCCTAGGCGAGGGTCTGCCTACAGGGAGGATGTACAAGGGGCCCAATGGGGCCTAAGTGCTGTGGTTCGATAATTTTTATTGACCACTCTCCCAATCAATTCCAGAATTCCAGAAGGGAATCGCACAGCTTTATTTGTAATGTTGGACTAAGGAAGTATCTTTGGTTATATATAAACTTTAACGAATAAATGAATTTTTCAGTTACGTGCTCCTTAAAACGAAGTTTAAAATCTATAAATAATCCAAAGTCCTTACAAAAATTCGAAAAGTTACTGAAAGTATGACAGCAGAATAGATATTCATGATACCAGAGGCCACAATCCTTTGATTCCCAGAACCAAACAGAATGGCACAAGATTTATTAGAATTAATTTTTAAAAGATACTATTAGACTGCAGAAGGAGTTTATCTAAATCTGTTTTTTTTTATTATTTGCATTAACTAAAGCAGGAAATTTAAAAGATAAGTATAATTGACTGTCATCCGCGTAAAAATGGCATTTACAATGAGACAGATCAGCACAAAAGTTGCTTGTATAGATGATATAAATAGAGGGCCCTAAAATACTTCCCTGAGGTACTCCCTGCTGTAGTTCAGCCAATCAGATGCGTTATCATCAATTTTAACTTGCTGAAGTCTTCCTGATAAATATGATGTTAAAAGAGTACAAGAACTATTATCAGAGCCTATAAAATGTAGTATAGATATTAAAATTTTATGGTCCAACGTATCGAATGCTTTGAAATAATGTTGAAGGACTAATGTACAAATTTCATTATTGCCAAGTGATTTTAAGATATCATCCGTTATTTTCATCAAAGCCATTATACCCAGATCTGAATCCGTATTGGTATGTCGGCAATTAGTTATATGTGTTTAAATGACCTCTTTTTTGTGCATCCATATTTTTCTAATTCTTTAGGCATTGTAGGAAGAATACTTATGCTACGTAGATGAGAAAGTACAAGTCTGTTTATCTGTGTTATGCTTTTTCTTGAATATTTGCAGTTATTGTACCAATGTTCTCTTGGAATTCCTTGCTGAGTAAGTACATAGCGTGTTGGATTAGTAAAATAATATGCATTCCGTTAACGGGACCACTTTTTTATATAGACTTTTACATTTACATATACAGAATCTTCTAGACACTGTACATTATATAGTGGTATTCTTGATGAGATACTTTCTATTATCTTTGATCCATTTACTAATTCTTCACAAGGCCAATATGTACTTAGCTTTAATGATAAATTAGATTAAATTTGGATAGAGGTTATGTACAGATAAATAAACGCATTATCTAATGATGAAATATGCTGTTCCATCTGGTTTCTTACTAAATTTGGGTTTCAGTTTTCCCAACGTTTGAAGAACTGTACTAGTATAAACCAGACTGTCAACGTATATTATTACTTGCCGTGAAACAACTGTATCCATTAGTATATACATTTGTTAGGGACGGTACAGAAAAAGATTCCTTGATGTGTTCTGAAAAAGCGTTTACTACGGATTGTTGTACATATCTCCTCTCAGATTAACGTTATTTGGGATATCAGTTGATATATTCGTTTTTTTTTTAATTTGATATAGAGGGTGAGGCTTACCAAAAGCTGTTGAAATCATGAATGTTTAATAAATCCCTTAAAGTAAAAATATACCCTACGCTAATTAGACCCGTGGTAACATATAGGTGTGAGGTATGGATAATAACCAGCATAGACGTCAGCCAACTGAGGATTTTTGAACGGAGAATCTTGCCTAAAATTTACTAACCTGTCCAAAATGAGGATGATTCCTGACGAATCAGGATGAACCACTCTCGTTGCTGTCGGCGATCCTCAAGTTGGTGGGGAAGGTCGTCCTGATGAGACTATAGGCTGTTCAGTAGAAGCTTCACATCGACGATGAGTCCCAGTTCAGGTTCAGGAGGGGCAGCAGCACGCTGCAACAGGTCCTTAAGATAGTTAACGATGTCAAAGTGTAATACAACCTCGGGAAGAGCACCGCCATGGTGCTCCTCGATACTGAGAAGGTATTCGATACCGTCTGGATTCCGGGATTACTCTCGAAACTTCACAACTATAACTTTCCGACTCACATTACAAGACTTATTCACTAATTTCTGACGGGCAAAGCCCTGCAAGTTTGGGTGAATAATAAACTGACAACACTGCGGGACATTCGAGCAGGAATCCCACAAGGATCGTGCATGCACCGAAGTTGTACAAGTTATACGTCTCAGACATCCCAGAGTTCGCCGAATATGAAGGTGTCTAAGTACGCCGATGGCACAGCTATGTGCGCGTATTCATACAACGCCCAAGCAGCGAATGTGCCGCTGAAGGCGCACATGGT
This sequence comes from Leptura quadrifasciata, assembly GCA_963675555.1. Classification (NCBI taxonomy): domain Eukaryota; kingdom Metazoa; phylum Arthropoda; class Insecta; order Coleoptera; family Cerambycidae; genus Leptura; species Leptura quadrifasciata. Next base: position 193,664,059 of record OY776673.1, on the reverse strand, counting down.
TCGTGCCACGGCTTATTACTATCAGTGGAAGATTCGGGTAAATGCTGAGAAGTCCGAGGCAATAGCCTTCATGCGTCGCTTGTCTGAGAACAGAATTATTACTGCAATTTCGATCGGGGGAAACAAAATTCCAACCAAAAGATTCGTGAAGTATTTAAGGGTTGGACTCGACCAAAGACTGACGTTTAATACGCATGTTAGTGAGATAATACGGACGGTCTACTCCCTGTCCAGGAGTCTGTATCCGCTCATGGTCAGTCTTAGCAGAATTAACTGTTGTATACGATAGTGATCAGGCCGTCCATTACATACGCGGCGCCGGTGTAGTGCAGGATACCAGCCTTGATAATGAAAAAACTTCAAGTGCTCGAACATAAATTTATGCGCCTCATATCAAATTCAGAAAGGTACACCTCCCTCACTTTGCAACTTTGCACTTTGCAACGTCATAACCCCGATAGCGGATTACGTCCAGCATATCTCCCAAAACTTCTATTCGTTCAAGCTGGGCGGTAGTCCGCTAACAAGACACATGACGCAAATTAGACAGCAATATGCCCCATTTCGGACTAAACACCCTTTACCGTACCAGACGTTACCAATTTTACGGCAACCGTTATAGCCAAATTTCAGCAACTATATTATCTTTTGCTAATCCTATCCACTTTCCTTTTGCTAGTATTTCATATGTTTAGCTCATCTTTAACCTTTCCTGTCTCCCTCTTCCTTTCTGTTTGTGTATTTTTGTCCCGTTTTTTCTTCATTACTTTTTGTACATTTTTGTCTTTAAATTGACTTCACGTCATTAACCTTTGAACAAACTAAAACATTTTGATATCAAAATTTCTTAAACTCAAAGTTTAGGCCAGCCCTGCTCGCGTAAGACACCTTGTTCAAGTTGTGCCTGCGTCCGGATCCAAAATTTTAAAAAGTGCGGGAGTGTTTTTAACAACTGTGTTATCTTAAGTTTTAGTTGAGCTTGTTCACAAGTATTTTTAATGTTGTTACCTAATTTTAATTAGTTTACAAAAGGAGTTTAGGTTTAGTTGTTTTATTCGTCGTTCTCGCCGACCTAGGCCTGTGCCGCCTGATCCTGCAATCTGCCACCGCATTAACGCAGTGTTTGCACGATCGGTTCCGAGGCAGATCCTGGTGAGGCAACTGTTGTAATGTTTAACCGTAATAAAGCCCTTTTGAATTGAATTGAATTGAGGATGAATCACGAACTTGACAGGCTGATTAAGGGAGCCGATATTGTAAGATTCATCAAAAGTAGACGACTCGCCTGGCTAGGACATGTACAAAGAATGCGTGAGGGTAGAGCCACCAAAAAAACTATGCTATGGAAGCCTGGGGAAATACGAAGAGGAAGACCAAGGAAACGGTGGATAGAAGATGTGGAGGATAACATAAGGTCCATAGGAGTAAGGCGCTGGAGAAGTATAGTATCTGAGAGGACAACATGGAAAAAAGTCGTCAATCATGCCAAAAGCCACGCAGGGTTGTAACGCCAAAGGAAGAAGAAGATTGAGGGTGGGGCAAAATATCTATAACTGGAAATTATTTTCGAATATACAGAGTGAACCAAGCCGTGTCATTTTAAGTGGAATGCTATACATATCATTACATTTTTTGACGACTCTTTCTAAACTCCTATCACTATATTATTATTGACTATCTCTCAATCATTTGGATGTAGCGATTTTTTTTTGTTGAAATAGTGCCATCTGCATATCCATTTTTAAAAAATTATTCCGCCCAACCGCGACCGCATTCTCCTATAGTGATTTCCTCGACAATATAATTTTGAACGAAGAAATTGGTCAAACAATGAAATCCTAATATCGCTTCACTCACACTTCCTGGTTTCGTAAGTACTGGCAGTATATAGTGTATTCTGTGAGTCGGATGGAACCTCGAAAAATGTGAATTTTTCCTAGCCTAACGAGCCTATGTCTTCCCCCGTTTTCGAGGATGCTAAACATGATTGCGGTAGCTAAATCTCTCTCCGAGGTCACCCCACCCCCCAAACGACCAGAAAACACGCCCAGTAGAGGTAAACCGCGTATCCGCCGTCTCCTACCAGCGAAACCTGTGTTACCCCCGTTTTCGAGGATGGTGAGCACGATGATAATATTGAGATCTCTCCTCGACCCCCGCCAATACCCCAAACGACCAAAAACCGCCCCCGAAAGGGGTGAAACGGGGATAGGCCGTCTACTCTCGTCTAAACCCGTGTTACTAATGTTTCACTGAAAAGTGATTTTATGACGATATTTTATATTTATATATAGTGAATAAGTAATTGTATGCGTCAATATTTATATATGGTAAATAAGTAATTTTATGCGTCAATAGAACTGTTCATTATTCAGTATAATAAAATAAATGAAATTGTGTCAGTGATTGCATATACTTGATTTTCCCATCTAAAACTTAGACACAAAGTATGCACCCATTTTTTCCACCTGAACAGTCAATCAAGATAGCTGTAATCATCATCCGGTATGTATTCAATGATCTGTGAACTTACTCACTTACTTCATAAAACCTCATATCAAAGGGGTAGTTTTGTCCGTTTGAGGTGTCGGATTGCCTCGGGGAGAAGATCCCACATCACCATCGTGCTCAGCATTCTCGAAAGCGGGGGTAACACAGGTTGGGCTGGTGGGAAACGGCGGATACCCTGTTTACCCCTTTCGGGGGTGGTTTTGGCCAGTAGGGGGGTTGGCGGGGGTCGAGGAGGGGTCTCGGTAGATACGCGATACCCCTCTCGGGGGTGGTTTTTGGCAGTTTGGTGAGTTGGTGGGGGGTCGAGGAGGGGTCTCGACATCATCATCGTGCTCAGCATCCCCAAAAATGGACTTAACAGAGGTTTGGCTGGCAGGAGCCGACGGATACGTGGTTTATCCCTTTCGGGGGTGGTTTTTAGCTGTTTAGGCGGTTGGGGGTGACCTCGGAGAAAGATAAATACCGCCATAGTGTTTAGCATCCTCGAAAACGGCGGGGAGACATAATCTCGTTAGGCTAGGAAAAATTCATATTCTTGTCCAACTTACAGAATGCACTAGTAATGTTGCCTGTAGATACGGCCGAGACAGCCACCTTCTATCTTGATAACTATGCTAGTGAGTTGGTTAGAAGATGTTGCGTGATTTGCATGAAGAATAATTCTAGTATCCGTTCCCCTCGAGGTCTGAAAAAAGGTTAACTATTTGATCGGCTTCAACAGAATTATTTGCAGCCTTTATGAAACTGTGAAATTTACCAAGTGTGAAATAAATCACTTCGTAATTGCATAATCCGTCTCCTTGTCATCTGGAAAAAGCTTTTGGGTTAGATTGGCTTTAATATAATTATCTTCGGCTTTCATGAAATGACAAAATTTACCATATGCGAAATAAATTACTTTGAAATTGCATAAGCTACTCAAATAAAAAATAGGCTAACAAAGTGGAGAAAGATACATCTGATAATAGTGCAGAAAGTAACATTATTATAATGATTACATGCGAAATAAAAATATATATTATTTTTATATAATTCTTTTGTTAGTTTTTAGGGAATGATTATTGTTTTAATATTATTGCCGACATTTAGTTAGAAAATTAATTTATCCTTCCATATCAGATATTTTTGTATCAGCAATTTTCGTAAATCCTTAGTAAAACAATTTTCTGATTGAAAAGCATGTGGTATGAGCATCTCTATTACACATTTTAAAAAATAAACAGATTCCAATGTTACAACACGTTATTTAAACGCTAACTACGTATTGTATATTTCAGTGAAAAAAAAATATTTTGTCAGACAAAAGACAAAAAATTTCTATAAAGCACACATCCTGTATGCCATATGTGACAAAATAAAAGTAGCCAGAACATTTGGATATCATTTTTCTAGTATTGCACCTAAATCTATTAATGAACATTTCGGTTTTAACCTCTCTTTGCCATGCACTCTAAGCAAATTCATTATAAATTCAATATACTTTGCCACTGTCACGGTAGAAGAGGTCCGTAAAACTCAAGTGGCTATGATAGTCTAACAGCCAAAATTATCAAAAGCATTGAAAATAACATTTTGGAACCTTTTGTCTATTTGTGGAATTTTTCCAACATGCTTAAAGATCGGGCAAATCGGTTGAGACGGCATCTTGCCATCTGCTAGAGCACGTATATCAGTGCTTGAACGAGGGCACTCACTGATGTTTGATCTTTCCAAAGTCTTTGATACCATCAACAAAGAAATGTTGAGCCTTAAACTACATAGCATTGGTATTAGAGCAATATTTCATGGTTAATGTCATATATGGAAAATCGATCCTTGGTTGTACACTTGAATGGGGAAACATTTTACGAGTACGATGTTGAGCTTGGTGTTCCTCAGGGTTTCGTATTAGGCCCTTTACTGTTCATGTCATACGTCAATGATTTACCCTATCACGTGGCAATGTATGCTGATGACAACAATTACCGTGTCAGCGGTCCCTCCTGAGGAAAAAACCTTGTCGGTAATACAATTGAGTCATTAAGCACATGGTGCCAAAGAAACAAACTCATCTTAAATGAGAAAAAAATGTGCTTCTAACTTTTTGTCTTCATATACCTGTTCCAAATCACATTGTCCTTTATGAAATATGACCAGCCCGGAATGAGTGAGTAAAATTACTTGGCACATTTCTTGATCATAAATTCTCCTGGACTGACCATGTTGACCATATATGTAACCAATTAAATAAAATATACTTTGCAATGTTACAGTTCAAATCAACTCTTGATAAAGATGGTTTAGTTAATATTTATTATTATATCGTCTGGTCGAGTGGGTTAAGGCGCGAGGTGGCAATCGCGATTAATCACACGGACATCGTACCACCGGGTTCGAATCCTGGCTCCGGCACTGTCGGAGGAAATGGTTGTATGTCCGCTTTCAATGTGTAACTCCCTTCCGCATAAGCCCCTGGCTTCTGGAATTGGAGGTTGTCTAATTTATGTGGTATTTATTTATTATTATTATTATTATTTATATGGCATATAATCGCATACCCTTTAATATTATGGCATGGGGCGGAACTGTAGAATTACAGAGGGTCTTTATAGACTTTTGATCTGAAAGTTAATGAAACTTGCAGATATATATTTATAAAAAATCAATTTCCACTGTTTCGTCTGTATATATTTTAAAATGTATCACGTTTATTAAAATTAACATGGAACAGTTTAGAAAAGGAGCAAACTTTCATACTATGTGACGAGACGAACTCACCAGTATTCCTTTCCATCTCACAAGTGCATTTAAGCATACCCCTTACTATAATTCCATCGCTCTGTATAATGCTCTTCTTGAGCAGATTCGCAATGTCTCGCAGTACATGACATTAAAAAATAAGTATAAATTATTATTGTTATTATATTGAGTACTAGAATCCTAGATGTTTTAGTCCTGAAGTCTTCAGCCCTGGAATTATTAGGTAGGATTCTTAATATAACACTGCCTCTGACGTATTTTCTATAAGCACAAAAATATTTGAACATTACACTCAAATACACTACCCAACCAGCACCAAAGTGACAGTAACTGAGGCGGGAACCTCATATGAGTAAATTACGTAATTGCGGTTAAATTTACGACTTTGATGTAAAAATAACTTCATTTGACAAGTCTACAGTTCTTGTCTCGTAGTTTCTAGAACTAATGATTACTTTAATAATTATGCAACTTCTAGGTAGCTTTCATAGTACATGGGAACGTTGGTAGTTACCAATGAGACGACTTTCGGGTATTTAGAACTTGAAGGTGTTAAACGATAGTAGCAGCGACTTACTCGTGTCACTGAAATATGACTTCAAAGTTGCAATCACTTTCAAGTAACTTTAGTAGTTGCTGCGACGTTCTGGAAATCTTCACCATTCCTTTAAAATAGTGGAACTTGTAAGTGATATTCATTGGTGTTAATGACATTACTGCTACTTATAGATCTGTGCACGGCTACTACAAAGTTCACGTCACCTCTGAAATTTACCATGAAGTAAATTTCACCATTTAGTTCCCAATGTTGACCATAGATAAAGTTAAAGCAACAAACCTAACCTATATATATATATATATATATATATATTTGCCTAATCTAGAATTATATGCTGCTATATTGGAATGCCTTAAATTATCTGGCAACAATAAAATTCCGTTTTTCCCACTGATGTGGAACAACAGTAAAATAAATCCCATGTTTTTCTGCGTTGACACAATTTTAAAGAATCCATAATTCTTCAAAATAAGGCAACAAAATTTAACATTTTATTACCAAAGTGCTTACACCTACCTTTTCTTCTAGATTATCTATCACAGTAATAAATATATATGGCCGCGTACACAGATTAAAGAATTAAAGATACATATGCCACATACAACCATACAAGTAAATTTCGACAGTTGTCAGGTTTTTCAATGTGAAGTTAGGTAAATAATAAATAGTTAAAATTAGGAGCGCGTTTAGTTTAGAATTCAACGTACGGCTAAAACGTACCAAGGAGACGTTCCGAATCAATATCAGGAAAAATGTAACCATGAAGTGGCAGCGGCAACTTTGAAGAGGTAATTTGTGGTAGTCACAGCTTTGGTACGAACTTAAAGTGGTGCTACAGTCCCATTCGCAGATTTGTAGTAATAATAACTTCAAAGTTACGCATTTACAGTTTTCATCACTATCGCCAAGTAGCGATAACTTTCAAGTAGTATTTCTTGGTGAACACGACCTTAAAGTGATATTTTCTGAAATACGTCATTTTGATGGCCAAAACTTTCAACGCCATTATTATAACACATGAACCGTAATTTCACAATTAATTAAGAAATTTAATTTATCGCCATTTCTGCACTGACTACATAAAAATTAGTTTTACATTCCGAAGAACAATAAAAAATAGGTTTCGGCATCTATTGTGCCACATTCTCGCATGACATTACATATTTTAAAGACAACATTTTCCTTAAGAAATGCAAATTTTAAAGGCGCGTGGTTAGATTCGGACGTTTTATCATTTTATTGTCAGTAAAATTGCATTCGTTTTAATTGTGACCAGAAGTTTTGCTATCTAAGTATCTAATATTACTGTTCTTATATTCTATGAAGTTTCTGAGTTAGGAAAATGAACAAGAACAAGATATGTAAGAATGGAACATAAATATAAAATTGGTTGCAAGACAAAGCAGGAGCAACATCAATTTGAAAGAGTGGGGAGTGGTAAAGTTTTCTGAAAGTTGCGACATCTACGCCACGACGTTGCCGCTCCGAAACGTCATTGGAACGTAGCCAGGCAAGTTCCAGGAACGTGGCTGGAATGTTATCGTTACCAAAAAATATTCCCCATTTTGGTCGTAAACACCTGTTAGGAACGTTCCTACTACGTGCCTGTGATTAGTACCAAAACACTTTAAAGTGCCTACAATAGTTATTGCCACGTTCCTGCGATTAATTGTGCTAGTTGGTTACTCACTGAATGATTTGTTAACCATGTAGGTATCATCTACAGATGATTAAAACTTATACGGCAATTATATGGGAGACAGTTTCTTGCCGTTGAGTGCGCTGTGACAGGCCCTTTAACTATATTTCGATGTTCTTTGAGAAAACTGCATTAGACATTTTTGATAAATTTTTTTTCATCGATAATCAACAAGAGATGCGGATGATCTAGATTTAAAATGGTGGACCGGGCACAAAATTTGAACAGTTTTGGTGCTGTAATCGAAAGCTCTAGAAGAAATTTCAGATGTTTTTTAATTTCAAATAATTTGCAAGTAAAATTTCTGTTATTTCTAAGTTTAATGAAACATTTACCAATTTGAGAGCTTAGAATGACATTAATCTATTAGAGAGGATATTTCCGAAACTTATTTATTTTTAAATATAGGATAAGTGAGAAATATAAACTATAATGCAGTCACTTATGCTAAAAAGGAGGATCAACCTCGGAATGAGAGATAATAAGCTGTAAACTTGTATAAACATTTATTTTGACATTCTAAAAGTTGTCTCAAAAGTCTTATAAAATCTCGTGTGCACGTCTTATGATATTCATGGTCCAAAGTCACAAAAATCTGTTTTTCGTAAATATCTCGCGCTCTATGATGCAGTTGCAAAATATTGTATTCAGTAGATCATCTGGAGCTGGTGGTAATATTGCCATTATCGTTCCAAGAGTTTACCCCATCACTGGGGTTCTAAATCATTCCCTAACCGAGTTTGAATTTAATAATATACACGGTTGATATGTTGATCAGCCGCGGCACTTGTTGGTTGAAGATTGGATAGCTGCACAGGTTTATTAAGCTTTGTTGACTTGACGAATTGTATGGCTAAGCGCTGCGTGCTCTCCGCGCTCTATCTCAAAAACGGTTAAGCGTATAAAAAAATGTTTGGAACAAAATTTGTACAGAATTTTATGCTCTACAATTTTTATAATAGATGCAAATATCATTAAAATCATATGAAGCGAGATATTTGCGAAACCCCGATTTTTGTAGCCTTTGAACTTAAATATCTTAAGACGCAGATCCGAGATTTTATGAGACTTTTGAGACAACTTTTAGAATGCCAAAATAAAGTTTTATGCAAGTTTACAGCTTATTATCTCTCATTCTGAAGTGAAACCCCTAATGTGACTGGATTACTACTAAAAAAATATATAATGAACAATGCATTTTTCGATTAGATTCTAAAATCCGATCGCATGGGTTTTTGTTGGAAAGTACTTTCATGCAACGCATTATTAAGCGAAAGCAAATATCAAATTAGGTTTTAATTTAAAGCTTCGATTTTCATTAGTGTCCAGTGAAAATAATTATATTTGAATTAAAATTACAATTAAATTAATAACTATGAAATATATCTAATAAATATTGATGCCATTATTATAAAATACCAGTCGCATACATAATTAACATAGTTAACTAATGAGCTATTTTACCAAAAATCTCAAATAATGGTCTACTAATGGACTAGAAAAACAGGGATTAATTACACAAAATATGTAATATAGGTATCACAGAACAATATCTTGTCAGAATTTATATTATTGAAATATATACTATACCCATATAGTGAATGTGCATAAGTAGCATAAGGTAGTATTGAGAATAAGTAAAATAATCATTTAGGTCGCGAAAAGTAGATCATCTTGATATAACACTTCAAAACGGCTTGGAGCACAAAGTAACTGAATTAATGATTTCGACGAGATAATGAAGCTATTTAACTCATATTTCTATAATTTTAAAGCACGTGAAATCACGATATCCTAAAGTCAAACATTAAATCTATACAGAGTGTCCCCAGATGAAGACCGCACTCTTGTAAACTTTAGTTTTTTACTTTTTACGCTTAATTGTATCATTTAGTGTGTTCTCCTGTATTATTATATTTATTGAGTTGTTATTTGCGGTGCCAAATCGTAATTGTGACAGTCAAAAAATGTATTCTAAATTATTATACTGTCAAACTCCATCACATAAGTGATATTTATCCTACTAGGGATATTAACAGTGTAATGTTGTCTTGATTGGTTATTTCCGGCTGATAATTTTACGAAATAATATTATCATAGTTTCCAGAAGCATATTGCTTAGTAATGTTATAGTACCTTGTAGAGACACCACTGAAAAAATTAAATTAAAAAAATCAATTAAAACAAAAATTTACTTTCCAACTTAACCTCTTATTTAAAACTTCAAAGAACCATAGATAAATAGCAATTGATCCGAAAAATTCACTACAGTTACCAAAATACTATCTTTATCTATAGGAATTTGTTGCAGTTACTAATTTTCAATATCACTCATTTTAAAGGTAATCCCTACAAAATTCCCCAGCACTGGCCATATGAGTCAAGGTTAGATAGCGTTGCAGCCTCGTAGCGATAATCAACCACTCAGTTGCCAAAGGCGTTTATTCCCGTTTGGCGTCTATCAGGCTTGATTTTGTTCTGTTAACGGCGTGAAACAAATTAATTTTAAAATGACTTCCTACAAAATTTGTGAGAAAGTTCAATTCGTTAAATGGTATTTTAGCGGTAACTCGCAAAAGCAGGTTAGGGATTTATTCAGTGTATTTTTTTAAACTAATAGGTCAATTCCACTTTTGTCAACAATTGCTGAAATCATAAATAATTTTGAATCACATGGGTGCGTTTTTCCTGGAAAACATAAAAAGCCAAGCAATGCAATGAAGAAAGGGATGTTATGATTTGTGCAAAAGTACCACGCCTACAGAATTCAAAAAGTTAATGAGTTTTTTCCTGATGATCCAATACGACGGATAGAATTTTGTGAGACTGTCATAGAAAAAGCTAACGCGGCAGACGGTTTTCTTGGGAAGATACTTTTTACCGATGAGTCAACTTTGCCATTACAAGGGAAACATAATCCTTCTGTTGTACGCTATTGGGCGACTGAAACTCCACATAAGATTTATATCTCTAGGACACAGTACCCTCAGAAATTAAATGATTGTGCTGGGTTAGTTGAAAAATATATTGTTGGGCCATTTGTTGTAGATGGAAATCTCTTGATTTGCTACAAAATAATATCATCCCTTCCCTTCACGAACTTCTCGATATTAATTTTAATGAAATCTGGTTTCAGCAAGATGGATGTGGGGCTCATAATTTTATACCTATTCAACAATCTTTAAATAAAATTTTCCTGAACGTGTTATAAGTACACATAGGGATATTTCTTGGCCAGCCAGGTCACTTGATTTAGCCCCTAATGATTTTTTGTGGGGTTTCGTGAAATTCCAAATTTATGGCTTTCATGGACAGAGCTGAAAATTTAGAGAAATTCAGGATAAAAATTCAAAATTTCGCTCAAATTATTACACCTCAAATACTTTCCCACGTGAGGCAAAATTTCAAGTCACTGTTTGACTTAATAGCGGAAATTTTTTGAGCAAAAAAAATAGTTGTAATTTTTTAATATATTGTTTTCAATATTTTTTAGAGTATGATTTTTATTTTATTTTTGGAGAAAACATTTAATTTGCTTAACTTCTTAACAGAACAAATTTCAGTTTGATACAAAAACATAGACAAAAAATTATTATATCATAGGAAATAGATACATGTATTTTCTTGAAAAATAAAATTAAAACATGCTCATCCATCCGCAGTCAAAATATTACTGAGACGTCACAGACGCATGACACGATACCTTCTTCGTTTTTCTCATTGAGCTGCCATTCAAACGCGTTCTACTGACAGAAATCCTTACGCTCGGCAAAAGATTAGGCTTATTGTATAATACCTCTATGCAAGGGGTGAGCGTAGATGTATATTTACTATGTACATACTTCGATATGCGATGTAAAGCAACGTTAGGCGCGGTTAGTACTTGGATGGGCGACCGTTTCAAAGAAGACCCTGTTCTCGCCTCACATATCTTCCAGCGGCTTGTATATCAGTGTATGCGCGGAAGTTATGCAACCTTGGGCGAGGGTTGTGTAGGTTTCTTCGGAGGGGATGTAAGGCCGTCGGTCCCTTGTCTATTAAATGTTAGGCAAGTAAACGATCCCTACTCTTCTTAAGGGAAGAGGTTCGGCAAAATTCCTGGTTGGGGGTAGCTCGTCTACAGGCGTCGGTGATAGGCCTCAGTAGCGAAAATAGACCGACGTTAAATAAATGTTAGAAAAAAAAATCTCTATGCATACGACCCAAGAAGCAGGTAAAAAAAATAAGCAGATGTTGATAATGTTTTCGAGGATCAATCGGACAAACTTTTCGTCTCACCTCTCCCACTTTTGAAAAATGTCAACCCGCGATATCCCGGAAAGCACGTGGGAAATAAAAAAATCACAATAGTAAAAATGCCTTATTTTAGCCCCATGAACCTAAATATATCTACCCTTTTGAATTTTATACCATTTTTTTCTTAGTTAACAAATTGTTTACAATTTTACTGTTTATTTAACAAACTATTAGGTTTCACACTTTCTAACCATATAGACTCTGAACATTGAATAATTCTGAACATGATGCAAAAAGTTTTATTCAGAATCTACCTGTTTTAAAAATTTTCTTTATGAAATCCTTTAGAGGTTGGACTATTCACTATATTTAATGCATTCTTCTTGACCAGTTGGTTATTAAAAATATTCCATAAAAAATAATTTTACCTTCCCGGAACCATGCTTTTTGGCTGTGTGATGTAACTAAGATTTGAGTGGGGTACTTAAATGTTTCAAAAACTGTTCAAATTTTGTCACTTTTGTGAATAATGACTGTTTGGCAAAGTTATATAATAAAACATTAATAATATAAAGAGTCTGTTTCTTAATTTTAAAATTAATGACCTTAGAGTATTATCTGCGCCTACTCCTTATTTTGACAGTCAGGACCTAACTATTTTTTAGTTTTTTCTCGGTGTATGTTACAAATGGGTTTTCTGCATATACTACATGATGTCTTGAATTTTCTATCTCGTGTTCTGGCACAAAAGTTGTAGTTTCAATTTGTATGTGGTAAGATCTTATGGAATTATTGCATTGCTTTCCGCAAGAGGTAATTCTATAGCGGTCTTTACAGGTTTATGAAAATTATTGCTACTTTGTTTCCTATTTAGAATAGTTGGAGGTGCAAGTTCTTGTGCCAAAGTCTGTAAAAATATCCTTCGCTTTTACGTAGTAACAAGTTTTCGGCAGAAATATACTTCTATTTCACAACTAAAAATTATGTTGGTATAAATACCATTACAACACGCCATGTTAGAATGCCATTCCAGCACACTGTGTTGAAATAAAACTATTGTATAAATAAGCAACTTTTTTTGTATGATTTCTAAAATCTTGTTAAAGAAAGTATAGTATAAAACTTGTAAAATTTACTATTCCAGGAATATGTGGAAGAACACATATTGTTTCTCACATGCCAAAAATTAATTATCTATTACTATTATTAAACAGGCAATCACACATCGTAAACACAATTCACATTTATTTGATATATCCATTATTTTGTTTGTAGACTTCGCAACGACAAGAATGGAGGCGCCTGGTGTCCGAGACAAATGGTATCTCGGGATGCCAGAGAATACTTGGAGATTAACTTGGAGGAGCTTCACGTGATAACGGGAAGTCGTACTCAGGGCCGGTTTGGCAACGGACAGGGACAGGAGTACGCCGAGGAGTATATGATTGAGTATTGGAGGCCAGGATTTGTCAAATGGCTCAGGTGGAAAAATAGATTAGGGAAAGAGGTAGGGGTAATACATTTTAACATTTTTTTTTACTGTGCTAATACAAACATATCCAAAGTACGACTTTCATGCGAGAAATTGACAGATCGATAAATTCCATATACAGAGTGTTCCAATAAAAAATCTCAGACTAAATACCCTGTAAAAGAACAGAGACATTTTTATTCTGTAAAAGCCAGTTTGTAGCCATATTTAGCCAAATTTTTCTCAAAAATAATCTTCGCTCGTCTTCTCGTGGGCAGGCAGTTTTGTTCTTTAGACAAAATCGTTTAGTTGCAGAAGCAAAGGTATAAATTAAGGATCTTTGTATCATATGTAAGCATATAAATAAATTTCTTCATATTAAATAGATATTTTTTCGCAAAGACATTATTATTTATAACAAGAGAGTGACAGGTTTGTAATAAATAAATAAATATACTAATGGCAAACCATTTCATTTTGAGTATTCATGAAGTAATGATTCTTAATTTAAAACATTTTCATCTGTGAGTAAAGTGGTTTAAATTAATTTAAAATAATCCATTGGTATACACTATATATAAAATCACATTTTATAGTTTTAAACAATTGTACATAATTCCGTTGCCATTTAAAAAATTTATTGAAAAAATTGGTCTCTGGTAGGTGTACCTTGATAAAAACTTAAAATAATTATTCCATCATTATCCTAAACAGAATTTTTCTTTGCAACTTTTACTTATGGACAATTTGCAAAAGGCGTTTTCAATACAATTTCAACTATTAAAAATATTTGTTTGAAGTAATTTTGCAGATTATAGGTAAATTCTTTGAGGGGATTCGACAAAAATTTTTCCATTCCCCCTTGGAGCCGGCCCTGGCGCTCTGACGAGAAATTTGAAAACTAAGTTTTCGATACAGTTCTTGATTCGACAAATCCACAATATTACAATTCGCCACACTGCAGTATTTTGGATTCCAAAATTTTTTAAAATAACGTAAATATTTGAGAGTAGTCGGCAAACATTATTTTATATTTTACTTGCTCATAATTTGTTATTTATTGTGTGTATACAAGATATATAAACAAAGCCAATATCCCCTAGGGCCATAAAGAGCGGGCGTAATGATTACGTTCGCTTATTATGCCCTCAAATATTCACTTTTGAAAAACATTGAAAAATTTTTAAAAATCAATTTTAATAAAGAAGTTTCGTTTAAAGTTCTTTAATGCTATTAGCTAACACAGGTACAAAAAGTTAAAAATTACAATAATAGATACGTACCAATTAGTGAAAATAAGCCATTAGAACTATCTCGCTGACAGTTACTGAATTTCTGTTAGCCCATTGTTGAAATTTCTCACATTCTTTCTTTCTCATACAGTGATCGGGATTTTTTGGTAGCAGTACCTCATTTGCATCTCTGGCCTTTTTAGACGAGGATTTGAGGAATTTATTCGTCCTGCACGATTATTTTTAGAAAGGTTTCAATACATTTTATTACTTCACTGGCAGAAATAAGTGAAATAACAGTCGCATCGTTATGGATATAAAAACAAACGCAAGGACCGGCAACCGCAAAGCCATATCTATTTTGTAAATTATTAGATTCATTTATTAAATTTAAATTAGTTAGGTATCTAAAGTAGAGTGAAATTTAAAACGTTGTATGCGCCACTGGCAATATAGGATGTTTATGCCCTTCTGTGACTTTCTACCCTCGGGCCAAATCCCTCAGATAGAAATTCGTCATCCGCGGGCGCCATAACTATTTCTATATCATCCTCGGTACATAAATAACTATTTAGACAAGAAATTCGTAGAAGACCTATTCGATACGATTTTCCACTCTGACCAATTTTTATTCGAAGTACTTTTTGATCTGACAAATTTTAAAAATATGTTTTTGATGCAATTTCCATCCAGAACATTTTTTTATTTGAAGCGGTTTTTTATTTGACAAAAAACTGTTTTTAAGTCCCCCCAACTAAGCTGCACCTGGTGATGAGAAATGTGCAAAGTCTTTGTCTTGCAATTTTTTACTTTTAAACAATTTTTATATTAATAAAAATTGTTTTATTCGACGAAAACTTGTTTTAGGCTCTACTTTTAGCTGTCTCTGCCACTCAGATGAGAATTTGAAAAATGCTTTTTAATACAACTTTCAATCCTCTACAATTTTTTGATCCGAAGAAAGTTTCTTTGGACCATCTCTAAAGACGTATACTTTGGCGAGAAATTTACAAACAGCCTCTTTGGTAAATTTTCTACTTTAGACAATGTTTATTTCAATCATTTCTTTGATTAAATAAGCGCTTGTGTTCAGGCTCTCCCTGCAACCGGCTCTGCTACTTTGGCGAGAAATTAAAAATCTATTGCGCAACAATATACAATTTCAAACAATTCCTGTACTAAAACATTTCTTGATTCTACGACATACTGTTTTTAGGCCCTACCTGGAACTATCCCTGGCTTCCTGACGAGAAATTTGCAAAGGTCCATTTCAGTCCAATTTTCCATCCTAACTAATTTTTTTTAAACATTTTTAGGTTCGATGAAAAATAATTTTTTTGGCCCTGCCTGGAGCCGACCCTGGTACACCGATTTCACAAATATTCAATAGTGTTCTGTCTTGGACTTCCAATGTTTTATATCCAAAATTTCAGATTTTTATTTCTCTTTCTCCGATAGAATTGTGACACAGGCAGACAGACAGACAGAGACACACATACAGACGGCATCCTGATTCAGATTTATTCGGTACATTGGCTTGTGTTAACCAAAGACTGATCAACTTTAGTGTCAATGGAACATGTATTAAAAAATGTGCTGTACCATTTTCTTTCTTAATTGAATTTATTTGTTATTTCCAATTTTTTTATATTCCTTAAACAGAAATTTATAGTAATCTCTGAACTGTCCATTCACACCTTTTAACAGTATTAACGATTAACAACAACATTAATAACCAAATGTCCAATTTCCAAATTATTCGATTTTCTCTCAGGATTTCACTGTGAACTACATTCAACTATGAAATTTCGTTAAGCTGAAAGATATTAATTTAAATAAAATTAATTTCTTCCTTAATTGCCTTAAATAATGAATTGTAATTATGCATAATGCGATAACAGCTATCTTACCTCATTACTACGTAATTGCGTTGCAATAAATTAATCAATTATTACCATGGAAGCCCATTATCTACTAATTATGATAAACACTTAATAGTCTAGGTGTTTTGATAGTTGCCGGTAAATAGCGTGTCAATTACGATAAAATTCCTTACAAAAATCCATTATAAACAAATCTGTAAAGTTTTCGTAGTATTTTTTTAATTATTTTTAAAGGCTTATTTAAATTAAGGTTCCGGGAATGTCTAGCCACAGCTATTCCACCACTTAATCAGGATACACACAAAAAGACAACGGAACAATTATTTACAGTGATATTGTTATCTGCTGCAGCTGAGACACGAACTCATAAATAATGTAGCAACTAGTCATATTGCCTGTCACACAACCTTCTTGTCCACTGCCACCGTCTCAGTAATACATAAATAATTCCACCAAAAATAAATGCCCTAACCGGGATTCAAACCCGGGAGCCCTTGAAGATTAAATTGTGAATACTGAACCATTGAGCCGTTTAAATGCCTTTTTTCTTTAAAGCTAAAAGAAACATGACATATGTGACAAATTTAGTGAACGTAATAATCTTCATCTGAACGCCAGTAAAGATCTTTTACTAGGGTACTTATTTTGGTAGTTCTCAATATATACCAAGAAATAATTCTGATCCTATGTATTTTGATGAGGCACTTTCTTTGGTCATGCTGTCTGCAATTTCATTACGTTCCACGACAGAGTGTTCATGTACCGAGATTAGAGTCAGATGGATACTTCTGCCTGATTGGTTTAGAGCTTTTTAGCAGTGCCACGTTATTATACAGTTGCGATAATATTCAACAGCTTTAAGAGCTGCTTAGCTATATGAGACACTTTTTATTGACCTGTGTCTATGGTGTATTTGTTCCAGTTGCCCTATACAATGGCATAGATTTCACCCTAAAAAATTCCACGGTATTACCTAGGTTCGAAATTATTTTTACCTTTGGGTTTCGACTCTAAATTACGGCTACTCTTCCTTCAGGGGTTTTAAAGATCTCTGCGATCTCCCGTGCGACATAAGCCGCAGGCTCTCTAACAGAAGATACTTGAAAGACTGCAAATCTTATTTTCATTTTCGCTACAGAATCCACATATTTACTAGGCTCAATGGAACGCCGTTTTGCTATTTAATTAAAATAATTATAAAGTGTCATAAAATTCATGAAACATTTTCATGTTAGTCCTTATGTTTTCTTTACATATTTTTTGTCATTAAAATGTTTTATTTATTTTTTATATTAAAAAGTAATATAAAAAGGTAATATTTCAGTCAAACTCCTTTATAAGGTCCTTATTTTAATATAAGGAACGTAACAAGACTACAAGTAACAGCTACTCTCCGGGCTGTGTGCCCCGCCGAGCGCTAAATTACGAGTTACAAGTCTGGCGCTTTATGTGTAATAATTGCATATTACCAACAAAACGCTTAATGCTTCGATTGCAACGAACATGATAATTGCTTGTTATATAATTACTTCCACGTCCACGTGGAAGTATAGTAACGCAAAAAAATATACATATTTTTTGTTGAAATAGGCTTAACATGTCATGAAACGTCGAGTTTTAAATTTGAGTAAGAGGAATTTCTGTCTGTCGGTCTGTCTGTAACTTTCTTGTGCGCACATTTACTCTGGGACTGTTTATGATATTGATTTGAAATTTGGTACACTTATGTATTATAACGAGATCTGGAACTAGATTATATTATGATCTAATTCCGTTGAAGGGCACGGGGGTAAATAGGGTAAATAAAGGTAAATCAGCCATCCCCCCCCCACACTATCACCCCCAATCCCACTCCGACACTATTATGAAAGGGAGTAAAAAAAAATTAAAATACGATTTATTGTGTATACAGGACCGAAACGTCTCAACTGATTTTTTTGGCGTTAGCAACCCCCTGTACCGCCCCCATTGCCATCCCCACCCTATTATTAAAAGGAGTAAAAAATTAAATTGGGATTGAGTGTGCATACGAGAACCAAGGGACTCTAAAAATTTTTTGGCATTAGCCACCCCCTCTACCACCATTATTGTCACCCCCGCCCTGCTATTAAAAGGAGTAAAAAATTAAATTGGGATTTGGTGTGTATAAGAGAACCAAGGGCCTCTAATTTTTTTTTAATATTAGCCACCCCCTCTACCGCCCCCACCCTATTATTAATAGAAGTAAATTGGAGTTTAGTGTGTATAAGACTTGGAAGTAGTGATTCCTTGGGCAGCGGTTTTTTATACTAATGCTAATATAGGAATGAATAGAGCCTAGAAAGAGGCTTCAAAAAATGTACTGATATACATAGCCTTCCATTAAAAAAAGAGGCACTTGGTCCTGTAATTTGGTCCTGGTTCGCCCTGTATGTTCGTAAATAATTTCCAGTTATAGACTTTTCATCTAGTTTACTAGCAATTTTTACTTCTTACTATCTCTTGGCATTGTTAAATTGTCATGATCTAGAGTGTCATAGATGTTGTTGTGTCTATCCTTTAAAAACGTTTGTCCTTAATTGTGTCATTGTTTCTAAAAGATAAACACATAGGCCAGAGGTAATACTTGTAAGTTATTGAATATTTTGGTATATTAGCACTGGCGAATAAATAATGATATCAATACAATTAATATTAGTATATGTAAATTTTGCACTAAATATGATCAATGACTAAATGAATATCAATTTCGCAGCTTAGAATGAAAAGATAAATCCATCCTTCATCTGCTTTAAAATGTAAAAGATTTAGGGAATTTATGAAATTATAATGGGCGGAACAAGCCGTAACTCTAAAACTTATTCAGACCGTATGTTTCTTTCGATTCTTAGGAAACTTTTTTAATGAGTTGTACTTAGTTATGGGTAAAGTTACAAAGGATAATACTCTTTCTTATTTTACTGACGTTTTTAAATGATGGACTTCTGGGCAACTTGAATGCATTTAAAATTCTAGTGAAGTACTAATAGGCTATTGATTGTATCATAAAAAACAGGGAAATAAAGAAAAGTTTTTATTGCATAAATCGTTCAATTGGTCATTTAAGATGAGAAAACCGCGGAGTGCTAGTAAATTAGAGGGTGTAAATTGGAGATAAGGGTGAAAATGCAACCCTTTCAGTTTTTTAAATATAACTCGAAAACAAAGCAAAATTCAGGTATAGTTAATAAGAAATTTTGGTAGAGAATCAAATCTCCCACCGAAATGGCTTATTTAAATATTAAAAATCAATTTTTTGGACGAAAATTATCGAGATAACTATTTAAAAAGAACAAAAAAATTCAATTACTTGTTTTTTTTACTTTACTGTCTATAACTTTTTTTGAGCAGAAATAGGCATAGGCATTGCATTGTGGACAAAAAAGTTGATGAAACAAAATGGTGATCTCAAAAAATATTTTCGATGAAAATTGACTGAGATATAGTCGCTCAAATTTAGCCATTTTTTTCGATTTTTATCGCGTTTACTTTGATATTGTTTTAAATCTTATAATTTGGGACAAGTTGATCTTAGCGTGGTTGTATTCCCTAGAGGGTACTATTTATGTGCCTAAATATCCCCAGTGATCCCTCAAGCCAGACTACCCCAAAACTACTCCTAAATGTACAATTTTTAATTTCTTTGCGATTTTCTCATAAACCTTAATCTTTTCGACAAAACTTCAAGATACATTTTTCATAGAGTATAAAATTCCCTATCCATTATATATAGTATAAATTCGAGTAATTGCAAAGCCCTCTATAGCCTTTTGAAACTAAATAAAACTTAAATTTTGCAAAATAATTTTCGATTTCGGAAGTTCTGAACAATACTTTAAAACTACAATCACACTACTTGTGTTTAATTGTATTTTTATCATATCTGCGTCATTTATGTAATTCACAATTATTTCTGTGTTAATATTATTAGCTATATTTATCTTTACAAATAATTTTAAGCTTGAGAATATCTTGTCGGTTTGCACACAAATCTCCAAGTAATAAATAAGTTAAAAGTTAAAAATTTTAAAAAACATGAATAACTTTTAGAGTTTTACATTATAAAGAGAAAGAAAATTGTGTAAAATAGTGCAAAAAACATAAAACATTTTCATTAAAAGATGAATAAAAACTCAAACAAAATTAACTAAAAATCTTCATCATCTTCAACAAAAGACAGATCTTATGCGACATTATTGCAATATTGTCCCAGGCAAAAACTGCATTATATACATGTATAGGACTTACTGGAGCAATCAGATTTGCATCCACAAAATAAAAATTTCAAAATGAATTCGAGTGCAATTTCTTTTGAATTCTTTTGCGGTTGTAGTGCGCCATCCTTTTTTATCCACCCCGAATCCTCTGGATTTAATTCGTTGCCCATCCATAGATGTACTTGCAAGTAAACTCTTTTAATATGAAGTTCATTAGCTTCAGATATAGGTGGCAATGTAGCTAAGTAGCTTAAAATTTTAAAATAAATTTTGACGGGCAGTTGTGTGACGATATTTATAATGCCTTAATTCATTTAAGTTTTCGCTCTTGTGACTGCCATACCATTTTAAAATAAAATTTTGACACGATTTTATTAAATCAGTTAGATTGGGATAATCGATTTTAAATATGGATAGATCATTATAAAGACCATTATAATTTTTTAAATTGTTAATACCGTTTTTGCCCTTTTTAAAAAATGCTGACGTTGTATCGCAACCAGTCATAGAATGAAGAAATCATATATTTTGATGAATTGATTTATTTCTTTATGATGATATTTTATATTTTGTAATGCGTACATATTATATTTGTTAGCTTATTTGTCTTAACAGATGTGCTGGGTCTCAGCATATAAATATTTTGAGTTGCACAATGCTCTAGAGCCTCTAGAAGCAACACCATAATGTCTATATCTTGTGCCACAACAATTACAGGATTGTTAGTTTCTATGGCACAATCCGTAGCTGTTTTAACAATCATATAATTTGCAGTCTTTGCTACTTTCACTGAAATACCAACATTAACAAAATGGACCTCTAAAAAATGAGCTTCTCTTTATTTGGAAAAACTGCTAAAAAATTATCTTGATCCTGGCTTATAACTACTTGGTGTAGGTAGGTATTGTTTGTGTGATTGTGCTACCAAAGTACCACCTACCGGTATATTCGCACTTATTATGGTACTAAAAAAATAACTGCGACTTACATAAATGACGTGGATATGATAAAAATACAATTAAACACAAGTAGTGTTATTGTAGTTTTAAAGTATTGGTCAGAACTTGCGAAATCGAAAATTATTTTGCGGAATTTAAATTTTATTTGTTTAAAAAGATTATAGAGGGCCTTGCAATTACTTGAATTTATACTATATATATATATATATATATATATATATATATATATATATATACCAATACATAGGTATTGACTCTATGAAAAATGTATCTTGAAGTTTTGCTGGAAAGTTTAATGTTTCTGAGAAAATCGCAAAAAAATAAAAACTTGTACTTTTAGGGTTGGTTTTGGGGTAGTTTGGCTTGGGGAATCACTGGGTTTTTTTTAGGCACATAAAAGTACCCCACAGGAAACACAGTCATGCTAAAATCAGCTTGTCCCAAATTTGTTTTAGGTCGACCAATTATTTTTACTGGTCTATATACATATGAGTCAAAAATTCTTACGTTATTTATGTCTGTGCTTTACTTTACAACTAAACGATTAAAAAAAACCAAATTGCGTGTCCACGAGATAACAGGATGAGAGATGACTATCTCTGAAATTTGACTAAATGTGCTAGCATAAACGACACCCTACTGGAGCTGATACAAGCATTTCTGCATTCGAAGATCTGGCGGAGGCGCCGCGACTACTCTAGATGTCGAGTGGACTTTTGGAGCGAAGGCTAGTGTATACCTCCCACCCTGACCGGTGGGAATTTCTGACTGACTTATTTTTTTGTTGGTATTGCTATATAGTTTACGGTTTTAGTTGTTTACCCCTTGTCAGTTATAACATATCTCGGAAAAACATGGAAAACCAGGAATTACAGAGAAAATTACTTTTTACAACAAAATCTATATTCATTGCTCCTAATATTCCCATTTAACTTTTATTTATAATTGATTTCAACGGTGAAGTATACTATACAAGAAGAACTATACTCATCTTCATAAGAGGAAGCGGATACTAAAATTAATTGCATTGCTTCCATGCTTCTCAATACTGTCAAGACAATTTACCTATCAGAATTAGTCACCAGACACCGATGCTTTTAAGTTGCTGTTAAAGTATGCCAACGAAATTTAAAATGTGTTACTGTTTGATATAGAAATTGGAAACGAAATGATGACTCGTTAATGTCACCATTATTTCTCGGGATTATAGCAATGGGTGTAGCAATGAGCCATGCTATGTTGAATATCAATGCATTATCCGGATGCGACACTACCAGTTTTGTTCGTCTTGGAAAGTTGTCAGTGAAATCTAAATTGGAAAAGTATTCAAAATTCGTGACTATTCTTAGATCATTAGATTCATCGCTTACAATTACAGACATGTTACTGACAGCCCTAGAGGAATTCGTTTGTTGCTTGTACAGTAATAAGGGAATAGTTGGGTACAGGTTTGCTGGGCAATCAAGAAACGCAACATAAACTTTACGACCTCATTAAAATACCCTTACTCTCTGTACTATCTGGCTTGCAAATTGAATCACTTATCTTTATAGGGTTTATTTGTACGTCGGCTTGTTTGATGAGACCATACCGAATGATTCACCGGGGTTAATAATTAGCTCGTAAAGATTTTGTTGCGTTTTTTGAATGTCCAGCAAAACTGTATCCGACTATACACAGATATAAATAAGCTACGGTATGATTTGTTTACACAATAATACGCTCCCACAATGACATTTGCACTGCCAAATACAGAAGGTGTCGAATTCAATCCACTACCTCCTTGCAAAGCTTCACTTGAAAACCGAATCAGCCGTGGAAAGTATTAGTGCTATATATGGAATGCACATATCGCTATATCCATAACACCAACTCCATGGCTGAAAGTTGGAGAATGGGCAATTTAAGTTTGATTGGATTAAAAGGGATGCATTGCGACACGAATTAACCGACGCCGACGTTATGGAAAGCTTGTTACCGGCCTAATGCATATGCGATCCGCAACACACATTTGTGTTTCGCGGGCCACATATCGCCAACAGCAGTGAGCCATTGGAGGTTTGGCTTCTCTCCTCTAGGAGCGGTCGCGTGCTTCCGTCTGGTGGAAACGAAAAGGAAGAAGGTAAAATGTGGTTAGCTTCTCGTGCGCTGCCGAAAATTTTATAAAACTTAATTATTTGAGTCATCTTAATGGATTTTGGATTTTCGGAAACGATAAAATTTCCTCCGTTTTAGGTTGTTTCTGTTTAACAGAGTATTTTATTGTTACGGAGGGAGTTTAATCCGCTTTTGTGCGGGATTTATGTGTACGGGTGAGTAACCTTATTGTCGCCACCGACCTTACCGACCTTATCCACGTATTTAAAAAATTTATAATCTGATTGACCACTTTCCTTGGAAGTATCTTTGCTCGAGAGACGGACGCGACCCTGCCAATTGAGCTGCAGCATTCTACTAGAGTTTTGTGTGGATTGAACCCTCAACAAGTCAGAGGTAAATTATTTTTTGTGTGAATTATAACTGATTTCCAATGCTCTCAGTGCATTTGCGACTTACAAATTAAATGGGTGCATCTTTAGCATCCACGGACTAGGTTAGAACGTTCCACGCAGTAGGCTAGAACATTCCACGGACTAAGTTAGATAGCTTCACGGTCTACGCTGGAACGTGAAACGATTTAGGGAGACTATATACTCACCACCATCGTTTGGCCCCGAAGTCGCCATCGTAGGGTTGCAGCCTCACCACTTTTGACGTCTGAGTATCGTACCATCTAGATAAGTGTTTCTCTACCTGGAAACCACCTTCAATTGTTCTGCGTAGCAGTATTTGTTTTTCTTTCTTTTAACTAACGTGTGTGTATATTTTAAACAACGATTTTACTCTTTTGTTGTTGTAGTCAATCCTCATGCTTGTAAACGAAGTGTAGCTACATGAGGGGAATTTACCTTTATTTATTTTGCATCATATTTATCAGAATATAACTACACATCGCCAGGTTCATATTAGAGAACCATAAGTTGTAAATACTGTAATATAGCACATTTCATGTTAAGAGAAAGCGTAATTATTTCATCTGCGTCTACTAAGAATGGTACCCTCAGCGACTTTATGTTAAATTAACTACAAACTTCTAATGGTTTATGTTAAACTTGGGCTTAACGCCCAGAGATTTCTGAGCTAGTGAATTTTTTGTCGTGGGCACGCTACATCACTTATCCGGGCTAGGTAGTGTCCACGATCTGCTACGCACAGCAACCCAAGTGTGTTTTGTATTATCTAACGACTGTAACCTGTAGCAAGCTTTGATGCTGATGAGTTTGAAGATAAAGATGGGCCAGAACTACATACTTAGCCAGCATACTAAATGAGGATGAAGAATAAGACTGCTGGTTACAAATTATGTTATAAAATTAAATACTGTTATTTGATTTTGCGATGAAAAGTTTGAATTTTCGTTATTATAATTTGAATGTTTGCATTTATACTCATATAATAAAAATTTTGTGTTAATGGTCATGTTTACAATTTGAAGAAAATTGAAGAATATGTAACTAACAATTTAATTTTCCAGCTATTTTCCCGGAAAAGCAAGGAAAACTAGGGGAAAAATTTCTGCACAAAATATTGGTTATAAATATGTATTCTTCAACTAACAATTTAAATGAAATGGGAATGAATTCAAAGAATTTTTTTCCCCATACATCTGTGGCTCTCCGATTTTTCCGGGATATGCAGTAATTGACAAGAAGAAAACAACTAAAACCTTAAACTAGATAACAATACCGACAAAAAATAGTGGGACATAAATTCGCACGGTGGAATGAGGATTTCATATTGGTAGCTCATTTATCCTTGAACATTACAACACTCTAGCGAATAATAAAAACAGAGAAAACATTGTAATGCCAACCTTAAAAACCCTTCTACTGTATTAGCAATCAATACGATAAATGTCATTCAGCTAATCCAATGATTTTGCATCGAAAATTTCAAATATTGCGCAATGTTTAAAAGGCAAAAATTTCGTTTTTTAATTTTTAGCCTAAAACGTTATTTAAAAGATAAGTTGTTGTGGTTGTCAGTATCACCCGGGAGTACAGATGGTAAGGTCAATTAGCATTAAAAGGGAACAATAATCACTATACTATTATCCCAGGTAGAACACTAATAATGCACCAATATCGGTTTAATATTATAAAAATGTTGGCCCAATGTAAAATCTCAAATCAATAAGAAATGCAAAAATTTATCTACATAAATTCAATATTGGTTATAATAATAATAATATTTATTCATTCATATAAAGCTGTACATTTTACAGATATGAAACGTTAATATAGAACATATATATGTAAAAGTCACATGATACAATGAAAAGAAAAAAAGTAACAAATAAAAATAAAATATATGGAAAAGATAGGCTGGTAAAAATTTACATTTATAGAGTATACAAAAGTTTACGACAATTCGTGTATGTGATAAAAATATAGAGAAAAACCAAATATATTAAGTACATCGTGAGGCAAGCAAAGTTTGATATAAATATGTATTGGTTAATTAATTAAATCTTATATCACATATGATCAAAGGGGGCTGATAAACATTCGTCAACACTGTAGAAACATCCATTGACTGACAAGGTTCTTATAGATTTTTTAAAGGTACCAAAATTTGCGCCATTTTTAGGTTAGTGGGCAATTTATTATAAAGTTTGTTACATTTGTACTTAGGTCAATACTTATATGTGGAGGTATTATGGTGAAGAATACGCAATAATTCACCGTATCTAATGCTGTGGTCATGTAGACATGAATTGCTGTTGAATAAATTGTAGTGGCGTTTGACAAACATTGCACACTTACAGATATATTGATGGGGCTATAAGAATTTTATTATTCACAAAAATCTGCCTACAACTTTCATTGTACTTCATATTAAAAATTAGTCTCAGTAGTTTCTTTTGAACTAGAGATATTCTCTTGAAATCTCTCCCATTGCCCCATCTAATTATATTCAGAGAAATATGTGAGTATGCCATGGCGTTATATATCCGTCCTGGAACAGTTATGATATCTTTCATTTGCATAATAGCACAAATGTTTGTTTGTTACAGACACCATCCATATGAGCATCAAGTCTGTCATCTAGGCAGGTACCTAGAAACAGATTGCGAGAAATGGATAATCAGGTTTCTATTAGGAATGTCTCTTCTCTTAAAAAAGGGTATACATTTTGTTTTAGTTTTATTCAAAACGATTCTATTTCCTCCGCGCCAAGTACATAAATCACAGGTGGAATCATGAAGAATCATATTTATCAGCTGCTGGGGTGTTTCAGCTGATAGGGTTATGGTAGTATCATCAGCAAACATTGTAACAAGGCCCCCAATTATATGATTGGGTAAGTCGTTCATAAATAGTAAAAATAATAATGAACTTAATACAGATCCCTGTGGCACACCAAGTTTAACATCATGCACAGCTGACTTGACCCATTAATATCAATGACCATATTTCGTCCCTCAAGATACGATTGGATCCAATTAATTATGTTGCCTGACAAGTTATATCTGCTAAGTTTCATTATTAAGAAATCAGGGCATACAGGATCAAATGCCTTGGATAGCTCAAATAGTAGTGAGACCACATATCTACCTCTATCTAGTTCAAGGTAAACGAAATTTAGCAATTCACAGGTGGCTGATTCGGTAGATCTATTTTTCCTAAAACCATTCTGAAACGTGATCAGTAATGTATTATTCTCCAAATGAGCAGAGAGGCAATTACAGACAATTTTCTCGAATAATTTAGATAATGAATTAAGGATGGAAATCCGTCTGTCATTATCAATATTATTTAAGTTGCCTTTTTTATAAATTGGTAAAACTAAAGCTGTTTTAAACACGTCAGGAAAACAACCTAGGTGTAGAGACTGATTAAACAAATAAATCAGTGGCTGCATAATTAAATCTAGTATAC
Organism: Leptura quadrifasciata; assembly: GCA_963675555.1. Lineage (NCBI taxonomy): Eukaryota > Metazoa > Arthropoda > Insecta > Coleoptera > Cerambycidae > Leptura > Leptura quadrifasciata. The sequence continues at coordinate 193,636,554 of OY776673.1, read as the reverse complement.
CAGAAATTGCAACCAAGGATAATTCATCAGTCCCTATGAATGAATTTTTAATCTGATCTAGGGCGTCGAGAACATCTTGTTAAGCTATATTATTATTAGCCGTTACTCGAGTCCGAGTATAAAAATGTTACAGTCGATTAATTTTGTACAATAAAAAACAAGTAAAAGGTGTAGTCTATTGTAATTCCCATTCATCTACGGTGCACACGACTATGGCTATAGAGGCCAATTCGGGAGAGCACATGTCGACCGCAGTCAGGACAGACATAAACCTGGTTAGGTCTTGGATTCGGCCTTCTTGCAGCAACATTTCCTTGATAGCTGGCCGCAACCCCTCGCCATTCGGTTCTGTCCGCTGCAAGTTGTTCCCATTGCTCGTCTGCAATACCGCAGGATTTTAGATTTTCATGGAGAGTGTCTTTGAACCTCTTTCGTTGACCGCCACGCCTTCTTCTACCGCTTAGCAATTCACCATAAAGTGTACATTTAGGAAGGCGGTTATCATGCATACGATGAACGTGACCTGCCCATCTTAGGCGTGCTCTTGAAATAAGCACCTCAATTGGAAAGCTGTTTGTTCTCCTGAGTACTTCCACGTTTGATATGTGATGGAACCAACGGATTTTCATCATACTTCTGAGGTGTCTTTGCTGAAAACGTTCTAATTCTTTCACATGACGACGGTAAGTGACCCAGCTTTCACATCCATATAGCAGTGTTGGAATGACAACTGATCTGTAGACAGCCACTTTCGTTGACAAAGCAAGGTCGTGGTTGTCAAATACTCTCTCTCTAAGTCCCCAGAGCGCTCTAGATGCAGCGTTAATTCTATTGCGAATCTCGCTGTCCATGTTTGCTTTGTCATTAACAACGTTGCCTAAGTAATTGAACTGATCCACCACTTCAAGAGAATTTCCGTTAAGTGTAATGTCTATTTGGTTCACTTGATGAGGAGTTGACATAATCTTAGTCTTTCCAATGTTGATTTTAAGTCCCAAGGAATCATAGCTCTGGGCATACACATCTAAAAGTTCTTGAAGCTCTCCCGGCGTAGAGGCTAAAAGTGCACAGTCATCCGCATACTGGAGATCACAAATGAATCGTGTGCGTGTCTTCGTGAAAGCTCTAAAGCGCCCTATGTTAAAGAGACCGCCATCAAAACGGTATCTGAGACCTATTCCTCTGACTGTCAGTTTGTTGTCAACAATAATTGTTAGAGCAGTGGTAAACAAATTAAAGGGTAGGGGTGCCAGGACACATCCCTGCCTAACTCCAGTGAGGGTTTGGAAAGGTTCGGTTGCCTCATTATTATACATAACCTGGGCGTTGTTGTTTGTATGTAGACTGCGACATACTTCCACAAATTTTCTAGGGATACCTAAGCGGAGCATAATTTTCCAGAGCACTTCCCTGTCCACCGAGTCCAACGCCTTGGTTAAATCAATGAAGGCCATGTGAATTTCTCCTTGATGTTCGAGTGCTTTTTCTTGAAGCTGTTTAAGTGTGAAGATTAGGTCGGATGTACCTCGGTTTGGTCTAAAGCCACTCTGTGTTTCAGGAAGTAACTTTTCCATAACAGGTGTTAGCCTATTTGCCATCGCTTTAGTGAGTATCTTCCCTCCAACAGCCAGGAGAGCTATACCCCTGTAATTTCCACAGTCCGCAGCGCTCCCTTTGTTTTTGAAGCGGTTGATTAAAAGTGTATCACGAAACTCCTGCGGAGATTGACCACTTTCCCACACGACATCAAACAGTTTTTTGAGGTAGGGTATGAGCTCTGACGACACAGCTTTAAAGATCTCAGCTGAGAGTGAGTCGGCGCCGGGAGATTTGTTATTTTTTAGCTGCCCAATGGCGGTTAAGATCTCTTCCGTTGTTAGTGGTTTATCTAAGTCTTCGAAGGTGTCATATTGAGGGATAAGATTTATAATATCGTGATCGGCTTGACTTTGCTGGTTAAGAATGTTAGAGTAGTGTTCTTTCCATCGGGCTCTTATTTCCTGGTCTTCTTTGAGGAGATTTCCATTTAAATCTTTAATAGGGCACATATTTTTCCGACTGGGGCCGTACACTGCTTTTACTCCTTGAAAGAAATTCCTGTAGTCGTGTGAATCGGCGTACCTTTGAATTTCTCTGGCCTTGCTTGCCCACCACTCGTTCTTTATTCTTCTGATTTCGCGTTGCGTTTTATACTTAGATTGGGTAAAAGCTTCTGCTTTTGATGAGTCGTTGGGGTGGTTGATAGCGTTTTGGAAGGCAATATGTTTGCGGTCAAGAAGTTCTTGTATAAAAGCTTCATTATCATTGAACCAGTCCTCCTGTTTTTTACTTGCTGCAGTGCCAAGAATTTCCTCACTCGCACTTTTTAAACTGTCTTTAATTTGTGTCCAGGTAGCAGCGACATCTACAGAATTGGTTTCTTCTAGTGCACTCAAATTCTCTTGAACTTTTTGCTTTAGCTGTTCGACGGTTTGTTGGTCACGCAATTTACTAATACAGAGACGGAGTCTACGTTTTACTTGAGTTCTTCGGTGTTTGGGTCTCACAACAATTTTCATTTTAGAGACAACAGGACGATGATCGGTCCAACATTCGCTATCAATGCGCGCCTTTGTAATTTGGACGTCTTTGAGATGCTTCCTACGTACGATAACATAGTCCAGTAGATGCCAGTGACCTGATCTGGGGTGACGCCAGGTGCCTTTAAATTTATCCTTTTGTCGGAAAATGGTGTTTGTTATAACTAGATCATGTTCGGCGCATTTAGTTAGGAGTAGTTGACCGTTAGCGTTCATGTTGCCTAAACCGTTCTTGCCTATGATGCCGGGCCAGGTGTCTGCATCTCTCCCTACTCTAGCGTTAAAATCGCCAAGAATAACGAGTCGTTCCGTTTTAGGTATTCTACAGAGGGTTTCTTCCAGCTGTTGATAGAAGCTTTCCTTGGTTTCGTGACTTGCATCCAGAGTGGGAGCGTAGGCGCTTATTAGATTTACCGCGTTGCCATCTGATAGCTCATAGCGTAGCAGCATTAGACGCTCGGATAGGCCTTGTGGTACTTGTGTTAAGTAGGATACAAGTTGATTCCGAACGGCAAATCCTACTCCATGTTGTCTTCTTGAATTGGTGGGAAGACCTTTCCAATAGAAGGTGTAGTACTTTTCTGTAAGAGAGCCTTCCTCCAAAAATCGAGTTTCGCTGAGAGCTGCAACGTCAAGCTATATTAAACAGATCTTTGAAATCCATATTATATATATTTTAGTCCAATATAAATTAATGTATGAAGTCACATATTGGCGCAATATTTAATGTAATATTTGGCGTAATGCCCAAAAATGGTAAAACAACTTCTTGTAGTTTTCATAAAGTACAATCAATTACTATCTACATTTTAGAATTTAGAATGCGCAATAATAACATTTAAAAGCGACTAATTATAAGTAAATTCTCGGCAGAAATATTTAAACAAATATGACAGGTTACACACTACACCCACCTGCTATATACTATAATTTCAGGTTTCTTGACATTTGTTAATATAGGCTTAATACGGGTATCCCCACATAACTGAATTTCTCCTTTGTCGTTATTGAATCAGATTACTCAAACAACTAGTTAGAGTTCATAAACTAGAGATTGTAAAAGCAATTCAAGCTATCTACTGCAACTTGTTGCAATCAGCCTAGTGTTAAAATAAACAGCCAATATAAATATAATTTTTTTAAAATAATATGATACAAAAGCGAGTAGGCCAATTTAATCCCAATATTATAGTATCTTAAAATTATTTGTCCTGATGTTTAAAATATCAATTAAAAAAAGATTACTATTTGAAAACAAATATATCAAAATCGACTAAATCTATCAACAATTAAAATTTGAATTAAAATCAACGGGCAACTTAAATTTTCATCCTTATTGTGTAACAAAAACGTATTTACAGAAAAGTATATTTCTCTAGCGAAAACTAAATATAAAGAAAACAGCAATAACTGATATTATTATAAAAATACATAGAGATGTGCAACTACCCAAAAGTAGTTTTCCGCTTGTTATTGTATTTTAAGTTAGGATGCCGTGTTTTCCTAGTTTGTCTGTCTTCAAACAAACGTGAAATTTAACAAAACGTAAAACACAATATACTATACAATTTTCAGTAGCTGCTTTACGTTTGCTTTCTATTCTATTGCGTTGCCTATATCAAACACTAGTCAGGGTTCATATTCGACCCAAGTAATTTCGTACTATTATTCGTTTGCATATGCGGATCGTGCGAATTTTATATATATGTATCTCAAACACGTGAAATCCACATAAATGGCAAAATCTGACACTCGTCACGTCCGCTGGAATTGAGAAGGGTCTATTTGAATACCAATTCGGTTTTGGCTTTAAGAATTTGGATAATCACGCGTATATTCAATAGAATTTGTATTGGAAATTCCTGTCAGCTCAGCATTGTAGGCAATCGATTCTATGATCAGTTTATTATAAACGATTATGTATTGTAATTTATTATATTGACACTTACTCTGCAGAGACGCGCAGAAAAGGAACCGCATGCCACTCAGCTATACTAAATTAATTTAGTTAAAAAATACTTTTGATATTACTTGCCTTCTATTTTATACGTGTGTCTTGGAGTCGATTTATTGTAAATTATTCATGTTACTCGATAATACACGTACAAACTAAGTGTGCCAATCTAGAAACATGTTTCAATCTCTGAAATTTCAAAGTTTATATTTTTATAATTGGGAATTCTGGGATCGGTTCAAAAAATTCACAGATTTCGTGTCTTACGGAAGTATCGACGTGTTGATATTGCCCTGCACAGCTGCTAGTTTTCTAATTTAAAACATTATAAAAATTTCAGAAACGCCAAATCCTCCTTAGTCACTAAATAAACATAATGTTATTTACAACATAAAACATGATATTTTTAGTCGCAAACTCCTCTATAAAATCCTTATTTTACTATAAGAAACGTAACCAGACTGCAACCAACAGCTACTCTCCGGGCTATGTGCCCCGCCGAGCGCTAAATTACAAGTTACAAGCCTGGCGCGTTAAGTGTAATAATGCATATTACCATGAAAACGCTAATGCTTCGATTGCAACAAACACCAGACGAAAGACTGATCCTACTTAAAGGAGCTCTCGTGCCAGTCGTCACATACCACTTGCAGTCAGTGCAAGGTAGTGGTGTGTGACGACTGGCACGAGAGCTCCTTTAAGTAGGATCAGTCTTTCGGCTGCTGTAAATATTATTTATTTCATTTTTAAGATATTTCATTATTAATAATTTAAATACATGAATGTTAGCAATATTTATACACTTAACCGTTACATTGCACAAGTGCATTTAGCGAATCAGGCCGGTAGTTGGCATACCGTTATTAAATAAAATAAAATAAACATCTAATATCTCCTATACTATTTGCTACTCTCCTGTTTAGATTGAGCGCTTTATTTGGCATTATCTGCTAAGCAGTTATATAATTTAATATGGTGATGATATAGTATGTTTATTTGAGGGTTGCTTGTATGGTTTTGCAGGAAACAAAACTGAAAAAAAAATCATTTTTGTAAAAAACATAAAGAGATATATGTAAGATTTCATGCTTGATTTAGATTTATTTGTCACACTTAATCGTACATGAGATGGAGAAGGATAGGGTAGAGGGTAGAAGGGAGAGGGAGGGGGAGAAGGTGTGAACGATCCATCTTTTGCGTCTGAAGGACTTCTACTATATTTTCCAAAAATAAATATTAAACGTTCACAAAAAAGGGTTCAAAACGACTGTTTCAAACTGAGAATAATACAAAATATATACTTTATGCTTAACTGCTTCACTGATGGTACCAACTGGACGTCGTTACACTATAAATCTAACACAGTAGGTGCTAACACTTTCTTAAAATTAAACCTAAGAGGGAATTTTGAAAACACAAGAAAAAAACAATATACAGTTCAAAAATATATATTAAATCCCTTTAAAAATCATGTTTTACAACAACTTCAAGAAAAATGTTTTTGACGAACTATAGTCTGGGCCGTGTACAACACAAAAGTTCAATGTTTATAAATTTTTTTTGGGCTTTTGCTTGTCTGTCTATTTACGTGTTTACAGTTCAATATCAATTTTGATCGCTCCTCGGAGCTTAAAAATGGTTGAATCGCTATGACTTTGATTTATATTTTGCAACTGCAATTTCATATGTTCAGGCAAGGCGGTCCCATGCACATATGAGTACATGGTAATATACTTTTCTGACACCGAATCACTGAGGAATCGGTTTAGGGCAAATCCCGTTAAACCCACTATTTTCCCGTCAAAATCGACTGCTAGGAAATGATAGGGGACCCTTGTCGCTAAAGGCTATTTTCGCAAAAACTCTTGATATACTTTGAATAGAGACTGGATTAACTTGTCCTCATATTTAACACAACGCATGAGTTGCAGTGCTTAACAACGTGGACTCGTAAAAGGGTTTTTAATTTTGAAATTTTCGAAATTAAAATAAAATTTTGTTACTGTTTCCAAATTTTGGTGGCCGGGGCGACATTACGTCCCCGTGCACCGACAATTACACTCCTTGATGAGTTTTCAAGATTTTTGCATAAAAAACGCTCCGTAGAGCGAAAATATGATTTAAAATATAAAAACTTTTTCCAACGATATTTTTACGTGAAGCACGCGTTTCATGCGAAATGTTGGTCGGATTTTGTTACACTTTCGAAAAGTACATCGAGGGTTTTATCGTGTTCTTTAACAAAGGCAAGGAAGGGTATAGGTTTGTCTGTGTCTTAGTCTATGTGTTTTAAATATTATATATGTGTGTTGCTCCTTGGTTATTCTATGTTGTCATATATCGGTGGGTTTTGGTGTAAAAGTTTATGATATATGAAATGAGATGTGAGATCTTCGCAAGAATAATTGACTCGGTGACATGATGTGTAGAACTCGTTTAGGGTCTGTAGTTGCGAGGAGCTGAAGGTGATACCTGAGCCTTGCCTCTAAAAAAAATTACTTCGATCAGACATCATGGAATTGAAATACTTACACAGTCAGTCCCAAATACTCTCTAAGTTTGAACAAAAATAAGGATAACCAAAAATGAAAATCGCATATGCCACTCCTAGAAACTTGACGTCATTTTCAGTGATGCTTGCTCAAACTTAATATTCACAAAATTCTCAGTTGTTGACCAACCAATGATAAGTCATAAAGATAAATATTTATAACACAAGAGAAAGCAAGCCCCAAATGACAAAACATTTAATGAATGTAAAACAAATAAGCAAGTTGAAATTAAATTAATTGTTCAGGAATATCTATCAGTTAATAATTATTTTACCACTGCTGCAACTTTATACACAAGCCACAAGTATGAGTGGTTGCATACTCACAATCTCCACCTAATAGCGTCACATAGCAACCAACCAATTTCTACAGAATGAAATTAGCGCGACGAAGGTAAATTAGGAAGATAAATTTTTAAAAATAGCACTTTAAAATGTTGCATACAGTGCTGGCAAGTACAAAACTTGAATCAAGACCTATGCAAGATAGAAGTGAAGAGAAATGGCCAAATACAATGTTTGAAAGAAAGAGATATCAACTACGCCGTTGTCATTTTTCTCCTTAGCAGCCTAAATTCTAACATGCTTGCTGAGCTGCTGGTGTCAATGTCAATGTACCGCTCTCTTTCACGTGCATAACTTTCTATTTATATTTCACTCTATCTTATTATAGGGACTGACTCAAGATTTGTTTATGCCACTACTGTAATCCTATTTTCTATATGTATTTGCTCTGTCTACTCTACTCTTTTTACAATCATCTTTACTTATTTTAATTTTTCATGTTTCGCTTTTTTTATCTTAATAATATATGAACATCATCTCATTTTATTCAAATCTCTAACAAAAATAGCAATATTCCTTAACCAGCAATACATTATGCGAATACAACTAACCAGCCCACCGCTGGCGCTGGCTGATTGTGGTGAACAAAATCTATCCTCTGCTATCATCTCTCATTCTTCGCTAGACAGTCCCTATATATGGCCAATCAGAAGTATTTTCTATTTTGAAATGAACTTGCTGGATTCATTAATCAGTTTAAGGGTAAAACAATAGAACACCAAATTGAAGAAAGTATAGAAATATATAAAATATTATGTATAAATAAATTAAAGATTAGAAATTAACGCGTCTAATTTTTCGGCGAACCGATATTGTGATAAGCACATCTCACTAAGCTCCTGATCTTGCGGACAAATACTAGTAGTCGTACTATCAGTCACTCTCTTGCCGAAGGAGCACCTTGTCGAGTGCGCCAGTCGGCTACTCACTCTGACAGAAAGGACTTCTAATACGACAGAGTGAAAGCTTCTTGAGATCGTTTGGACAATGAAAAAATTTCGCCAATACATTGAGGAACTCTATGAAGTAGTTAGTAGTACTCATCAAGCTGTCAAATTACTGACGACACTCAAGTCTCCTTCCGGCAGATTCGAGCGATGGCCGTACAGTAATAACCTAACAATCTAATACACAAAAGGCAATTTCAACAGTGTTGCTGACTTCCTATCTCCTTGTACAAAAGAAACTGCTCTCATTTGTGGCATATGTGTCATCGTTGTGGGCCGATCTATCGGCTCGTAGTTCTAAATCCATCATGAAATAATATTTAAAAAACTTGAAACTTCAGAAAACCCTATAAACCTTCTCCACAACAGACATGATCAAGGATACAACAGACAGCGTTCAGTCAGTGCCTCTGCAAGAAAGACAAGACAATCTTAGATTTATTACCATACCCTAATTGCTGAGCACCATGAGGCTGAAAATACATTGCGAAGCATTGTAAGGTATTACTTGCTTGGTATGGAAATATATATGGCAAACTGTGAAGGTTTATCTTGTTTCCTAGTGCTACAGCGCAACGAATGTTAAAATCTGCTGGCTCAATTCAGATTAATGTAATACAGCAAAGTTTTGATGTAATCCACATTGATCCCTTAGACCCATTACCTATCTTTACCACAGGATACCGATGGACTTTTATCGTGAAAAATACCTATCCCCGATAGAAGGAAACTTTTCCTCTTGGAAAAGTCATTGTAAATGTCCGTCCCTAGACTTCCAGAAGAATAATTCTAAGATAGGTTTATCCTCGTCGCCTGATAATGGAACCAAATTCGTAAGCTCCATATTGCAGAAGATTACCTGTTATCTAGGGATCTACCAAAAGTTTACTCCGGTTTATCACTCAGCTGTCAATCCGGAAAACACCGAAATAGGCTGTTGTACATTCAGCTGATCATCTAAGTCCAGCAACATCATTGTAACTGGCCGGAACGCCTGCCCTACATTATGAATTTTGCTATCTGTGAAACCACGGGAAATATTTCAACTTAACAGTCTTTTAGACCACTTGAGATTTATGAATCATTATTTCTAATGACATAGTTTTGGTTGTGATCCAAAGTTAGAGTAACCTAGTCAGCCAGATCTCTTCCAAATTTGCTCCACGAAGAGACGGATTCTGAAGGATCGAACTTAACTCCTATGAGATTGTAAATCCCTTGAAACTACCACCATAGCTAGTAAATAATCACTCTACATCAGTTCTATAATCCTATAAAAAGCTTGAAACGATCATTGTATCTCCTAGTAGATCTAACCGAAAACGTAGGCGTTCCAAGAAGCAAATAACCTCTTCTCCTGGATCCTCTCTCCGATGTCCCCGCAATACAGAAGGGGAAATTGTAACAGCATCAAGCACCTAAAGAGCTATTATTTCCAAATCATCCTGTTAATACACTCTCTGAGCATTGTCGGCGTTTCAGTAACTGGAAGTTTTACCCATGAAGGAAGAATGTACCCAGTACCTTTCTTTGATCCAAATTCTGGGCTGGGTTTATGTAAATTTTCCTGCCATGTCAATAAAACGTTTAACTCATCATCTCTAATATAGTCAAAATTTCTTAACTGTTTTCGATCTTGTTTACAACTGACTACATAAAAGATATGGCTACTTCCTATTAAATAAATAACGAACCTCTTGTTGTGTCCAAGTCTTGTCTTGAATATAAATAAGAATTAAAATTTCGGTTAGCTCTCCCTCATTTAAACATTGTATTGCTTTAGGCAAGTATAGATAAGAACTATCCTTTAAATATCAGCTTATAGCCAGATTTGTGTTCCTAAGTAAATAAAAGGAAATACGACTAGTATAACGAGTGACAAAAAGTAGGGTTTGAAACACTATTTATAATTAGCATGTAAATGTTATTTTAAGTCGGTGCTAATATATATTATAGTGTTTTCATGTACCAAAATATAAGATCAGTTGTTTTACCTAAAAGAAAATATCCTCTTTTACATTGCACTATTAAAACATTTTAGTAACCATTTAAAAAGTTTATCTATTATTTTTAATTTTTATACATAAATAGATACAGGAATGTATTTGAAAATCGGCCTATTTGAGTAAGTTTGTAACAATTTTATCAAATTTATTCCAGTCTCTACACACGCACCCAATATTAAAATATTGCCACAAATCTTTTCATTTTTACATCTAATATATTCCATATTAATGAGAAGAAATTTTAAGAGTTGTATAAATCATGTGACAGCATTTTATAAACACATTTGTTATTCCTCTAAAAAAATCTCATAATATCGCACAACTGTGGACACATTACCTGCGTGCTTTTCCTTTGACGTATAAAATGGATCGGTGGCACGGAAAAGCTCGTAAGTTATTTTATGTCATTTCAAGTGCCACTAAAAATTACATAAACCGATATATTCGCCTTTATGAGATAAAAATTCAAAACCGCAGTCAAAGCCTTCAAAGGGATGTTGTTTTCCGTGAATTCCAGAATTCACCTGGCGAGAATAATGAAGAAATGTAATCAGATTTGAAAGTGTAAAGCACATATCTCAATTTTGTCTGCTGTGGGTTTACCACAATGAAAGAATTATTCGTAAGCATATTTGGTATAATTTATTGTATTCAAATAAATACTACATTATATAATTATGTATGTATATCAATCTTGAATTATTATTCTTCTGCCATAGATACCATTAGCAGCGGACCTAAATACCGGAGGTATCTTTTTTAATATAAAAATAATAATAAGAAATAACTAACTAGTAATAGTAGTAGATACGCCACAATACCTATCTCTTAAAAAGCAGCAGTCAAACATTCAAACAATCAATGGCGAATATAACTTTTTTTTTTAAATTGCATTTCCCACATCTGGGTTAACAATGTTTATAGTGGGGTAGATCTGGCATTAAAAATGGCTTGAAACGAACTGGTTTTTTTTTTTTGATTTTTTTTTGTGATGTTGTGAAGTCGGACCCCCCCATCATCCGGAAAATTTTCCGGTCGAACTTTTCACAATGAGGGGGGGGGGGGGAATTTACATGTAAAGATAAGGAAAATCAGTTTTTCGGACAGAACTCGTTTAGTTTAATTCGGATCGAAAAAGTGTAAAAGGGATAAAATGAAGGGCTCACGAATGTGCGGAAAATGAATTTTGACTCGTCGAAATCGGTCTGGCGGTTCCCGAGATACTGCGATTTGAAAGTACGGATTTGTATACGGATTTTTCGCTGCGGCGAGAACGGTTTTCGCGATTTTTTCGGAGACTTTTTTGATTCTTCCCCGATAGACATTCAGGACCTAAGTACTGTGTCCAAATTTCAAGTCGCTAGGTTGATTAGGGAGGAGGAGGAAAGGTAAACGTAAATGAAATTAAAATTGCTGTAACTTCCGCAATTTTTTCCTCAAATTGCGCAGCAGACGTGACATTGTGTACTAATGTGCCTACTTTGAGTTTCCCTCATATATTTTCAATTTTCACCATAAATAAATAAATGGTTGCGAAATAACCAATTTATTGTTGTTATTATTTTTAGAAATAATCATTTTTCACCGGGATGAAAAGGGGCGGGGAAGAGTTTTTTTCCCCATCAAATGTGGAGTTTATTTCTCTTTGATTTAAGTCCGACCAGATTGCGATCGGATGATTAGGAGAGGAGAAGGGGGCCCGCAAAATTTTTGCCCTGTAGAAAGGCAAGGGAAAAGGTTACAGACATGGAGCTGGGCTCATTTTCAAGGGCAATCAATTCTCTTTCAATATTTTTTTTATCCCGAAGCTCTAACTTCATTAGGGCCTGCACGCGCGCGTAATAGATTTATAAAAGCGGACGAGGGGAGTGGGTCGTGCATTTCTGAGAGATAAGGGAAAGGCTCTTCCCCCGGCATGTCGCTGCACGGCTGCAAAATAGACTAAATGCACTTACAAACAATATCTATGTGAATATGTTCAAGACGTCCTCTAGGGATTTCGAATTTACCAATTGGAGTGTTTGTATGTTCATTTATTTTAGTTGTCTGACAACTAACACATGTTTTTGTTCATAAGATGCAGTCTGTATTCATTTTAGGTCAGAAATATCTACTGTTAATTAATTTTTTAGTTGCTCGAATTTCTGAATGAGAAATTATACAAAATTTGAAATTAAAAACATAACACCTAATCTCATTTTGCGAATTTGGAATTTTAACTTTCTATAATACATATTTAATATTATTTCTCTTTGATAATTGATTTTATATTAATGTTTCTAGCTTCACATTTTCAAGTTGTTCAATGCAATGCAATGAATGTGATATCATAAGGCCTAGAAAAAAATGTTACAGTTGAAAAAAATTATTTATATTTATCCAGGTAAACTATATAACTAAGCATCAATAGGAATGTGAAGAAAAAGGACTATTTCAAGACTTAAATATAATCATAGCAGATTCATATCACGCCATTTTAAAATGAAAATCTGATGATCTATTTATAGAATATCTTAGTTAACACGTTATGCTCCATTTTTTCGGTAGTATTAAAGATATTTTTTTTATTTAAAGGCTGGTCTGATGTAGCTTTTTCCAGGCATTCCGATGCCGGAATACATTAAAAAATTCATACGTAGGTATACTATTCACCGAATATGATCGGTTACCGTATGAATTCCAAAAGGGCGTTGCCTTTTAAATTTGACCGATTTCAGCTGATCGAAGATTAAAACTCATATAAAAAATTAACCGCCTCTCTATAGAAAAATACTATAAATATTGGACTAAAATGGTAGGCGTAGATATGGATTGTGCTACTGTTTTACTATTTAACTAGGCTACAGACGGGCCCAATGTGTCTAGGAGTCTACAGTTTGGCGTGGACTCCAAATCAATAATAGATGTATATAAAAGTTAATTTAGTACGTTATCGTAAGTAAAACAGACACATAAATACATTAATGAATATCACTGAATAGGCAATTTTACAGCAGAAGGAAATTTTTAAAAAATATGAAAATAGGAATTATAATATTCCAACCGATCTGCAAGTTCCTTATATATGATAAGGACTAAACAAATCCCTTCTAAGGTTACATACGGCGTTCCACCGTAAGATGCTTGCCGCGGTGTGTAAGCTTTCATGTTATTGTAAATAACGTGCTCATGGCTGTCTGGTGTATGGGCTGCATCGTTTGTAGTATATGTTGTGAATTGTGTGAATGGTTATTTTATGTTAGGTTGATGATTATGTCAGTGGTTTGTGTTAGTAGGTTGGCTGACTGGTTGGTGGCATCTTTTGACTGGCGAAATGTATTTATTTATGGCTCTTTTCGGTTCTATGGTTTGAAGGACCGTGTTATAATGTAATAAAAGTATATTTTGTTTTTTTTATCTTTTTTTTAGTTTATTTTTTTATGTTCTAGTGGTGCTACCTTTTTTATTTTTGTAAATTTCATATTTTGAGAAAAAAAAATTTGTCTTGATTTTTTTTATATTATTTGTTTCTGATATATTTTTTTCAAACAACAATTAACAATAATTTTTAAGGGGTGAAGATGATATTGAGGGAAGGATATATGGGAGCAGTAAAGAATTTGGGAGTGAGGGGGACTAGAAGAGTTGGATTATCAGATGTGACGGGAGTATTAGCGAAATTTGGTAATAGACGTTTTAAAATAAAATCAGGAAATAGCGGTGTGCCAGTGTAATCGTGCAAAGTTTCGTTGCACGTTTATGCAGGTAGGTGTAATGACATTTTTAGAATTTTATTTTGTGCTATCTGTAACTGTGCCTGTAAATAAGGGGCGATAAGGGGATACCAAATGGGGGGTGCATAGGTAAGGATAGGACGGAGGTAGGATTTATATAATAGGGAGACGATATGAGGTAGAGAGTTCTTGAGGATAGGGAATAGGGAGGAAGTTGTATACGTGTTTTTGTAGGTATAATTTCCTATCAAGGGTGACACCTAAGTATGTTATGTTCTCCTGACATGGGAGGGGTTGCCCACGTGTGGTTCGGGTGGTAGATACGATTTTTTGTTTCTTTGTGAAGTAGATTGCCTGCGATTTAGTAAAATTAGTTGTCAGTCCCCAGTCGTTACAGTGGGTAATTGTAACGTCTGTCTGTCGCTGTAGTAGGTTGGTCATGATGGCAGGGTTTAGAGCGGTGGTGAGGATAGCGGTGTCATCTGCGTAGAGGCAGAAGGTAGTTCGATGGTCTAAAGGAACAGGGGAGCAGGTATGTTGTTGATATAAAGGTTGAAAAGGACAGGACCAAGGGATGAGACTCTTGGGGGATGCCAGATAATATGGGGGTGAGTGGAGAGCAGTCCTTGTTGACTATTACTCGAAATTTGCGGTTAGATGTATAGGATTGCATCATTTTCATGATGCGAATCAGAATATTCGCGACATAGAGTTGATATAATAGTCCAGGATGCCAGTCTTTGTCGAAGGCTTTTTCGAGATCTAAGGCGACAAACCCTGTGTATAGACCTCGACTGAAGTTGGTTGTGAAAATTTCACCAAGCTGCTGGGTAGTGGAATGGCCAAATTGGTATTTATTCAAGACTCCAGTGGATTCAAGGCTCTGCTGGACCCGACTGAGAAGGATGATGTCAAGTATTTTTGCCAGGCATGAAACGAGGCTGATGGGACGATTGAAGGTTGGGAGGTTTGTGGGGTTTTGGAATGTTCACGATTCTCATCTATCGCCATGCCTACGAGTACTGCAGGCAGCACATTCCCGAGTTGTAGAGTCTTGTGAGATATAGGTAAACAGGGATGGGAATATGTTTTACAGCAAAGGTAGGTATATCATCGGGTCCAGGGGCTTTTTCACTGTCTACAGTGTTAATTGCCCTCCGTATTTCAGAGATCGGATACCATATTGGATCGTCATCAGCCGTGGGGATAGTTTGATTGAAGAAATCTTTAGTATATGGTAAGACAAGGTCGGGGGTGGATTGTGGGATAGGGTTAGGTTGGAAAACGGTGGATAAATAGGAAGCAAAGTAGGCAGCTTTACCCTTGTCAGTTGTTGCCACACCAGCAGAGGTTTAGTTGCACTAGTTGTGGGGGTAGTTGGAGTTTATAGGATGGGGTTGGCATTATTTTCTGGCTTAGGCAAAATGCCAGTGTGATGTCGTTTTAAGTGGTCAACTACTTGGTCGATTCCAACAAGCGAATCACAGGGAGGGTTGTTAGGAATGTTTTGTAGGAGATGAAGGGAAAATGCCAGCCAATCATAGTCGACCTCTTTGGGGTTTGTGGCGTGCAGTGTATATTGATTTGGTAAGTTGTTTTCACTGGAAAGTGGTCGATGTTGCGCTTGTAATACGTTAGTTTTGAAAGCGTAATTTATATTTTTAGCTATACCAATATCTATAATTGACTGGTTAGGAAGGGGACGGGTAGGTTGGTCTGGAGCGATGAGCTGTAAAACAGGATAATTGTTTAAAATAAGGTGTTGTCAGAAAAATTGGGGATTAATGAAGGACTCCAGGAGTGGTTCGCGTTTTATGTATTTGTCAAGTAGTCTAAGTGATGTATGTCAAGGGTTATTTGTGGTCTTTTATAAGCAGAGATGATAGCTACGTCCCTTTGAGGTAGGTGTAATATAATGGTCGTAGCTTCTAATGAATGAAGAGGAAGTAGAAGTATTTGTGAGTGTTTAAGCATTTTATTGACTGCAACGGTCATTTCGCCGCCCTTAGTGGGGCGGTCAGAGCTATAGATATTGTAGCTAGGGATTGAATATGAAAGGCGGGATTTAAAATGAGTTTCGCTTAAACAGCAAATGTCTACCTTATTTGTTAGAAGATGTTCTAGCTCCGTTGATTGTATAATATCGCCATTGGCGTTAAATTGCAGGATAACGAGCGTTGATTTTTGGGCATACCTTCGACTGTGAAGTGTGTGCCGATGCTTAGGGCTATCCCATCTCTTTGATGCTTACCCTGGGTTGTCGTGTATATGAATGACTTTGCTCCTATGCTGTCGGTATTGTAGGTTAATTTGTGCTGCAGCTATTTGTTGGTTATGTTGGTAAATATTATGTTAGTGTGGTTTAATATCTTGTTAGTGGTTGGTGCGTGCACCGTGTATGGCTCTTTTAATGTTTTTTTGTTTGGTCTATGGTATGTATGGCTCCTTTAGTGGTCCAATGACTTGTTATATAATTTACAAAATGTATGAGTGAAGAGAAAAAAAAATTTTTTTTTGAGTTATTTTTTTAATTATGTTTTATTATGTATTATTGTGTTATTTTTTTGTTTATTTTTGATTTTTGATAGTTATTTTTTTGTATCTTTTTGTTTTTGTGTCATTTTTTTGGATCTTTTTTTTTCAAAATTTTTATTTTTTATGGGGTATAGATGTAATTGAGGGAGGGGTGTGTAGGTGCATAGGGAAATTTGGTAGTGAGGGGATTAGCACAAAGGGGGTTTGTAGATTTGACTAAGGATTGGGCTAGGTTTGGGAGAAGTCTTTTAAGAATAAAATCGTCAAGTGTCGGTGTACCGGTAACATCGTGTATAAATTTTATTGAAGTGTAGCGAGGGAGGTTGGTGGGCAATTCTTAGCATTTTATTCTGTGTTTGTTGCAGCTGGGCTTGATGTGTTTTGAAGATAAGGGGATACCAGATGGGAGAGGCGTAGGTGAGGATGGGGCGGATATAGGACTTGTAGATTAGAGTAGCAGTGTTGATAGGAGCATTTTTTAGGATGGGATAGAGAGAGGAGCACCGACCCCGACACCTTTCTCTCACGTCACGCATGTGAGTTTTAAACACTAGTTTTTTGTCTAGGGTGACCCCTAAGTATTTAATTTCATCTTTCCAGGTGAAAGTTTGGTTTTTGATTTTAACGTTGGTGTTGATGTTGGTTTGTTTTTTGGTGAAACATATTATTTCTGTTTTTTTTAGGTTGGTGAAAAGACCCCAATCTTCTAGCATTTTACAGTGATGTCAGTTTGTCGTTGTGTAAGGTCCGTAAGTATTTGTAGGTTCTTAGAAGTCGTTAGTATTGTGGTGTCGTCCGCGTACAAGCAAAGGGTGGTCCGGTGGTCCGTCGGGGGTGGTATGTCGTTCGTGTATATGTTGAATAATATCGGTCCGAGGGATGAGCCCTGGGGAATTCCAGCTAGGATTGGGGTGAGGGGAGAGCATGCCTGATTAACTACTACTCGGAATTTGCGGTCGGATGTATAGGACTGTATCATTTTAATGATACGAGTTGAAAAACCCGCGACGTGGAGCTTATATAGTAGTCCAGGGTGCCAGACTTTGTCAAAGGCTTTTTCGAGGTCTAGAGCGACAAAACCTGTAAGTAGACCTCGATTGAAGTTAGTGGTAGCAATTTCGCAGACCCGGAAGAGCTGCTGGGTTGTGGAGTGTCTGGCACGGAAACCAAATTGAAAATTATTAAGTAGCCCTGTTGTTTCAAAATGCTCCTGGACGGTAGACAGGCGAAGGATGTCGAGGACTTTGGCGAGGGAGGGAATGAGGCTTATAGGTCTGTATAGTAAGGAAGTTTTTGGGTTTCGAGGGTTTTGGAATGTTGATAATTTTGCGATACGCCATACTACGGGGTAGGCATACCTTCGATAAACCTGGGACGCATCTCATAGACACTGTTAAGTTTCACAGCGGTAGAGCATAACTAACGCCATCTCTCGGTAGTAAAATTGCTTATCAATTTTATTTTCGATTTGGATTATATCGACACTACTTGCTGCTAATTTCACCATTTAATTCGGCGCTCATCGTCGGCATGTTGCTGAGAGAATAGCTGTTTTGGTTTAATTTGTTTAGTCCTTATTTTACACAAAGGACTTGCATATAGGTTGGAATATTATAATTCCTATTTTTATCTTAATGAATATATTTGAATGATATCAACATATACACAAATACATAGAAACAGACATACATCGAAGTTTAAAAATAAATCTCCCAATTGTCATGTATTTCAATATTGTTTAGATTACGCTCGAGAGATTCTTTGTAGCTGTGGAATGCTTTTTAAATGGTTGCTTATTAAAGAAATTCGTCGTGTTTGTTCTTTAATAAAGTTGTAATCTGTGTCGAAGTTTGAGTCTGGACTTGATGCATAGCACCTTTATATTCTTACTCTAAATGATATACAAAATAAAAATGTTTCTTGTATGAATGGCGGGAGAAAGAATTGGCAGCACTATTGAGCACAGATAAATTGTAACAATGAGTTTCAGAAGAATAGATTTAATTTTGTGAAGGTAGTTTTTAAAGTTTGCTATTGTAGAAATAATGGCACCAACAGGAAACAATAAGAACTGATAAGAGATGGCAGTTTGCAAATTGATTTAAACCAATTGTTTTGGAGGAGGAGAGTTTTGGAGTTCAATGACTTTAATTCAGCTACTCAATTAGTTATTTTCTAATATAATTAGTTTTGAATAAACAATTTTATAGCAGAAGGAAATTTTATAATAAAAGTAACTTGCAGAATATTATAATTCCTATATTTTATATTTTTATAATTAGTTTTATTGTATTAATTTCTAAATTTAGTGTATATTTTGCTCCTACTCTAATGTTACAAAGCAGCGAACAAACAATAAAATTTAATCTAACTCAACGTTATGCGTTGCTCATTGTATCATTTAGTTCGCTTTCGAGTTGGCAATTATTTTCAGGCACTGCTTCGCATTAATGAGTATTATGGCACAATTACACCCAGTGAGCCAATAAATCAATCACTTTCTGTAACATTTCATTAGAGCAATGTATTGTTTTATAATTATTTGTAAAACGCGTCTAGTGTGGGATATAATACAAAACCTGTCATTTAAATACTGTACATGGTCTATAGGATAGGAATATTATAAAAATATTAATTACAAAATCTCTCCTTGTCTTTTACTCCATTTATTCAACATCATATTACTACTGAAATTAAAAAGTTAATTTCAACATAAAGAACAGCTTCATTTAGGTGTACGCTTTTATTTGTTGAAAGCTCTCAGTTCTTCCATCGCGTATTGTTGATAGTGACCCATATTGTATGTGAGCAATATCAGATGGTGAATAGTATCCTCGCATTTAAAAATACTGCGGTATTATATTTTCGCCACCAACACAGGTTAACGATAAAGGCCTCTTTTAAGCTTTGTTGGTGTTTTATACATTCTTTTGGGGGTTAACTTGATTAGAATAACAAAGCAACCGAGCACATTTTTTGCTAATTAGTATTTCCTCTGTAAACATGAAAAGCCAATTATTTGTTGTGGTTTGTATTATTTATTTTAAAGATATACGGAGATATGTATATACGCTCCACATTAGAAATATTAACAGATCATGTTTGATATATGTTTAAATAATGTCTTACACATAATTTTTGTACATACAGGGTGCCATTAGTTTCATGTCATTAAAAAAAACTGGTAATAGGAAACGACCAGACAAACAAAAACCTATATATCTTTTTCATCTATGAGCACTTTGGAAAAAACTGACCTAGGTCAATAATTTCTTTAAAAACTTTGAGAACCTCTGCCGAAGTTTACTATTTAGTTTTAAAAAAATCATAAAAGTGGAAAAAGGCTTTTGTTCGTGAGCCGGCTGCCGGTGCCGACATTCGCGGCTTGGATTAACAAACGAGACAAAGGGTACCAACTTCTTAAGAACTGAGCAAAATAAAGTAATTTTCCACGAAAGAAAAATTGCATAGTGACACGCAACAAATGATTTTTTTTTTTTTTTTTACATTTATTTAACGTCGGCCTATTTCCGCTACTGAGGCCTAACACCGACGCCTGTAGACGAGCTACCCCCAACCAGGAATTTTGCCGAACCTCTTCCCTTAAGAAGAGTAGGGATCTTTTACTTGCTTAACATTTAATAGACAAGGGACCGACGGCTTTACATCCCCTCCGAAGGATGGTATATCCCCTATACAACCCTCGCCTAAGGTTGTATAGCTTCCGCGCATACACTGATATACAAGCCGCTGGAAGATGTGTGAGGCGAGGATGCGGTCTTCGTTGGAACGGTCACCCATTCCAAGTACTAACCGCGCCTTACGTTGCTTTACATCGCATATCGAAGTATGTACATAGTAAAGACGCACCCACGCTCGCCCCTCAACAAATGATTACCAGTGTTGTTTATTCAAATAAATTGTTCCTCCATCTACATTAATACACTTTTCAACACGACGAAGTAATGACAAGCGTACTCCGTTCAACACATTGCGTAAATTAGGATCATTTTTATAGTCTCTATGCACATTAAAACGCGTTGCCGCAATTGTTCCAACGTGCCAATTAGATTACGGCAAACAAGCGATTTAAGATGCCTCCATAAAATAAAAATCCATTGGATTTAAGTCAGATAACCTAGCAGGCCATCCAACCGGCCTACCATGTCCATTCCATCGTTGAGGAAATTGTGTACTTAAAATATCTCGAATCGCCAGACTAAAATGCACTGGTGCACCATCGTATATATACCACACACGTCTCCGCGTCGCCAAAAGTACATCTTCCAACAAATATGGAAATGTTTGTTACAAGGAATTTAAATAGATTTCACCATTTAAGCAATTGGGTAATTCTGTTGGTCCAATTATTTCAATTCCCGCCCACAAATTAACAGAGAAACTTCGTTGGAAGTGAGACCTTCTTATTACATGCGGATTTTCATCTGACCAATATTGTATATTTTTGAAGTTAAACAACCCCGTTCTTGGTAAAATATGACTCATCAGAGAAACAGAGGATGTTTAAAAAATCCTCATCTCTGTTTTCTCAAAATCCACCTGCCAAATTCAATTCGGTCTGCATAATCCTGAGGTTTTAGAGCTTGGACACGTTGATAATGGTAGGGGTGTAAACTCATATCTCGCAATGTCCTTCATATCACAAAATGAGACACTCCCACATAGTTTCCGATATCGCGGGTACTTAGAGTTGGATCCTCTTCTACAAGTTCTAAAACTTGAACCTCCGCTTTAATTACCTTATCCTCGCGTTGCAGACCTCGTTCGCCCCCATGTCCATCGAGACCACCTGTTTCTCGAAGACGCTGGGCAATATTAATAAATGTCCGTGGACAAGGATGACGTCAGTTGGGGAATCCTTGAGCATAAAGACGTTGTGCAGCAGCTGCATTTCCATGACATTCTCCATACAACAAATGCATATCCGCGAGCTCTAGATAAGTATAATTTTCTGCCATAATGTCCAAAATTCACTTTTAAATACTACGCTAAATTAAAGTAAGTCAATGAAATAAATGACAGATAAACGTGATCTGATATCGAGAAAGAACAGAAGCAGTGACATAGAAGAATCGTATGATTGTATGTAATCAAGTAACCGACATGAACTAAACTAAATAGATTTTTCTAATAACAGATTGGAACATTCTGTCCCTTCTACTTTTTAAAATGTCTTTTATTGGTTCTTAGTCTACGTTAGCTGATGCTATTTAGACAACAAAGCCGCAAAAGTAAAAAAACACAAAGATAACCTCCGCCGCTACTTTATCGGTGACACTCGGTGGTTTACATCTTAATTTAATGCTCACTGTTTGACCAATGACCAGTATTGTCAGATGTGTGAGATGTTCACGTGACATATTAACGAAACTTCATGATATTTTTTAACAAATCATGATAGTTTTGATATTTATACGTTATTGTGCACTTAATTGAACTTTCACTTCTATTCTGGAATACTTTGCCCACCTAAATATTTGAAAAGTTTTAAACCAATTTTATTAATAATTAGTTAATTCTTCGAACTCTTTTCTCCAAAACTATGGATTTTAGACCTTACATTATATAAGATTTTTTTATTTATCTGGTCATTTCCCATTACCAATTGTTTTTAATTACATGAAACTAATGACACTCTGTATAACGGTTTTAAGTACCTTAGCTCATTCTAGGTAACAATTTTTTAAGTTCTCTCACCCATTTATCTATATTAACCTAGTTTAACAAAGTACAAGAAAAGTTTTTGCAAAATAAACATTAAATCTTACGTAATCAAAATAGTAAAAGTATGAGAAGAACATTTCAATGTAGTCAACGAAAAGTAAAGCAAGAGAGAGCACAAAGAAAGATGCTCCCTCGACCATTGAAACCCCAGATAATTTGTATCCTCGGCATGGTAGTGCTTGTCATAAGATCGTCTCAGCTGTGTGCTTTAACGACGTGACGAACTTGCATTTACTCTATGTTTCAGGATTAGACTGCAGGCAGATGTTTACACAATGAGAAAATATCCCAGAACAAAGCAGAGTTTCGAATTCATTGCGATTGGATATCCATTTCTTCGTAAGACGCTCCGAGCTTTGTTTACAAAAAGTTTTGAAATGTAGATTAAGGCTGAGTTAGATAAATGAATATTCTGATACTCCCTATCAGCATTAGATTATGAAACACGAGGAAATGTAGTATAACAGAGATTTTTAATCAATCAGTATTGTTTAATTTAGTTTTAGAGCTGTCTTTAATTGTTAAAATATTATTGTGGTTGCGCTTGGGACTTGTTAATTGTGAATAAAAATAGTAAACAGTTTTCGATATATATACCTTGTTTACATTTCAAATTTTCGAAGTAAATATACACACAATTATATGCGTTTTTTTAATAGAATCGTATTTAATTTTAGCTATAGAGCTCTAGTTATTGTATACAAGAAACAATTGATTTTGTAAAAATAATAATAAATTTATTTAAAGGAATGTTTTATATTATGATATCTGACATCTGATTTCTTAAATGCATTTGCCGATTTTCATAGTAACACTTTCGTACCGAGTAGTCATCTCCCCGACAATTTAGTTAAACATAACAATTTCAACAATAATGCGACAACACATATTTCGGAATTTAAAGAAGATAATGTACTAAAATCTTAAATAATAAAATAATATTATTTGAATGAATTGAATGGCAATTATTACTCTTCAATTCACCAGAACGTGGTGTACCACCGTATAGTTATACATTTATGTTGTACTGTACAAGTAACATTACCCATTACAAAAGCTACATATCTAATATGTCCCGCGATTTTAAAAAGTTAATGACAATTTTTTTTAAACTTAACCTATCCTGAACAAGTAAATAAATTTAGTGAAACGTTGATAAGTTAAAAAAATATTTTTTTACGGAATGGGTAAGGCTGTTCTGATATATTATCATCAAGAAAAACATTACTTTTTTGTTCTTTTTAAAGAACATTAGGTCTTAATGACATATTCTAATGAAATAATTGTCGCTATGCTATGGTGTAGGTAATACAGGACATTATCATGGTGATCCTAAAAAATATCTTGTATTCTCTTCTTGTTAAATAAATTGATTTGCCAGTTCCTTCAACGGCTATTCGATTTGACCTATTAGTTATGAGATCAAACATATCTTCATTGATATATCGATAAAAATACTGAAATTTATTATCCTCTTTGGTTGGAATATACAAAAAATATGGCTCAACAAGATGAGGAACTACTGTGGAAAATTCACTGCTTTCATTATCCGAAGTTCGCAGTTTAAATCCGTTGACCATGCTGAAGAAGAGGGTTGTTCATACTCTGAATCATTGTCTAATATTTCTTCATAATTTTCATCATCCTCAATATCAGAATTGTTAAGAAGTTCTTCCAATTTTGTCTCAATTGGTCCTAAAAAAAAATTGTTTTAAATTATACCTTCCGAAAAAGACCGAGTCTCCTTAATACAGGACAAAATACGTTCTTCCTGTTTAGAAATTAAGACACAATGTTCTTTGAAAAGCACATAATTATTTTATCAAGGATTAATCATTTTCCTTAAACCAATTTACGAAAATAGAACATACCTAACTAAATACAACATTTATATGCAAGTAATAGGCAACATATTTTCATTTTTGAAAATGATTCACTAAATATTTAAAGACTTACTCACCACGTCTGGACTGGTCTGCCACATTTACATAAATTCTTCACCACACGGTCTACATCAATCCAAGTATGTTAGAACGTATCTGATGAAAACAATATTTCTCGCTCAAACATAGTTTCACTCATTTATAATACAGATGAAGCCAAAAGCAATATGACTTACATTAGGTCATAATTGGAAGTATTAAATTATTTTGCTAGGACTGAACAATTAAATGAATTTTGTTCTTCACAAAGCTCATGGGTCTTAAGAGGTTTTATACTTTTACATTAATAATTATTTTCAATGAACATATTGCCAATTTCCATTTCCATTTTAAAACTCAATCTGGCAGATAAATCAGCCACAGTATTAAATTTCTGTTCGGTAAAACGGTATAGAGCAGCAAATTCTTTTTCAGATTTAAATTCAACAACAGAATTCAATTAAATGCGTTCGCAAATTGGAGAGGCTACACCGAAGTAGATTTTTGTTTGCAACATCAACTGGTATTATTCAAAATAAAGAGATATTTATGAATGATAAACTAGCTTTATATTATTAGTATATCTTAATGGTTTACGGTTGTATAATGATCTTTAATGATGATAGAATATTTATTCTTGTCATATCTCGAGTGAAAATATATTCCATGTAAATCAGGAATCAGTTTCAAACGGATTCTTATAGATAAAGGAACGAATAGTTACATTCTAAACACCACTAATATCAAATACCTCGGCGTTATTTTATAAATTATGGTGTTCTGTTTATATTATTTTCTTAATTTTATGGGTTTTCTCTCTAAAAACCATAAAAAAATGAAAAGCATATAAGTACAAAGCCACTTGTGATACCAAAATAAAAATAATATAATGTGCACGCCTACGCCCTCTTACGAAGAGAGGTTTAGTTCGTGGTTAGCTACTAGTAAAACCTGGGCCAACTGGCGAACTACCATTACCACTGATGGATTGAAGAGCGATAGAAAAATCTGGGATGACAGGTTAGAAGGATATTGAAGTTGCCCGAAATAGTCTGAAGTGAAATAGAAGAATCTAGAATAAACGCCACGGATATATAAGAAGCAGATCCAACGCATGGAGTCAGTCCGTTATGTATTAGATGAGCAATTGATCAGATAAGATAATAAACAGTAACAAGTTGTGAATTAAAGTAGTGAATTTATGGTAGATTAAAGTTATAATAATTAGTGTGTTATTATAAGGACTAATTATTGTAATTTAGTGAATAATAAGTAAGTAGTCAGTGAAAATTCTCGTTGCAATTTTTTGACTTACGTTTGGGGGTGTTTACTGTAGGGTGTAAACGTAACGTTTTCAATGGAAAAATTGTAATAATGAAAATTTTTCAGAATTCAAGCAATACAATTTTCTAAACACAAGATCCTATTAAAATGATATATTGAATGATTTATAGGGAAAATCAGTGTTTCGGACATAACTCGCTTAAATAAAGAAATAGGTTATCGCCTTTATACCTCAAAAGAAACAATGATGCAGCTACGGACACGTGTTTCGAAGCTAGCTCCTCATTAGCGTAGCGTAGCTTAGTGAATATATTATAATCGAGCAAAACCAACAAAGGTAGGAAAGTACAGTGCACAGTACTCCATTTGTATTTTCATACTTCATGTACCCATTTAGGACCCCAAGTGAGAGCAATCAGTACGAGGAGCTCTACGTGTACTGCTCTATTTCCACCTGGCAATCGCTAAAAATGATGGGGGTTTATGAGGCTAAATAATTAAATAAAGAAATAGGTTATTGCCTTATACCTCAAGAGAAACAAAACTGCAGCTATGCACATGTGTTTTGGAGTTATTGCTCCTCATCAGCGTAGCGTAGCTTAGAGAATATATCTTACAATTGAGCAAAACTAATAAATATAGGAAAGTACAGTACACAGTATTCCATTTGTGCATTCATACTTCATGTGCCACATTTTGGGCCCAAATGAGTGTCAGTACGAAGAGCCCTATGTGTACTGCTCTATTTTCACCTGGCAAATACAAAATAAAAGATGTAGGGCTTGTGACGTCAAATAATTAAAGCAGCATAGCGTAGCTTAGCGAATATATCTTAGAGTTAAGCAAAACTAATAAAGGTAGGAAAGTAAAGTACATAACACAGTACTCCATTTGTACCAATTTATTACTATTATTATTTTTAGAAAAAGTCATTTTTCGCCAGGAAGGAAAAAGGTGGAGATTTTTTTTTCGCTATTGAATATGGAATTTCTTTCTATTTGATTTAAGCCCGACCAGATTGCGATCAGATGATTAGGAGGGAGAGGGGGCCCGCAAAGTTTTTGCCCTGTAGAAGGGCAAGGGAAAGGGTTAGGGACTTCATGCCGGGCTCATTTTCAAGGGCAATTAATTCACTTTCAAGATTTACCCCGAATCTCCAACTTCATTAGGGCCTGCACGCGCGCGTGATACATTTATAAAAACGAGTGCGGCAGTTCAGCAGCCGTGCAGCGAGATGTCGGTGGAGGAGCTTAGCGCTCTCACTTCTCTCCCTTCTCTCTCACAAATACACGTCCCACTCCGCTTGTCCGTTTTTATAAATGTATCACGCTCGAGTGCAGGCCGTAATGAAGTTAGAGCTACGGGGTAAAAAAAGTCCTGAAAGAGAATTGATTTCCCTTGAAAATGAACATGGGCCGAAGTCCCTAACCCTTTCCCTTGCCCTTCTACAGGGCAAAAACTTTGCGGGCCTCTCTCTCCCTTCCTAATCATCCGATCGCAATCTGGTCAGGCTTAAATTAAAGAGAAAAAAATTCCACATTCAATGGCGAAAAAAAATCTCCCATATCCCTTTCCTTCCTGGCGAAAAATGAGTTTTTATAAAAATAATAACAATAAATTGGTTATTTCGCAACCATTTGTTTACAAATTACAGCAGTTTTAATTTAATTTACGTTTATCCTTCCCCCTCCCCCTCGAATCAACTTAGCATCTTAAAATTTGGACAGTACTTAGGTCCTGAGTGTCTATCGGAGGAAGGAAATAAAATTCGCCAAGTCACTTTCTTGCCCGAAAAAAACGCGACGGTACGTTCCCGCCGCAGCGAAAAATCCATATACAAATCCGTACTTTCAAATCGCAATATCTCGGGAATCGCTGGACCGATTTCGATGAGTCAAAATTTACGCGCATTCACGAGCCCTTCATTTTATCCCTATATACTTTTTTAATCCGAATCAAACTAAACGAAACTGATTTTCCCTATCTTAACATGTAAATCCCCCCCCACTTCTCGCGAAAAGTTTGATCGGAAAATTTTCCGGATGATAGAGCGGGGGTTCGATTTCATAACATCACAAAAAAAAAATTTCGAAAAAAACAAGTCCGCTTCAAACCATTTTTGATGCCAGATCGACCCCACTAAATATTTTCTGGCTGTTAGTAGACCCAAATATTTCCTATATTTGAGCAAAATTTGCTTCAAATCGAAAAAAAAAATTACTAGGGTATTACATACACTCTTTAAGTGCAGTACGCTGTAGAAAATATTTCAAATTCTTAGTCGGGAAATTGTTAAATTTACCTACGGGTTTTTCAGATAAATGCACTACTAAAGTCATATAAAGCATATTTAAATACATAGTCGTTATTATAAAACTGAAACAAAAAATGTATACGTGCTGCTATCATTGACGTTTGAATGTGCAAATTGCTGTTTAACTCCATTGAAAAACAACATACGCATCCAAACAGTTATTATTATAGCAATTTTATTCCCGACGAGAATGCATAAAACGTGAGCAAATGACACTTCCAGACAAATAACGAGCAGCATCGAATTCTGAGGCGAATAAAAATTATTTCGACGACAGAACAGAACACAATGTGCCATTAAAGCAACAGCACGAAATGTTCTTTAGAGTGTCATTTTGATTCTATTTGAGCTATGGAACATGCATAAAAATATTGGCGCACGCGATAATGAGCGGCGCAATCGTAATAAAAGGAAACTGGTGTTGATATGGATGGAAGACCGCTTTTCAGCTATGACAGCCGGAAGTTTGAGCCCCACGACGCGCTCATTATAGTTAATGGTAGCGAGGAGAGCCAGTGAATGAGTACTCGACGCACCGGCTACTATTTATTGTAAACACGGATGGGGAGAAATACAGCGCTCGGTCTGGCTTAAAGAATACATCTGTGATTTTAAAAAATAAGAATTTATTTAAATTTAGAAAATATAATAGGTAACGTTTTCAAAATCTGCAAGTTGTTTTTGTGTAGAGTGCGACAAGAAAGCTCAATGGTTTTAAATATTTAATAAAAGCAACAAAGGAGCTACCATATAAGTAGGTAGATATACAGGGTTGGGCAAATGTGTGGAAATACCTGATTTCTCGCTAAATCATAATTTCGAATAAAAAATACCATTAACAAAAGTTTCTGCAGTATTCTATTCAGTGACATGCTTTGATTTCCTATAGCTACCCTATTTTTCGAGATATGACATCAACGGTGGTTTTTTAAGTTTTTTATTATATAATAAAATAAAGAGTTGGCTTTTTAATTATCAAGGCTATCTGATAAAAAATATTCTTTTTTTTTGTTAGCATGGTTTTTGCAAACTTTCTCTAACATAACTCAAAGCATTAGTTGTTACATGCCTAATGCATATGCGACCCGCAGTGCACCTTTTGTGTTTTGCGGGCTACATATCGTCAACAACCGTGAACTAACAAAAGCTAAATCTCGGTGTTTGTCCAGTAGAGGGCGGTCGCTTGCCTTCCAGCTGCTGGGAACGGTGATGTGACTTCCTTCTTGTCCCGAGGTAAAAGGTGCTCTTCTGTGTATACGCTGCCGATAATTTCTAAAAAGCTGTAATTTGAGCCGTTTTTATGGATTTCGGATTATCGGCAACGGTAAAATTTCCTTCGTGTTAAGTTGTTGCTGTTCGTCAGAATATTTTGTTGCTACGGAGGGAGTTTAATCCGCATCTATGCGGGATTTATGTGTGCACACGTGAGTAACCTTACTTTCGCCATCTTATTCGGCTTTATCCAAGTATTTCAAATATTTATAGGCTGGTTGACCACTTTCGCTGTCAATTGAGCTGCAGCACTCATTGTACAAGAATTTTGGTAGATTGTGTCTCTCAAGCAAGTCAGAGGTCTATTATTTCTTTTGTGGATTATATCTGTTTTCAATTTCTCTCATTAGGCACGTTTTACGTGCATTTCCGACTTACAAATTAAATGGGTATACCTTGGGGGCCCACAAACTGGGTTTGAACGTTCCTCGGACTGGGTTAGAGTATTCCACGGACTAGGTTAGAAAGTCCCACAGACTAGGCTGAGCGTTCCACGATTTAGGGAAGCTATTAACTCACCATCGCCTGGCCCCGAAGTTACCACTGTAGGGCTGCAGTCTCATCCCTGGTTGACATCTGGATATCAGACCAATTGTTTTTTATAAGTGTTATTGTGTCTTCTACCAAGAAACCACCTTTAGTGGTTCTGTATAATAATATTTTATTTCTTTTAACTTACGTTGTACATATTTAAATACTCACTCATATTGATTAAGTAAGCTCTCTAATTTAATCCGTTGCGGCCAAACTTTATTTGTCAACTCTTGTAAACCAAGTGTAGCTACACGAGGGGGTATTTATCTTTATTTTGTGCTATAATATATTAATCAGAATATAGCCACATAACTGAACGTCATCAGGTTCATATTAGAGAACCGCAAATGAATTGTAAATATTATAATATAGTACATTTGGTGTTGAAAGAAAGTGTCATTATTTCGTCTGCGACCACTACGAATGGAACTCTCAGTGATTTTATGTTAACTAACTGAACTAATTACTTTTAATAGTTAATGCTTTTAATAGTTTATGTTCAACTTGGGCTTAACGCCCTGAGATTTCTGAGTTAGTGAAATTATGTCGTGAGCACGTATATCACCCGGGCTAGGTAGTATCTGCGATCTGCTACGTACAGCAGCCCACGTAGTTTTTTTATGTTATATTAACGTAGCATCGTATTAGAGTCAGTTGCAGTCAATACTGTCAGGTAGTTTCTATGTGAAATATTAACATTGTTTTTCAATTATGGGTTAACTAACTGATCGGGAAAGAATTACGTTGTTAATGATGGTTGGTTTTGGAGACAGGCAGAGATATCTAAAAGAGACATGCACTATTTTTAATTCAACATTCCCTGATAGACACTCTAAAATTTCTAAACCAACAGTTCAAAGGTTGTGCAAAAGTTTCACGAAATGGAAAGTATTAAAAATCGACTACAAATGAAGTTGCTTCACCAGCAAGAAGAACCAAACACTTCAGTACTAAAACTATTTAAAACATTTTTTAACTATATAAGTGTAGGGAGCCGGCTGATTGTCCTCTACCAAAGATTATAAAACAAATAAAGAGGATAGCTTATTCCCTATACTAGAACGTTAGCTGCGAGACGAATATGACAGATCGGTCACTGACGTCACCACTGGTGATCAATTCTGTGTTCTTCGTTAGAGATCGTATATTATTGTTGAGTTTTGGGTTTCTTATTTGCTGTGTATCAAATTCCTTTTGTAGTTTTTAACACAGTACTTAGTGAAGTAGAATAGCATATTCTGTAATAAGATTAGAATGAAAATTCGATACGAGTGGAAGATTCCGAAAGCGAGCGATAGCGAACGTGAGGACCCACGAGTAGATCGAATTTTCATTCTAACCGAGTAACAGACTGCATTTTCTCCACGACCATTAGTAAAAAAAATGAATGAAATCTGAACAAAACAAGTTATTTATTGATTTTTCACTCATTTTGTTTATTTCAATTAAAACTTGTCTCAAAACACCGTATTTCCATTTGGCACTGACAGTTT
Source organism: Leptura quadrifasciata (assembly GCA_963675555.1). Lineage (NCBI taxonomy): Eukaryota > Metazoa > Arthropoda > Insecta > Coleoptera > Cerambycidae > Leptura > Leptura quadrifasciata. The sequence continues at coordinate 193,605,360 of OY776673.1, read as the reverse complement.
TGACATCCACGACAATCTATATATTTCGTTGAGCGCAATTATGGAATATTCATTCTGGAACTTGTTATAGAATACAGTACATACAAAACACATTAGAAGCAAGTGTTTCAGAATAAATACTCTCTCAAGAGTGAGAACTTTTACTTTCTATTATTAAAAATGATTTCGGAATTATTACATTCTATAATGTTCGTGGAGAAAGTATTTTCGTTATTAAAAGCCTAGTGTTGTTTATGTTTTAAATTTTAATAAACTGTGTCTCTCAACCTAACTTTTATGTTTTGGCGCTTTTTGTCACCATGGTCCTAGACTTTTCTTGCATTTTAGCTTCGGAAAGCTAATTCTGAGCCGAGGACCAAATGATCATCCCAGTCCATTAGCAGCCATCTACCGAATAAGAATGATAGATGCAAAAGTCAATACAGAAAACTTAGTTACTGAAGAATTTACCTATAACACCTAAAGTTTAAGAGAAAGTAAAGCTTCAGTTAAACAAAACTAAAGATTTGAAAGAAACAATTGGATCCAATTCAAGGAGTTCTTTTTCACTGTTGGGATCTGCTGATGTTGATATATCTGTCAATATATCACCATATTCATTGTATATAAACTCACCAGAAATGAGAGAGCATGCAAATACATTGCAGGGTATCTGGAAAAAAACATAAAGACATTCCCAGCTTGGGAGATTTTAACTATAAATTTAAAATGACCATAGTTATAATATTCCTTCGTAGTTTCAACAACTATAATTTGGAGGATGGATTAAGCCCAACTCTCAATAGCCTCAAAAAATAAAAAAATATAATGCATACTTTGAAAAATATCATGAAAACTCTATTCGGCGAGGTTCTGGAGTTGTTCGTAAATTGGCAAAGATAAAAAAAGATGATATGCCATTAAAAATATATACTTATATAATTTTTGTAAACTTAGAGCTATAATCAGAATAAATTTTAATAATTTTAAAGCTGAGAGTACAAAACATGCAAAAAAAAATTCAACGCAAGATATCCAAAGATATAAAGTAAGAAAATTAAATAAAATATTAATACTAAAAACTGTTCTCTGAATTTGTCATTTTTTCTAACAAAGTTTCATTAACAACCTGTCTTTCTAATCTATGAATGTGAGTGTACAGTCATAGTAATCATTCATGCTAGTACAAATAAATGTTTGCTTGCACATGTCAAAGAAAGACCTTAAACTAGAGATAATTTAAAATTGTACTTTTTTCCGTAGAGTTCCTAAAAGTTATATGGGGATTTGTGATTATGTTATTTTAATGTAAACAACTTTATGTACTATTTGAGAATTGTGTATTCAATAAATAAATATGACACATTTTATTAAAGAAATTTATTGTTTATTTAAATGATCTGGTTTTTATTAAAAAATCAATAACTGATTTAAATTTAAAAATTATGATATTTTTGATTTTTATTAAAAAATTTGTAGATCCTATTTTATACAGCTATATTGTTGATTTGTCTTATTAGTGTGCACTATTATTTATTGTTTTAAAGTCAACACTTTCTATTTTGTTCATTATAAGCATTGCAAATTATTTATTACAACATGCTATATCTAACTTTCAATTTACCATAATTGTTTGCAGTATTTATTCAAAATTTAAGACTAGTTCCCTTACATTTTTAGTTGTGTTTTTTTTTTGTTTTACTCTATATCAGTACCCAAGTTGATAAAATCATGCATATGAAAATAAATAAATAAAACATAGTAAAATATATACGTTCTAAATGATTTTGTTTATATAAAGTATATATTCAAAGAATTAGAATAATCCTCAACTCGTATCTCCTGATCTTCAGTTCCTTTGGTTGCAACTGTGTTAGCATTAGCGCTATTTTTTCCTCAATCAGCTTGTATTCAATAAGTTCCTGAGCATTTTCTTCGTTCGATGCATTTGAAAAGAGTGATGAGGTAAAATGTAAAAAAGAATCCTTTATTACAATGTGTTTTAAATGATGCCATATCTCAGGAGCACCACTGGTGACGTGGCATCGGTTGGCCTTGAAGCCAACATATTTGCACATGTAGGCAATCCTTTTCTGTTTATAATCCTTGGACCTCTACCACTACAACCTTTTCAGATCTCTTGTGGCATAACTAAGGAATATTTCCTTACAATACCCCATAGAGCATGCTCTTAGAAATCTCCGAGGGACCACTGGGAAGGACATCTAGAATCCCCCAGAGAGCATTGCAGTGGCAGTGGAACAGGTAAACAAGGCGATAATAGATGTTTACCAGGAAAACTGTCCGAAGAAAACAAGGGGTAAAATAATCTGATGGCGCAAACACCTAGAAAGCCTCCGAGCTGAGTTTATAAGGCTACATAATAAGATCAAATCCAACCAAGATTAAGATACCTGCAAAACAAAACTAGCGCAGTATAACAAAGAATTCCACAGAGCAAAGAGAGACTCGTGGAAAAGATTATTCGAAGAGATTAGCGAATGCCTTGGAGCCTCTAGAATCCATAGAGATCTGGACAAGGTGGGCTGTACTGCAAATGAAGTAGGCTTTATCAAAAGAGAGAATGACAAATACACAAAAATATTGACTGTAATTATTCAATTGCTCATGGAGGCACACTATCCTGATCCACTGATAATGAGAGACTTGGAGGATACCCAGACCACTCAGAATAATGGTCGGAATGGCTTAAACCTGAAGATTAGAGGCGAGCCACGTAGGTGATAAAACCTGATAAAATCAGATGAATAGTTAGTAAGTTCTAACGACTTGAATCTCCTAGGATAGATGAATATATTCAGTTTTGAAAAATATTCAGAGCCTGCTTGGTCTGGTATGAGGTCTGGTACATACCACACATATGGCGGAAAGTGAGGGCCATCTACCTACCAGAAATAGGTAGAATATCGGGTCAAACGCCAAAGTCATATAGACCTGTAATCCTATGTCATTTCCTACTCCATACCTAGGAAAGGCTCTTCGATAGGTAAATTAGAGAAATATCAAGGAAAAATCCCGTTCGTGAGCGCCAATATGCATAACAGCCGATGGGGACGACAAACCCTGCGTTGGATGAGTTAAATAAACTACTGACAAATTTATTGGATGACAAAGAAATAGCAGCAGCATTTCTAAATATAGTACGAGCAATAATGCGACAGCACACTAAGGAATGCATTGTCAAACAGAGTAGTCCCAATAAGGCTCTATTAGTGTATTTTAATCTTAGCTTTAGCTAGCCTAGATAAGATGATCATAATATTCAATCTAGACGAGTCTACAATTTGGGCAGTTTGGGCAAATGTGAGTATAGGCTACCCCAAAGGAGAAGTAATCTCTCTCTCTCTGACGATTTTGCTCTGAGAATTGTATTGTCAATTGATTGAGACTATAGTGCTATTATTTTTGGGCTAAGAAAAGTAATTAGTGCCTCTATTCCTATCATTTCACTTAACCGATCGCAAATATTCATTTATTTTTATAATTTTCTGTATTTTTGCTTTTCTTAATTTTTAACCTCATATACATATACTGCATTTTCTAAGAGAAATTAGTAATTTCTTCATTAGTCACACATCATACATTATACCGATACTGATACACGAGTTAAATTTAATTAGAGTAGTTAGAAATAATGACATTTTTTCAGTTTTTTCTTATCTATTTTCTCTTTTTAAATTCAATAAAAATAATATGTATTTGCAAACTTGTCATATCATTCAAATATTGCACCACATTTAATTATCTTTAAATTGTTTTTTTTTATTTTGTCGGCCCATGTCTGTGGCTGAAGCCTATCACCGACACCGGGGGGATGAGTTACTCCCAACCAGGAATTTTGTCGAACCTTTTCTCTGTCGAAGAGTAGGATTATTTCATCTGCTTAACATTTACTAGACAAAGGACCGACAGCTTTAAATCCCCTCCTAAGGATGGTATGTCCATATTGATTTTCTCTTTTTGTGGTTTTTTCTACCACATGCATCTTCTAATTTTACAAAAATAACGAAATTAATCAGTATATTGGAAAAATAACCTCCAGACCTGTGACGTCTATGTTTAGACAATATTTAGATAGTAGATGAACTATACACATAACTTTTACGTATGCGTATATAATGATATACAAGCCGCTAAAAAATAGAGCGACGATATTGTATTTTCTTGAAACGGCCGAAACGAGGAACCCATCTATTAGCCGTCGTTAGTACGTCTAATAACATTTCTTTACTTTATATATATTTGCATAGTGTATACGACCAGAATTGAAACCGTATAAAAACTAAAAGCCGGCAAAAATAGTCGGCATCTCTTTATTGTTTTTCTTATGACAAGCATTTCTGTTTACCTCCGCAAGAGATGCCGACTATTTTTGCCGGCTTTTAGTTTTTATACGGTTTCAATTCTGGTCGTATACACTATAGTAAAGACGCACCTACGCTCCCCCCTTATTTGAAATTCTACTTTTAATTATGAAATATGTCTTTAGCTGATCTCTGTCTCCATTTATTTATAAAATAGAAAGTACGAAAAATACACCACCAGCATATTATTTGACTATATTGCTGTCTATATTTGGTACTTGTTCAATAGTATTGCATGCTCGCTCAGTCGATGAGTTTTCATTTCTTCTTTTGTGTGTTCTGCATCCTGAATATTGATCGTGATAGCGCACGTAGGGAGTTTAAATATTTATTTATAGAAATTGTTGAACTGGTTGCTGGCACTGACGTAAACGGTGGCCGCCTAGCTTTCATGTTTAGCTCTTACCTTGATTTTTGAAGTAAAAAAATAGCAAGTGATTTTTTGTGTTTTGGCTGTTCTTGCCTTAGTCGCTTCACTCGTCCGTCTAGTACATCCTCGAAAAAAAAAATGTCACTTATACTCGATGTAAAACAATATAATATTGTTTGGCTCTCGACACACTAAAATCAAAAGTTGCCTAAAAAGTAACTGTTATTGGCCTCTCACAGAAAGTCCAAAGTGCCACTGAGCGGATCCGGGGTGGTTCGCTATTTAATAAACCAATTGGTATTTTCTTTATAACTTTTAAACTGTCGAGTCCCATTAAAAATGCGTAATATCTCACCTGAATGAAGAGATTTAAAAAAAACTATAGGAAATATAAATCGGTCTATAGACAGGTAATAAATAAGGCAAAAAAGATGTCTTATACTTATATAAATCAAAATCAGCATGGAATAGTTTAAATAGAAATAAAAAACATTGCCGTGAAACTAAGAAAGAAATTAAACTTACAGTTGATAGTATTACTTTAATTAATAATAATGAGGTATCTAATCAATTCAATAAATATTTTAACAATAATCTATTCGATATGCGATGTAAAGCAACGTAAGTCGCGGTTAGTAGTTGGATGGGCGACCGTTCCAACGAAGACCGCATCCTCGCCTAACACATCTTCCAGCTTCTTGTATATTAGTGTATGTGCGGAAGCTATACAACCTTAGGCGAGGGTTGTACAGGGGATATACCATCCTTCGGAGGGGATGTAAAGCCGTCGGTCCCTTGTCTATTAAATGTTAGGCAAGTAAAAGATCCCTACTCTTCTTAAGGGAAGAGGTTCGGTAAAATTCCTGGTTGGGTGGTAGCTCGTCTACAGGCGTTGGTGTTAGGCCTCAGTAGCGGAAATAGGCCGACGTTAAATAAATGTATAAAAAAAACAATAATCCAATTGACTTAACACAAAACTTAGATAATCAAACAAAAACATAACCAGAAGTCCTAGAAGTAATTGCAGATTTAAAGAATTCGAATTTCTCAGGTGATTAGGTCAGTATTAACAACAATTTGATTAAAAAATGTAAGAAATTAATTAGTAAGCTATTAGTTTATTTAATAAATACTTCTCTAAACCAAGGCATATTCCCAAATAAACTAAAATTGGCCAAAGTAATACCTATACAGAAGTCAGCCAATAAAAACAAATTGGAAATATGTGAGCCTATTTCTATTCTAAGTCCTTTACCGAAAATCTTTGAAAAAGCAGTTGTTAAAAGAATTTTTACTTGTTTTGTTAAGTATAATTTATTTAATCCTAAATAGGTTGGATTCCGAAAGGGCTTATCTACAACAACGGTTATTTTACATGTGTTAAATTTGCTATATAAAACCTTGATCAGCGTCATAAGTGTGTGAGCATATTTTTAGATTTAAGCAAAGCTTTCGACTTTGTAGACCATGAAAAATTGATAAATAAGTTGGAATGTTATAGTGTTAGAGGAGTGACCTTAGACTGGTTCAAAAGCTACTTGAGCAATAGAAGGCTTTATGTATATGTGAATAATTATTAAGTCGGATTGTCTAAAATCCACGATTAGTGTACCTCAAGGCTCAATTCTTGGACCGCCTTTGTATGTAATATAATGACTTTTCATTCAATAATTCCACAACAACAGAGTAGAGGACGTAACTAAAAGTGCTAAATTATCCCAGAATAACTATTTCAATGTTTTCGTCATCAACGATAGGGTTTCTTCTTTGCATTTTTGCCTTGACATAGCAATAATTTTTAAAATTTTCCAGTATGCGTTTTACAGTGTTTGGTGACGGTTTCCGTTTTTCTGGATATCGAGTAGCAAATGTGCTGCAGTTCTTGATATTACTTTATCACATTCTCCATAAATAATAAACAAATTTAAAAAGTTTCCGTTGGTATAATTTAAACGTGCTGGCATTTTTTGACATAAGATAGTGACTGAGTGTTTCTAATCATGGCTATTTTGATGAAATGATTACAACAATTCATGAATTTCTAATAAAATCGCAAATATTTCAAAAAGTTTTAACTTTAACCCCCACAATGCTAATATCAGAAATAAGGAAATTCAATTTTACACAACTTGACAATACAGAATGTTCCATTTGTCCTAAACAAGTTTTCGCGGTTTGAAATTGACAAAATGTAACGCGAAAAACGGAACACTTGGTATGATATTATTGAATTTATTTCAGTTGTAGAACGTAGTTCTCCTTGTGTTCTTTTTACGTGACAAGAAGCAAACGCGAAGAAAGTTATATTGGTTCTTGCAAACCGTTGCACCTGTCAAACTTTCTATAAAATGTCAAATATCTCTGAAACGGCTAGGTTTAGGTATAAGATATGCTACATATTTTTGACTCAGAATTTTATGCTCTTTTCGAAAACAATAAAATATATAGGTGTTTCATTTGAAAGAAGAAATTTGGTATCGACTTCCGGCATAAGCGGAAGTACCAGCTGCTTGTAATTATTTTAGTTGGATTGGCCACACCGACATTAGTAATTATCTAAATTTTCAAAATTTTCTGATGCTTACTTTTTTCTATATCGATCGATTCAATTCCCGGTGAGACACCCTGTATACTTTGGTCGTCTTAATCTTTTAATTAAAAATCACAATTATAATACTAGAAATAACTTAGTATTAGAAGCTCCACAGCATAATCTATCAATTTTTGAAAAAAGCCCTGAATACCTTGCTATTAAAGTTTACAACAAGCTGCCGAATGTGTACAAAATCTAAATGACAAATCTTTTAAACAAAAGATGAAAACAGTACTAGTCGAAAAATGTTGTTATACAATTGGTGAATTCTTAATGTGATAATCTCTAATTTTTTATCTTTATTTAACAATTATGTACATATGTAGATATATTTATAACTATTGCTTATTTACTACATTTCTTATTTCTATTTATTTTGTGTTTGTTATAGATTGTTCAATGACGTACCATATATACATTTTTTTGTATCTGTAATGGTAAATAAAGACGATTATGAATATTTTTATTAATGTTCATATTCTTATTAACTAATAAAGAAGTTTTCGAACAGTTTATTGCATGTATGTCTTTGTTACAGCTGTTACCCGGCAACACCAACACCTTCACCATAGTCGACCAGAAGCTCGATCCGCCAGTCATTGCATCTAAAATTCGATTTCTCCCCTACAGCGACCACGTGCGAACGGTGTGTATGCGTGTTGAACTCGTTGGCTGCAGGTCGACAGGTTAGTTATAGTTATGATACGAATTAGTTGTACTTAATAGATTCTTTGCGTGCAACATATTATATGCGAAGTACAACGTGCTAAATATAATTTGCAATCGATCGCAGATGACGAAATTAATCTTGATTGTAGATTATTATTGTAGCAATCATTCTACACACAGTAGTGGTGTGAAAAGCTGCGTGATCATTATTTTCAAATAAAGATATAGATAAAGCTTGTAGATCTGGATAATAACGGACTTTTGATATGTCTTAACGTATTAATTATTAGAATTATATTTGGTGAAATTTTTCTCTATGTTGGTTGGGAGTGCCTCAGGGAACAGTTTCAGGGCCGCTACTGTTTATATTATACGTAAATAATATAGTGTCATGTTTGGATCCAGATACCATAATAAATTTATTTGCTGATGCACGGCTATTTTAGTGTATGATGAAGGAATAGAAGAGGTGTTGGTAAAAATGCAAGCTGAATTATTAAAGTTAGAAAAATGGTTAGTATCTAAGAGTTTATTTGTAAATACACTAAAAACTAAAGTGATGTTATTTAATAAAAATGATAATTGATAATGAACTTAAATTTAATAAACATTCTGGATATGTTATTGACAAAGTGAATAAAAAGATCTACTATTTTAGAAGAATAAGTAATAACTTTTCTATATACTCAAGAGTAACTGTTTATAAGACTATTATTCCTCATCATTTTGAATATTGTCCTACTATTATGTTAACGAAACGGAAAAGAGTAATTTACAGAAACTACAGAACAGAGCTATGAGTATTATTCTAAAAGTAAATCATTATGCAAGGATTAGCGATATGTTAGACTGTTTGCGGTTTATCAGTATAAACCAGAGAATGATATACCATAATCTATTATTTATTTTTAAAATGGTCCATAAGCTGTTACCTAAATATATGTATGATAAAATTGTTTCTGTGAGTGATATCCATAGATATAATACAAGAAATGCTAGTAATATTTTCGTTTCGACAGCAAAAAAAGACCAGGACACAAAATTCGTTAATTTACAAGATTAGGCCCTTGTAAATTAATGAATTTTATATAATTCTCTCCCGGCATATCTTAAAGATATTAATAATGTAAATGTATTTAAGAGAAGTATTTCAAACTATGTTAAGTCTTGTTTCTAAACGTGTACTATTATGAATGTTTTATTTATGCTATATGTTTGTGTAGGCATTTAAAACAGTAGTAATCTGTAAGCTTAGATTGTCTATGTATAGCAACAAATGCTAATAAATTATCTCTCTCTCTCTCTTGGTGTCTTAGGCATATTAGTGGAGTACCCAGAGATGAAAAATATGTTATGCTTTGAACTAATGCCACATTTTTTGTGATAATTATTTACTTTAGTTTATACATTGTTCCAACCTTCGCTTTTATCGTCAAGGGATGCAGACCACCCCTAAATCTGAAAATTTAATACGTATACCTGGTTAATTTTTAAACGACTGTTATAATTAAAAATTCAAAGTGACAGCTTTAATCCGTCAAACACAAATGGGGTGCAATTTTTTACAAAGTAAAGGAAATTGGCCGTCTAGGTAATGCTATATACAGTGATGTAATAAGTTTTCTGCCAATATGAAGGTTGGTACTTTAGAACGACCTGATAAACAAGCATTTATCTAACTTCATTATTTTGGGGCGATATGCAAAAGGCAACCTAGTTTAATAATCCGAATACTTCAAAATGTACAGTTTGAAGAAAAAGTTAATGAACATACAGTTCAGCAGAAATATTAGCAATTTATCACTTAATCATAAAAAAATCTTAAAAAGCTCAAAGATCGCCTCTCAAAGTGTGCAGTACAGGATCAAAAAGTCGAACTGAAGCACATATTGATAATTTCTGATCAATTCTAATGTTACCAACTTCAAAACTAATGTTAATAACCTGTACTTATCTAACTATCTTTCTTAATCGATATAATATATAAACACAGTTTTGCCCTGAAAATAAAAAAAAATAATTTGGTCAGCGTAGACATTTTTGTAAGGAGAACACTGTACAGTTCTAATTTTTTAGATAGGTAAGATTTTTAGTGATACCATCATATATTATTTTCAACCATGTCTAAAAAGGGTATTACTGTTTAAAAAACACGGAAAGATAATTGGATGACTGACGAATTAAGAGAAATAAAACACAAAGTGACAATTTTTAGCAACCTTGTGAAAATGAATCAAGCTTGTAGGCATATTAATGTCCTTTTTGCAGAAACAATACTGCAAAGCACTTGTAATAGCTAAAAGTAATTATCATGAAAGGCAAATTCAAGAAGCCCACAAAGAAATAAAAGCAAGGCAATATGGAACACAATGAATAAAATAAAAGGCAAACCAAACAAGTCAAATATTATAACTATAACAGAAAATGGCAGAAAAATTCCAGATACTATAATAGTGGTCAATATTTTAATTGTCGATCCAGTCTTTTTAAGCTCCAATGTATCTTCTGTTGAACGATCACTTTTTTAAAAACCAGTTTTATCATCAGATTTATTATCGTTAAGAAATAAATTGAAATCGTCTAACTCTTGTGGATACGATAATATTTCCAATAATTTTATTAAACATTCTAAATTGTGTATCTGTCAGCCATTGGCATTTATGATAAACCTGTTTTTTAAGATCGAATATTTTTCACACATTTTCAAGCTAGTTATTGTCCAACCTTTATTTAAAAAAGGTGATCCTAATGGTTACGGAAATTACTTAGCCATCAGTTTGCTTTGCAGTTTTTCTAAACTATTTGAACTTGCTATCAAAATCTTCATTTTTGTATCAAAATGATTTACTATCTGTTTGTCAATATGGTTTCTCTAAAAACAAGAGCACCAAATCAGCACTATGCGAGTTACAAGACTTATTTGTTAATGCCCTCGATAACAAGCAATATGCTTTAGGGTTATTTATCGATTTCTCCCGTGCTTTTGATGTTGTTGACCATGAATTATTGAATAAGTTAGACAGGTATGGAGTCAGGAGTTGCTCTTTTACTCTTACCTAAACAATAGAACACATGGACTTCCTCAGGGATCTGTTTTGGACCTATACCTTTTAGTATTTTGCTAATGATTTAATAACATATTTAAACAAAATGCCAAATATTCACTGTGTCTGTTATGCGGATGATACAAATATTTTCATTGACAATGACTTAAAAGTTATTGAAAACTCCACTGAGTTAGTGTACTCACAGATAGTTGATTAGTCTGAGGTAAAGAAGCTTAACTTAAATAATAATAAAACTAATATGCTGTAAATTACTTACCAGAAATTTGGATATGTCTATTTTTAATGGAAGTGACATTACTTTCTGTGAATCGGTCAAAATGCTAGGCATAACATTTGATAGATACTTGGATTGGGAAAACCATATAGATATTTTGTGAAATAAGTTACGAAGAAATTGTTATGGCTTGAGATTTATGTCATTACAATATAGTCGTGATGTAGTCATGAGCCTCTATTATGCAAATTTCCACTCACATTTGAGATATGTCATAACGAACTGAGGTAACAGTGTACGTATAGAAATCGAGTATTCATTCTGCAGACGTAGGCTATACGAATTATTGCTTGAATTAGGCTTTCGTCAGAGCTGTCGTACTACTTTTAAAAACTTCAAAATACTAACTGTAGCAGGTGTGTCTACATTCTGGGGGTCTGTACATTTGTTTACAAGAGTCACCATAGGTTTTTGCCAATCAAGTTAGCCATAACCACAATACAAGGTTTAAAGGATTCTTACACCTACAATCTCACCTAACAGCTTTGTACCAAAGTAGCTTTGGTTCCAAATTTTTCAATGCACTAAGTGAGGAACTTTTTCTAAATTTACATGTTTTTAAATTAAAATTGAAAAAATATTACTGGACAAAAATTGTTATGTGATTGATGATTTTTTTCTTAAAATAAGTACCGGTTTGATTTGGTACCTTTAATTTTATGTGTTTTTTTATTAAGACTTCGCTACACCCGCAGTTTTGGACCTTTTATCTATATTTTACCTAATTTTCAGTGTATATATTTTTGTTTTTCCTGTTTTATTGACTGAGTTATGTTATAGTTCAATTTTTTGTCTACTTTTGACAAAATATTTCTTTTTTGTTTTTTTATAAATATTTACACTTTTTATATAATATGTTTGATATTTGTATGTTTGACTTGTGTAAAACAATTTTCTGTGCTATACACGAATAAACATTATTATTATTATTATTATTGCCAGACTTTCGTCTAACTTCAAAAGATATAGTTCATTTAATGAGGTACAAAGAAGGCCAAACATCAAAAGTTTGTAGAATCTTTTGCAATACATTTCCTCCCCGTTTTCGAGGGTGAGAAAAACGATAGTGATAGTTTCGAATTCTGAAACCTTTGAGTACTGCCCGTATAAAGGAAAGACCACCCCAATTTCCAGCTTCTCGGTCTTGGGCTTACGAGGGGTCGTCGCATCGGTATTTTTTGGGGAATAATTATTATAAATTCAGTTAATTTACATTAGAATATCCTGGACCGACCATCGGCGGTTGAACCTACCCCCGCCCGTAATAGCAATACCCCTCAAAATAAAAACGGACTGGACAAAGTTTTTTATGGATTTTCGAAGGCAGGGATCATGATGTAGATGCCACTTTCATCCTACCCTCCCGCAACTACCCCCAACGTATAATAACCACCCTCTCTTCCATGCTGTAAAGGTTTTTATGGGAGTATCAGGGAAACTAACCATTACTAAATCACAGTTGACCTAAGCAACCCCCGGGGATTGAAACTACCCTGCTCGCAACACCGAAATTCCTCGAAAAATGGAGAAATGGGCTTCTCATGGGTTTTCGAGGGTAGTTCTGGAAGGGAAGCATATTCGGTCTCTGAGATGTTACTGAAGTAAGCCTTAATAATATGGTAGTAAACCGTTTCACCATCTATTGATGTAATCCTACCATGTGCCGCCGCTACATAGCAGTCAAGCAAACCATTTGGCAGTTCCCCTGTCAACGTTCATACGGCTTGTTGCCAACTCTGTATCATATGGTGATGCGTGTCCTTTTACCTATTTCTAGTCCTTAACCTGCCGAGGCTGATTACAAGAGATTCTTCTTTCTCCTCACCCGTTATATAGATATTTAGGACCCAGAACTTTGACATTAGCGTTTGATATTTGTGGAGCAGAGTTATCTCAACATGTTTTGGTTGCCAAGGCTTTATATCACAAGATGTTTGTTTACGTCCCTACGCCGAATGGCTTTGTGTGATCTCCACTAGTAAGTTAACTTGGCGTCATACAACATTAGTGATTGTAGATACCAGAATGGGGATCAATCCACACCGGTTCCTAATCCAATAGATGGCGTCGTACGTACTGGGTTTAATATCATTCTCAACTATTAACCTTTAAATAGTTTAAATATCCGATTAAGAGAGTTTCCCAATCTCCTATTCGTAGAGGTGAGCGAAATTGATAAAAAAGATTACTGTAGTTGATCATTAAATCGTTTAAAAGTGGAACTGACATACTTTTTCGTATTGACATTGACGGCGAAACCACAGACCAATACAGACATTCAACTCTGTCGAAAAAGGGGCGAGCGTGGGTGCGTCTTTACTATGTACATACTTCGATATGCGATGTAAAGCAACGCCAGGCGCAGTTAGTAGTTGGATGGGTGACCGTTCCAACGAAGACCGCGTCCTCGCCTCAAACATCTTCTAGCTGCTTGTATATCAGTGTATGCATGGAAGCTATACAACCTTAGGCGAGGGTTGTATAGAGGATATACCATCCATCGGAGGGGATGTAAAGCCGTCGGTTCCTTGTCTATTAAATGTTAGGCAAGTAAAAGATCCCTACTCTTCTTAAGGGAAGAGGTTCAGCAAAATTCCTGGTTGAGGGTAGCTCGTCTACAGGCGTCGGTGTTAGGCCTCAGTAGCGGAAATAGGCCGACGTTAAATAAATGTATAAAAAACAAAAACTCTGTCGAAATGCTTTGAAGTTATTTTTACAGATGTTTTGTCTTTATTTAATGCGCCAAGTGGTATGACATAGTCCTCAGTTTTAATGCGCCTACGCCTGTATTGGTCAAACCAAATATGTTATCGGCGCGAGGTAGTAAACAACTTATGCGCGAACGCAGCATAATAAAACCTACTACATGAAAATTATGAGAGTTAGAGTAGTTAGACGTCTGTATTAATTTGTGGCGAAACAACCGTGTACAGCTGGTGCTCTCTGGCGGATAAAATAAAAGAGAATATTCTCTAGTGTGTGCCCCAAACAAACGAATACATGATCATCGCCTTCTACATTTAGTCTAGCAATCAGCTCAGATCAGTCTATTTGTAGCAAGCTGCCTCCCAATTAGAAAAATGTAATATTCATGCATTAAGAAGAAATCATTTCCGCAGCTGCAGAAAATTTCAGACCTGTGGGTATTAATTTTTCTCACAGTTGAAAACGAATAGTTTCGTTACTTGTGATGCTGGCAGTTCTCCATAAAAGCAATTCATTACAGGGTTGGTAATTTTTTCAACTTTAGTCCTATTTAAAATAACAGCAATTTAAGCGAATTTATAACCAACTGATAATTATTTATGCATATTATATAGTAACGAATATATGCAAAAACAAATAGCCTATCACAGTTAATTAAAATAAAACAATTTTCTACCCAATAAATCAAAGTATAAATATCATTAATATTAATGGCATGGTATTATATGCTTACTTTACATTGAGAGATGATTTTCCTCTTATTTTTTCGCCCATTTATTTAATACACCCAGCCTAATAATGATTAATTGTAAAGCTATCTGAGCAAAGCGCGAATATTATTAATTGCACAGATTAATAGCTGCTATAAATAATTGGACCAGAGCAGGTGCATTGCCTGTCAGAGCTGGGATATGTTCAGATTTTGAGAGTAGTCTCGAAGGAAGATTGCCAGTAGAAATTTATATAAGAAATTTAAGATCTTATTTTGTTTTTATATCAATATGCATACTGCAAAATACAGTATATTTCAATAAGAAAATTATTTATTTTGTGTTGTGTACCTATATTAAATATACAGGGAAAATGGATATTACCTAACCACAATCTAAATGCTTATACAGGGTTGGACAAATGTGTGGAAACCCCTGATTTCTACTAGACTATAATTTCGAATAAAAAATATCCTTAACAAAAGTTTATGTAGTATTCTTTTTCTATTCAGTGACGTGCTTTTATTTCCAACAGTTACCCTATTTTCGAGATGTAACGTCATCGGTAGTTTTTTTTTTTTTAATAACTATTATTATTCTTTATTTGATTATTTTATTTAATATTTAGAAAACCACAATCCGCACACCCATCAAACCCTATATCATTATAATTGACGAAAAAGTGTCTATCTGAAAATGTAAAAATATACAGGGTGGTCCATTTAAACACTCAGAGAAATTGCGAACGATCCATCTTTTTGCGTCTGAAGGACTATATTTATCAAAAATGAATGTTAACGTTCACAAAATAAGGGTTCAAAACGACTGTTTCAGACGGAGAATAATATGAAATTTATACTTTTCGTTTTTGCTTAACTGCTGCTCTGATGGTATCTACTGGACGTCGTAACACTATAAACCTAACACAGTAGGTACACTTTCTTAAAATTATACCTGAAAGGGAATTTTGAAAACACAAGTAAAAGACAATATAAAGTTCAAAAATATATATTAAATCTCTTCAAAAATTTATGTTTTACAACAACTTCAAGAAATATGTTTTAACAAACTATAGTCTGGCCCGTGTACAACACATGGTGAGGAACGGATGACTTATAATGTACCAACTACCATCCAATGTGCAGTTTTTGAGCTAACGATTACACAAAAAGATTCAAGAAAAGTTGGGGGTGAGCGTAGGTGCGACTTTACTATGTACATACTTCGGTATGCGATGTAAAGCAACGACAGGCGCAGTTAGTACTTGGATTGGGTGACCATTCCAACGTAAACCGCGTCCTCGCCTCACACATCTTCGAGCGGCTTGTATATCAGTGTATGCGCAGAAGCTATACAACCTTAGGCGAGGGTTGTATAGGAGATATACCATCCTTCGGAGGGGATGTAAGGCCGTCGGTCCCTTGTCTATTAAATGTTAGGCAAGTAAAAGATCCCTACTCTTCTTAAGAGAAGAGGTTCGGCAAAATTCCTGGTTGGGGGTAGCTCGTCTACAGGCGTCGGTATTAGGCCTCAGTAGCGGAAATAGGCCGACGTTAAATAAATGTATATAAAATAAAAAATTCAAGAAAAGTTCAATGTTTATAAAATTTTGGCGGGCTTTTGCTTGCCTGTCTATTCACGTATTTTTATTTCGATATCAATTTTGGTAGCTCCTCGGAGCTTGAAAATGCTTGAATCGCAACGACTTAAATTATATTCTGCAAACAATTACAATTTCATAGGTTTAGGCAAGGCGGTCCCATGCACATATGAGTACATGGTAAAGATACTTTTCTGACACCGAATCACTGAGGAATCGGTTTAGGGCAAATCCCGTTAAAACTCATCATTTTCCCGTCAAAATCGACTGCTAGGAAATGATGGGGGGTCCCATGTCGCTAAGGGCTATTTTCGCTAAAACTCATGATATACTTTGAATTGAAGCTGGAGTAACTTGTACTCATATTTAACACCGCGCATGAGTTGCAGTGCTTAACAACGTGGATTCGTAAAAGGGTTTTTAACTTTGAAATTTCCGAAAGTCAAATTTTGTTACTGTTTCTAAATTTTCGTGGTCGGGGCGACATTACGTCCTTGTGCAGCGACATTTACCACACTTTCTAAAATGACGCTCCTTGATGAGTTATTGAAATTTTTGCATAAAAAACGCTCCGTAGAGCGAAAATATGATTAAAAATATTAAAAACCTCTTCCACGATATTTTTACGTGAAGCACGCAGTCTTATTTTGTTACAGTTTCGAAAAGTACACCGAGGGGTTTATCGTGTTCTTTAACAAAATCAGGTGTTTCTACACATTTAACCAACTATGTATATTTCATATATGCAGCATATTAAATATTTAATTACGTTAAAGTTTTGAAAAAGGAATTAGATCTTAGAATTGAATCGGCGATTTCGAAAACTCTTCTTTTCCAAATTTATATTTTGCTTGATTCTGCATTTTCGAAAAAATTATATACTGAGATATCATTTGTTTTATAAAATTGTGGCCAAACTTAAAAAAAAGGTAAGTAGTATGGGTGTAGCAGTACCAAAAGATCGGAAATTATACTTTAAATAAGTTCTGTGAATTCTCCCTACCAATATATTCCTGTGAAATATCGATCTTTGTATGAAGATTTATCTCAGTGGCCCACAACTACAATAGAAAGTGCAGCAGAAGAAATCTAATACACAATGTTTATTCACTTATTTCGTTATTGCATCATCCATTTGCTTCCTCAGTCAGTCACTGTGTTGCTTAGTCACACTCTGATGTTTCTAAACGATAACCTCTCGGGAAACTGTTTTCTGATTGTTTCACTATATGCAGCAGTGGGAAGATCCTGCGTGCGACTGAACTGATGATACCTCTTGTCAAAGTGAATGCAATGTAGAAATTTCGAAGACGAAACTTCAATATGTTAGATTTAAATAAGTTTTTCCTTTCTAATGTAAAATTAGGAAAGTTGTAGATGATCCTTGTTCGAAATGACTGATTAAAGTAGATTTTTCTTTTTGTAATTATTTGTCAAGCAGTAGTTTCAAAGTTTTATTATGTGTATTAAAATTAGTGATATATTTTTGTGAACTTTAGATCAAGAAACCCGGTCGGGTTTCGCAGCTAATTTTCTTTCTCTGTCATACGAAAGCGAAGGGTTCATATACAGCAAGATGTAGAGACCCTATAAAGTAGAGACTGGCCACTCGAGGGGGAGGCACTGATTGGTTCGTATGAAAAGTGGATGCATAATGACGGCGGAGTTGCTTTTATGTTGACGAACATAGTGTCATTGGACTCAATGTAATAGGTTAAAATTAAAATGACAGTCTGATGACCGATTTGGTCACGAAACGGTTAATGGTAACGGTATTACTTACATATATTTTTCCACTTTGTCGAAACAAATACTACAACCTGCTTTTGACACTTGCGTTACGTTACACTAATGCCGCCACCACCTAGAGCCCCTATACACGCGCACACTGAAACCATAGCCGCCATGATGCATCCAATTGGGTGGAGTGGGACCCGAGTGCCCAGTCTTTATAGGGTCTCTAGCAAGATGTAGATTTCTGCGCCATCTGGATATTTATTTTCTTTTATAAAAAAAAACATAATCATTTAACATTGGTAATTTCATGCGAAATGAGTTGTTTATCGTTTCATCTTACAAATAAATACCACCTGTTTTAACTTGTCATCTTCTTACGGCATTGATATTGACGTTTGAATTTTGAGATCTGTCATTTTTTTTGCACCACTTTTAATCGACCACCCAAATTTCGACCGGGATACTTAGTGACTCTGCTAAAAGGAGTTAAAGGCAACGCGACCCCTCGTTTTCGAATAACTTGAGTTCATAGAATCGATTACCACCAGTTTCAGTTCGATCCGACTAACCGTTCCGGGAAGAAGTGTGCTGTGATTAAACTAAAGATCAGAAATTAGTCAAATGTTACTGGAGGATAACTAGGACCTCGATACATCTTTTTCACCACTTTTGATCGACCGCCTAAATTTTGACCGGGATACTTAGTGACTCTGGGAAAAGGAGTTAAAGGCAATGCGATTTGGGAGGTCAAAAAATGCTAAGATCGAAATCAATAAGTTCCTAGACACCATCGAGATCGGTAGAAAGGCACTCAGAAAAGCATGACTGGCAGTCCTAAATTTGCAAATGGGAAGGGAATGTTCTTTCTTCTTACCTGATGCAACTAGTTAAGATGAAGAGTATTAGTTGAAGCAAATGGTACTACTACTTGCAGTGCTTTTCTTCCAGTGTTAGAAATAAATTAATAAGTATGTATATATTCAAATTTCACGGTTCTTTTACATAATCTATCTTAATAGCTAATTGTGAAACCACGAAGTGTTTAATAATTAGAAAATAAATGAAATCCCCGCCCCCACAACACTTCCAATGTATAATACTACAAGTTAATTTTCTATGTGGCTTCCCCAGACCTCCCCCCGACTATCCATCTTTTTTACTATATACTTCATTATGAGCAACATAACGTTGATTAAACCAAACTGGAAGACAATAACAAAAAGCGCTTTACCGTTATCGTAGTCCCCTGCACCTTTTGACCACCTTTACTTTCTGATACAGATTAAAAATTCATGAAATCATTTTTATACTTATTTATTTTAACAGACGAAAATTTCCCCTATTAATGCGCAATTAATGTTTTTTCTATTTTTTCTATCACACTGATAGATGGTAATGGATAAAATATTACCGATCAAAAGTTTCTAAAATCGTGTAGAGCATATTTTAAAGTTGATTTATTATGAAATACGTTTTATTAACACATAATGACAGCCAAAAGCAACACATTGCAGGTTATAAATTGTTGAAATCATGTACAGTTGATGTTCATTGTTTTCATAACAATAACAAAAATCCGAAGCTGGATTTCACAGTTGGAATCTAACACGGGACTTTATGGACGGAAGCTATATTTTTCAAACGTAGGTAAATAATTGATTATTTTACTTGAAATTCTATTTTGTCTTTACTTCTAGTACTACTACCATAGTAGGGGTACCTTCTTGGCTCTCTGGGATACCCATTAAATTATGCAAGAAAAGCAGCAGCACAAAACACATTCCATATGTAACAGAAAAAAATAGCGCTACACATTTTTTCCACGTACAAACAATTCCAAAGAATTTCCTTTACATACGGGAATACATACATAGTGTAATACACAGTCTAGCGCAATAATGCCTGGTACTTTCGATATTTTCCGTCCTTTTCTGTCATTGTATGAACATTTATGCAAGGAGAGCAAAGAAAATATCGAAAGCACCAGGCATTACTGCAGGGGAAAAAATAAACTAGTGCAGCCGGTGGTGCGCAAGTATAGACTATCGAAGTGGAACATTATATCGAGGCGGCAGCACTTCACTACAGACTTGCAACACTAGCGAAATACAGTGTTTCAGTTCCGAAATCAACAGTAAATTAGTCTTATTTGGTTTTTTTTCGGAACTGCATCACTGTTTTGTCGGCAGTGTTCCGACTCGACAGTGTTTCAGTTGCAAATACCAACTGGATTTTTTCTGCAGGGCCTCTACATTTATGCCCGTTTCACAGGCATAAAAAGTTGACCTTTTTGTGCATATGATCCACACTCATAAATGTGGGTCAATTAAAAGAAATTAGAATTTATTACATTATAAATAAAAACAATGCTTTAATCCAGTCAACAAGTACAGTGAAAAAATGAGTAGCGCTAATTTTTCCAATTACATATGGAATGTGTTTTGTGCTACTGCTTTTCTTGCATAATTCAATGGGTATCCCAGCCAGCGAAAACTACAGTAGTACTACTAAAAGTAAAGACAAAATAGAAATTCAAGTAAAGTAATCAATTATTTACCTACATTTGGAAAGTAAAGTTTTTTTCCAACAAGTCCCGTGTTAGATTCCAACTGTGAAATCCAGCTTGAGACTTTTGGTTGTATTGTTATGAAAACAATGTTGAAACATTAACTGTACATGATTTCAACAATTTATAACCTGCAATATTTTGCTTTTGGCTGTCATTATGTATTAATAAAATGTATTTCACAATAAATTAGGTTTAAAATAAGCTCTACACGATTTTAGAAATTTCTGAACGGTAATGATTTATTCCTCAAGGTCTATCAGTGTTTATTAATAGGAAAAATAGAAAAAAACTTAGTCTCTGAAAATGAATAAGGGTAAAAATCAGCTCTACATGATTTCATAAATTTCTAATCTGTATTTTGTTGTAGTAACAGTAAAACAAAGCGATTTTTTTAATATTTTATTTTCTACCATTAAAGTAAAGGTAGTCAGAAGATTCAAGGGACTACGATGATGGTAAAGCGCTTTTTGTTATTGACTTGCAGGTTTTTTTTTTAATACATTTATTTAACGTCGGCCTATTTCCGCTACTGAGGCCTAACACCGACGCCTGTAGACGAGCTACCCCCAACCAGGAATTTTGCCGAACCTCTTCCCTTAAGAAGAGTAGGGACCTTTTACTTGCCTAACATTTAATAGACAAGGGACCGACGGCTTTACATCCCCTCCGAAGGATGGTATATCTCCTATACAACCCTCGCCTAAGGTTGTATAGCTTCCGCGCATACACTGATATACAAGCCGCTGGAAGATGTGTGAGGCGAGAACGCGGTTTCCGTTGGAATGGTCACCAATCCAAGTACTAACTGCGCCTGTCGTTGCTTTACATCGCATACCGAAGTATGTACATAGTAAAGACGCACCTACGCTCGCCCCCGACTTGCAGGTTGGTTTAAGAAAAGTTATGTTGCTCACCATGAAGTATATAGTAAAAAGATAAACATGGTGGATGGTCAGGGGGTGCGTCTAGGCCACATAGAAAATTAGCTTGTAGTATTATACATTGGAAGTGTTGTGGGGGAGGGGGTCATAATAACGCAAAGGCACCGCATTGCAACATCATCTACTGGTTGCCAAAATATTGTCATTAAATTATCTCATAAACTATTATATAAAAAGTTAATAAGAATTTTTAGTGAACAACGCTATGCTCTTTGATATTTTCAAAGTATATTCAATAATTCATGAGATACACGTACAAACGAGTAAAAACCAAATACGATTATCTTATATATTGGAGTTAGAAAGAAAGTGAATGGAATCTTGTTTGTAAGACATTTTACGCACTATAATTTTGTACATAAGCACTCTCTGAATAATATACTATGAAATACTGGCAAAAATTGTAATAAGGTACCTATTGTTTAAGATGGCGGCCATAGATTGCCTCTTATCCGTCAGGACTTTTGATACAGTCATCAATAAAAGCCAACTGACAAGTATGCTAAATATTAAAATCTTCTTATTTACCGTTTCTGTTTACTCATAGAGAGATAAATGGATAGAGTTTTATTGACTACATTGTATATTACAGAATATTTTTAGCAGATCCAAAAGAAGCAAAAAGCAGCATACTTTGTTTCAAGTTAACATGTAGTAGACAGTAAGTAAGTTTAATAAACCAATACGGGGCATAGAAACATGTTAAAGTATATAAATATAAAATTGTAATGCTATACGTATATATGTGACACAAAAATAATATCAGGACTTCGTTGGTGGGTTACTTGTACAACCTCTGAAATATTACCGTTCGAATCTGGTAATGAACTGTTAGTCCCTTGTGTACTTATGAAAGTTATAAGTTTACGCACGAAGTCACCTACGGTCAAACGAGCATAGTAGGAGGGAAGATAAGCAGACGATTTACTGTAGTTTCATTTTCAGACACATCTAGAAGCACTATAACTGATGCAGCAACACTTTTTGGTTGAGTCGTACAAAAGTGAAACTGAGCTTTTACCAGTCCCAAATAATAAGTAGTGATTCTATTCCGATTTTATGTATGACGCGGTTAATGCGTTATCCGTAATTGAGCTTTCTCTGTAAATTCCCCAATAGTTAGCGGCAGGCCGTTGTTTGTCTGTAATAGCCGCCTCTGCTGAACAAGCACGGAATAACGTACATTCGGTGGTAGATTTCAATTGTTCCTAACTTGCCGATACAAACTGTATGTCAGCAATTTAGTTCCCTACTGTGAAAACCAACAACCTCATACATTGTGTTGTGGAACCCGCAAAGTTAAAAACCAACTAATGAACTAGATTTCGTTTTGTTTTGCAACTATTTCGCGTTTTGTTGGGAAGTGAACAGGGACGAGCTGCTTTCTCTCGGGAAATAGTCATTACAAACAAATACGGGACGTTAGAAAGTTTAATGTAAAATTTAACTTGTACTAATTGGGATAATTACAGAGCGTAGTGTTTTAAATAAGTTTGTTAAAAAATGTGACAACCTTCGTTGTCTGTTAGTTAATATACTCTATTTTGTTCAATTCACAGTATGGCGCGATAGTCGCCATGTTAATGAAGATCTTTTAAAGTTACTTTGAAAGTGTCATTATAAAATAAGACAACATAAAACTGTTTTAATTTAGAAAGTAGGAAGGTTTTGTATCAATAATAATTAACTTACTATAAAAGCTCTGCACTCTTTGGCGAGAAATTCGTAACGTATCCTCCGAGGTGGGTGTAAAACAAACGATGCCTTTTAAGCAAGTAAAAAATTCTTTACTTTTGGACAGAGAAGGGGTTTGATAAAATTTTCAGGTTGGCGGAATATCAAAGAACCTACCAAAACAAATTTAAACTTATCACACTTGAAATCAGCAAAAAAATCTGATTCAAGAAATTTTGTGCAACTACAACGAAATCCGAAATAGTTTGCATGAACCGCGTGTGACACGTAAAAACATTGTCGGAAGATATCTTCGTAAGTATAAGAAGAAAGCTTAAATATATGATTTTTCAATTTTTCAACAAAATTTTGTTTTACGTAACTGTACTGAAAATCGAATATTTTGCAAATTATAAAAATTATTGTAACTGCAATAAATGATATCCCATGGATATGTTTTTCGAGTTTATGACAAAATTTAAATTTTTTCACAACTGCAACAAGAATTTCACTATTGAGAATTATTTTAAATATCAGTCCACGGAGTGTTATTTACGTAACTGTAATGAATGTCGTTGTACGGAGTGTAATTGTTACGGACCTCTAGGGTATGCGACCCACCATACGCTTTAGCGTTTTGTGGGCCGCATTATAACAACTGCTACACGTCCGAAACACATTTCGCTATTCTCCACGGGAGGGCGACACGTGATCAGCAGTGGAAACAGAAGCAACCATTGTTTTTGGTGTGATTGTTTTTGGCATGGTTGGTGGTAATTAGTTGGTAATTCTTCCAACCTCGGTTTTATCCAAGGCATCCTCATGGATTTTAGAATAATCAACTCAAGAAAATTTCCTCAATCTGTTGTTGTTCCGTTTAGCGGAATATTTTGTGTTTGTGAGTAAATTTTATCTGCGGAAGCAGGATATTAAATTACACAAGGTAAGCTAACCTCTTCACGCCATCTTGCCCGTTCTCTACCCACGTGTTTCGCAAATTTGCAGGCTTTCCTGTGGAAATACAGTGTCAACTTTAAAAGGCGACTCAACCCCATTTATCCGACTGTGGCTTCCAGGAGTTTTGGTGGATTGTTCCCTCATCAGTGAGGTAAATTATGTTTCGTTTGTATGTTATGTCAGAATTACTCACATTAAGCACGGTTCACGTGCATTTCTGACTTTGTAAATTTAAATCGTGATATCTTTAGGGTTCTACGGACGGGGCTTCTACACACGTCAGTGAGAGTTCCACGGACGGGGCATCCACACACGGTGGAAGGTTCCAGGGCTGGTGAGGCTACAATCAACCCCATCCTTGGGTCCATTTCTTGTGTCCCGAAGACATCTCTGTAGGGCTACAGTTCCTCCACGTCCGGACTCGGTATCGTACCACCCTGAATAAGTGTGTTGTGTTTTATTAATTTTACTTACCGGGGACCACCTTCAGTGGCTCGGCTGGATTTAAATTCATACGTTTGCATTTTTAACTTGTACATATTTAAGGATTTTATGCATTTACATATATTTAAGGAGGTTCTTTAAATCAAACTTTGTGGCAGAATCTATGACAATTTTTGAGGACATTGTAAACCGAAGTGTAGCTACATGAGGCATTTTTATGAATGTTATAACTTTTTAATCGTGAAATTGGCCACAACTTTGAACATCGCCAGGTTACATGCTATAGAACCAATATCTGTAAATTGAATAAAATAGTGCATTTCATTTTTTAAAGAAAGTGTCATTATTTCGTCTGCGACCACTACATATGGAAAAACTCAGTGATTTGTTAAGTAAGTAAACTAATAATTTATCATAGTTTGTGTAAGCTTGGGCTTAACGCCCTGAGATAGTCTGAGCTAGAGAAATTTTATCGTAGGCACGTACATCACTTTCCAGGTCAAGTTTGCCTACGATATCTGTTACGCTACAGTAGCCCAAGTGATTTCGTTACGTAATATCTGATAATTATTAAGATCCAACGTATCTATTTGTTTATGTACGTATAACTCGTAGCATAATTTACGTACGTATGATGAATGTCGCTCCGACGACCGTAAATTTAGCAACCGACGTTTACTTCCGAACAAAAATATTTATTATGAATCAGCGTTGTGTAGCACTGCATCTTATACGTTATATTAAATATGCGAACGAGTAGAAAGTTATGTATTAAAGTTTCTGAAGGGAGATTTGGTGCGAGCAACATTTTTTATGATAAATGTTTCATATCTTACAGTAATTTTTGACGGTAAATTTATACATTTTCCAGCGTGTTTGCTCTTAGATGGTTCCCCAGTGAAGGCCGATTCTCAACGCTATAGGTCAAGTCACGGTCTAGTCACGGTCCGGTCACAGTCAGATCAAATGTGTCAGTGTTCACACGGCACAGTCAAGTCGCGATGCATTCATTCTATGATCAGTAGCAGAAGTAAAAATCTGTGGCAATTTCAATATGTTTAAAAAAATTTCAACTACAGATTTAGCTATGATCGCGCTTATACTAGACGAAGAAGATGAAAATGAACGTCATAGCTAGTGATGGTGACATATTTGGATACATCCATTGTTGAAAAACAGAAAATATGAAGGTGAATTTTTCACATTACATAAGAAACTTATGGACGATGAAAGTAAATTTTATTGGTATTTTCGTCTACCTACTGGAGATTCGTTTAGAACAATTGCGTTTAGTTATCGATTGGGGCATTCAACAGTATAGAATATTGTGTGAGAAGTTTGTGAGGCAACTACTAAAAATTTACTCAGAATGGATACCAGTGCCAAAGAAAAATGATTGAGAAGATGTTGCAATGAAATTCTGGGACCTATGGAATTTTCCCAATGGCATCGGCGCTTTAGATGGCAAGCCTATTGAGATAGTTGCGCCACATAACAGTGGTTCTAACTTCTTTAATTACAAGAAAAAATTATTAGCTTTGGTAATGACAATTATAAGCTTATTGCCATAGATATAGGATCATATGGTAAAAACAGTGATGGGGGTATCTTTGCAAATTCCAAATTAGACAAAGGTTTGGAGAATAGATAGCTACACATTCCAGAGGCCAAAATTTTATATGCTTCAGAATGGTTGCATTTTTCACGCCCCACGAGTCTCGCATCCCGTTTTAAAGGACTGGAAAAGGCTGGAAATCGCTCCGTGCTTGCGAGGATGACTCATTATTGCGTAATATTGCGCAACATTGTACAATCTCGTGGCATAACTTAATTATCGAATTGTACCCTATATGGCTATGTAGGGTATAAAAAGACGATTTTTTTTATATATGGTTTATGCCCGAATCGATTCGGGTCAAAAAGTTATTGAAGATTTTTATGCAGATAAATTGGAGAATATATCGTATTACCCCGCAGTGTAGCGTTAAGTTCACGCACGTACTATTAAAGTGGGTACAATTTGCGTACACTTGTAGGCAGGTGGGACGAAGCGAACGGAAACAATGTTTTAAGAAATGTTACAGATGTTGTATACGGGGGTAAGTAAGGGGAATCCAAATATGCTCAGATGTTTGAAAGTTCACGAGTATTGTATACAGGGGGCGAAGAGAAAGGAAGACTAACAAGAATAGACTATGATTGAAGTATACAGGGGCGATGAGAAAGTTAAAGACAGTAAAGATTAACTAGAAATTGCGAATACAGGGGAAGATGAGAAAGTTCTTAGAAGAAACGTTGTCTGAAAATTGAAAAAGCGGCCAATGTCATATACGAGGGGTGATGAGAAAGTATGACTTACGGAACTGAAATGGCGAATGTTATATACGAGGGGCGATGAGAAAGTAAAATATTTATGAAAGGAATTAAAAATATTCTGACCGATGGTTTGAAGAGTATATTGAATGTGATCTTTGAATATATGGCACACCCATATATTTTTAAGATGGTGAAATTTTGATGTTGGGGCTGTAAAATTAATGTTTGGAACTTTTTAGTATCTTTGCTGATAGAATATGATTATTTGAGAATTATCGAGTGTCTATGATTTTTTTCAGAATTCATCTTTAAGAAATGTGGTTTTTTAATAAAACAAAAATGATCGTTTTCATAGTTTAACATTGCGAGATGATCCATTAGATTGAAAAGTGATTTTAGGATTTTTTCTGATTCGTTTTCTTGTAGTACAGGGAATGTACTATAACAGTACCCGCACCAGTAGCACAAAATTAAATAAGTGATATATCATCAAATTTTATTGTTAATTATTTTCAGCTATTTAGTAATGAACAACTGTATTACTCATTTTAAATTTTATTTTAAAATAGGAGAATGAAAGGAACTGATTGTGTCCTGAGTGCATCACTAGATATATTCAAGATAAAACCAACAGATTTTAAATAAATTGAACCAGCACTGCTCCGCTGGACCCTGTTACCACCAACGTGACAAACAATATACGTTGGTCACAGGGTCAAATGCGAGGTAGATATGTGGTTAGATATTTGTTATGTATTAATATAAATAAAGTTGTTTTGATTGATTGATTGATTGACGCAGAAAGTGATGACTTTTGAAAATAATCCGAAAGAAAAAATCGCAACTTTTTATGAATCATCGATTTATAAAATACCCATAAGTGTAATTTTTAGCGTTTGTCGATATTCTCATATTTTCGCAATTCATTAAAATCAAATTGGTCACAGATTGCCCACAGGGTCCTAAATTTGCATAGCGAACCTTTGGTCAGCGCTTAATTAGCCATGCGCCTTTAAACTAAATTTAATTACCATTATATAGCAGGAACTTCCATTACGCAAACTTTGCTTCTTATTGGATTTATTTGCTAAAACTTCAGAGCAAATCTGTGTTATTGTTTAACCAGTTTGCTCAAAGTTTGATGAAGTTGTTTCGCGTATCGCTTTTCTTCAGAATTTTGATGGCAAGTATATGAACTTTTAATTGGTGTGATGAATAAAATAGCGGCCAAGCATCCGAATTGCCGGCGCTGGTGTTTGTTAATTTGCCAGTGCATCGAAACGGTTTCTACCAACAGAAAAATTTAGCCATTTATTTCGGTTCCGATTTATTCGAAATGACCCGTGTAATGCTACAAAATTGAAAATCCCATTAAAAACACTAAATAACGTGATTTATGAGCAAATAAAATTCACTAAAATTGTTTTTGGGGAAAAACTCATTTTTTTTCAAATGGAGCCATATCGATACCGTGGTGCCATTTATTATTACTATTAATAAGGAATTTATTCATATGTCGTATTAAAATGTGCGATAAATACAAACAAAATTACAGCTTAAAGAAAATGCAATTCTCTTCTAGTTAAATATTAAGAAGTAACTAAAGTGGCTTTGAAAACAATGAAATATTTAGCTTGTCAAACATTTGTTGGTTTAACGGTTTTTAATTGTCTTTAAAAATTGTTTAAAATTCTTGTTAATTGTGTTCAAAATGCCGCAAATTAATAGAGATGAAAAAGTGAACATGATAATTATTTATGGGGAATGTAAAAGAAATGCAGTTGCGGCTACCGAGCTTTATGCCCAAGGATATCCTGATAGATAACTCAAGGATAGTAATTGAATACCTTCAACGGAAATTCGGAGAAAAAGTAATTTAGATGAAGGGTCCTGTGAAGTGACCTCCAAGGTCACCTGATTTAATGCCCCTTGATTTCTTTGTTTGGGGTCATTTATAAAATATATTGTCTATGCAACCGCCGTTACAGCCCGTGGAGACCTGGAGCTACGAGTAAGACGAGCAATTAATAGCATAACGGCCCAGCAATTCGCGAGCGTTCTTGGAGAAATAGCTATGCGAGTTCAGAAGTGCATTGATGTTAATGGATGGTATTTTGAACCACTGTTGTAATGTTTTGTGTTAATTTTTTGTATTCCAAAACCACCTTATGTGTAACAAGGTAATTAGAATAAAATTGTATTTTCTTATATTTTTTCAGCTATAATTTTATTTGTATTTATCGCACATTTTAATACGACATATAAATAAATTCCTTATTAATAGTACTAATAAATGGTACCACGGTACCGATATGGTTCCATTTGAAAAAAAAAATGAGTTTTGCCCCAAAAATAATTTTGGTGAATTTTATTTGATCATAAATCAGGTAATTTCACGTCATTTGGAATAAATCGGAACCGTCATGGCACACTTAAATGGAAAACTAATATTATATTATAAACAAAAATGATGTTTGAAATGTCACTTATTTGGCATCGTTGGATTCAGAAAATTATGCAGAATTCAAGAATGCAATAATATACAGAGATTTAAAAATCGAAAGTTAGTGTTACTGTGAACGATTCATTTCAAAAGTGAATGTTAACGTTCACAAAAATTAGGGTTCAAGATGACGGAGAATAATATAAAAATTTATACTTACTGTTCGTTTTTGCTTAACTGCTGCTCTAATGGTATCTATTGGACGCCGTAACACTATAAACCTAACACTGGATGTACCACACTTTCTTAAAATTATACCTGAAAGGGAATTTTGTTAGAAAACACAATTAAAAGACAATATAAAGTTCAAAAACATATATTGAATCTTAAAAAAATTTATGTTTTTACAACAACTTTTAAGAAATATGTTTAACAAACACTAGTCTGGCCCGTGTGCAACACATGGTGAGGAACGGAACGATTTATAATGTACCAACTACCATCCAATATGCAGTTTTGTGAGCTAACGATGACACAAAAAGATTCAAGAAAAATTCAATGTTTCTGAAATTTGGTGGGCTTTTGCTTGCCTGTCTTATTCACGTATTTGTATTTCAATATCAATTTTGGTCGCTCCTCAGAGCTTGAAAATGCTTGAAGCGCTGCTACTTCGAATTGTATTCTGCAATTACAATTTTATACGTTCAGGCAAGGCGGTCCCATGCACATATGAGTACATGGTAAAGATACTTTTCTGACACCGAATCACTGAGGAACCGGTTTAGGGCAAATTCCGTTAAAACTCATCATTTCCCCGTCAAAATCGACTGCTAGGAAATGATGGGGTCCCGTGTCGGTAAGGGCTATTTTCGCTAAAACTCACGATATACTTTGGATAGAAGTTGAATTAACTTGTCCTCATATTTAGGACCTCGTATGAGTTGCAGCGCTTAACAACGTGGATTCGTAAACGGGTTTTTAATTCTGAAATTTCCGAAATTGAAGTCAAATTTTGTTATAGTTTCTAAATTTAGGTGGTCGGGGCGACATTACGTCCCTGTGCAGCGACATTTACTACACCTTCTAAAATGACGCTCCTTGAGGAGTTATGTAAATGTTTGCATAAAAATCGCTCCGTAGAGCGAAAATATGATTAAGAATATTAAAAACCTCTTCCACGATACTTTTACGTGAAGCACGCTTTTCATACGAAATACTTCCTAAGTCGGATTTTGTTACAACGTTGAAAAGTATATCGAGGGTTTTATCGTGTTCTTTAACATTACTTCCGGCAAATCCGGAAGTGAAAACAAAATTTATATCAAAAAGTTCCGTTTATTATGTATGTAGTAATCCTAAATTTCAATCAATTATCTTCAAAACTAAAGGAGAAAAGGGGGATATGTCATGATCCTGTTACATCCGGTATAGCTTGAGATCATCCGCGAATAGTAGCCTACCGCTCTTGCTAACGACTGCACTTACACCATCAATAAAGAGCAAAAACAGAAGTGGCCCCAGGTTGTGGCCTTCCGGGACACCTGATGTAGCTATAAATGGCTCAGAGTTGAAACCGTTATACGAAACTAACTGTTATGACTGCATAAAATAATAGTAGTGAGTCACTTAATCCCCAGATACTTAGTTTACAGAATAAGCTGTCATGATCTATGTGATTAAAAGCCCTCGGTATAGATCAACATCTACCTGCCCAGACTAATCAATGGTTTGAAAACAAACTGTGTAAAAACT
Source organism: Leptura quadrifasciata (assembly GCA_963675555.1). NCBI lineage: Eukaryota > Metazoa > Arthropoda > Insecta > Coleoptera > Cerambycidae > Leptura > Leptura quadrifasciata. The sequence continues at coordinate 193,574,173 of OY776673.1, read as the reverse complement.
GCCAAGTTGGTTTCTGTACAGCGGTGGTTTATAAATCCATGTTGATATAGCGATATACGATTACCGGCAGCAAGTAGATGGGATCATATGCAATTGTCTCAAACACTTTAGCAAAATTTGACTAAACGGCAATCGCTCTGTAATTACTAGACGAGTCACCTGATTTGAGGACCGGACAAATTTTGTTTATAGATGTTGGGAAACGTTTGGGTTCTTAAAACTAAATTAAATATAATTAATAAGGGCACACCTAGTACATTGCTACAGTCTTTGACAAAATAAGGGGGTATTGAGTCGGGGCCAGAGGTTATTTTATTTTTGACTTTAGCAGTTGCTCTAGTTGACTAACTCTATAAACATTAACAGATATATTATTTTGTACAGTGGCGGCTGCCTCATCTAGCTTAGGCTCACTCTTAGGTAAGTATACATTTTGAAAATGAAATTTAAACGTTTTCTACTTACTTTTGTAAATTTATTTTATCCCAAAATACTCGTGCTAGCTCAATAATAGGATGTGGGAGAAAAGCTGAATATTAGATTAAAACTAGGAATTTTCTATTTGCATATATTACATAGGAAAACAGTAAATCAGTTTTATACAAATAATCAAAATAATTGAAAGTTTTTCTTTTAATACTTAATACGTACTCGAGTACTTGAATGTCAGCTAATAATTAAAATATTTATTATAAGAAATGATATATTATATATCAACCAGCTTATCAGCCGGGCATAAACAACAACAGTGGAAAAAGTACAAATTCCAGTTTATTTATACAAGAACTGAGTCGTAAAAGTTCACTAAAAAGGTATTTCTAGTTCGATAATGAATCACAACCAGTTTTGGATTAAACACTACCACAGGGAATTAGTTTTAAAATTTCAGCACACTGAATAACGAAGGGAAATGTTAAGTAATCTACTTACAGTTTTTACCGGAGGTATCACACCGTTTCGAAGAGCTCTCAGCGACTTTTCATCTCAACTTTGTTTCTTAAATGATTGCACAATATTTGCAACATTTCGCTTTAAACATTTAGCATATTATTACCACAGGTAATACTTAACAGATTTTGAAGCTGTTTTTAATTTATGATGTTCAGAAACGTAATTATTTCTGTTTTACAAATTTCTATTACAAAAATGTATTTCAAATCATTACTTCAGGTCCAATTATCGGTTCATCAACTACCTCGTTGCTCGGACCCGTTTCTAATACTCTCTCATCTCTTGTCCCAGATAGGTAACCGTTCCACAAATCAGGGACTGATTTTTAAAAATACACCAAGGGGTGACCTACTCCCGAATTAATCGTTTGAATATTGGCATTTCCATGCTTTTAGAATTATTGTCTAGCTATACAGAGCCGGTTATAAAAAAATTAGTTATTTAACGCTGTTTTATTAAATTTTTATAAAGTACTAAGTACCCTAAAAAACATGACCGTTACAAAAAAAACGACCAAAATCATTTATGATACCCTGAAGACTGTCAAAGTAGTTTCCTTCATATTCGATTTTCCTGGAATTCTATATGTGGAACCTTTTGTGTGAATATATGACTAAAAGTTACAAGAGTCCGAGGAGATTGAGAGTTAAATATTATCGAGGTAAGTTCTGTGTTTTTATAAGTATCCTCAGGCGTTTAAATTACCTCAAATGATAACTTGATTTTGTTTTTTTATGTTTATCAAATGCCCGAGCCCGATATGTTTTATTATTTCTGACGTATACCATTTCTGGTAATTGCATTTGAAGGTTCTAAATTTCTCCATTCAGTAATATAACGTTTTTTTAAATTTAGGGCATTAATTACTGAGAAAACTAATATTAAAGATGTAAAATTTAGAAAATGTCTTGTAAACTCAGTTGAGTTATTGGCCCTTATTTTTTTTTAAAGCACAGTTAACGATAATGTTTATCTACATTTTTTGTCGAGATCATTAGTGCTTATATATAAATGTATTTTTCTTAATGACCCAAATTAAATAGGCAGTCTATTTGGTACCAACAAGATGAAGCTCCACCGCATTTTTCTTGTGGAGTGAGAAATTATTTCATCGAAGTTTTTCCTAGTATATTTATTGGAAGACGTGGAAACTATTGAACACTATGTTCTACAAGTGAATCTCCTTCTAGTGCACATTTTCTGATCTTGTCTAAATTCTTCATACATAGTGTTCAACTTAGTTGAATAAAATGTTATTCTTTTTTAAAAAAAGTTTTTCCTTATTCTCTCACTTAACTTCGTATTTAAACTTTTCATCATAATTGAATGACAACACATCTATCTAGTTCAAAGTAATACGTTACAATATTTTCTTCAAAATTAAGTACCTCGTATTTTGGCATTTTTGGGATAGTCATCAGTAAGTCAATTACTACTTCCAAATAGACAATTAACGAATTTATAATGACATATGTAGATGACTGTAATTAGTGCATTATACATATTTAGTTATAATAACGTATCATATTTTGCATCATTTTCAAAATGATTTTTCTTATGAGACTAAAACATAATAGTTCTTACCGTGCCCAAAAGGACATATAAGTAACCGAACAATTATGCTGGTTTTAATACGTCGGCTATCGATGATTATATGAAGTAAACTTGAAAACAAACCGTTTATCGAGTTGTTGCATAATAATATACCATTTAGAGTGCCTCAGATATATCTATATGTAACAGAATAAAAGATAATTACGAATTAATAAACATTTCATTATATTCCAAATTTGGCAAATACTAAATTAATATAATACCTGATGTGGATTTATTTTTGAGTAAAGTTGGAATTTTATTTAGTTTTGCGCTTATTACAAATTCCAGTCTATTTATATTTAAATAATTGGTACATATTTAGCAAAACAATTTCTCGATTAATTTAATACATACCTATTTATCCAATATTTTCCTGATTTTTTTAAACTAAAGGAATGTGAATGTAATAATAGCTCATGATTATAGAATAAACATTTAATTTTCTGTAATTTTATATTGTGTACTATAGTTGATGTACCCTTGTCATGTCTTAGTATCTAAACTAACTAAACTAAGCCAAATGTATTGATAATTATTTTTTTTTGTGTAACCAGGAATCGACTGCTATGGCCATTAGCCGTGGTTACATTGCTTCTAGAACACTTATAATAATTTCATTGTGTAATTTACAATTTTAAATTTTATAGAGCAGGTTACAATTTTTAAGGTAAGTAAGTAATTTTTGTATTTCATTGCTACTAAGTATATCTTTCATTGTATTTTTTAGATTCATTCTATCTCGCTCTATTGTAAATCTAGGACAGACCAAAAGTAAGTGTTCGACTGTGAGGATTTCGTCACATTCTTGGCATCTAGGAGGCGATTCTCCTCGTAATAGATGCATGGATGTTAAGTTTGTGTGCCCTAGTCTTAGTCTTTCAATAATGACTTGTTCACGTCTTTCTAAATTTTTAGGTATTTTCCAAGAAGGTATTGTTGTACATTATAGCCAAGATTTGAACAACTTATTGAATTATTTATCGTTATCGTATAATGCTTGTTTAAAAAAATTTATTGGTGTTTTTATAATTACTAACGTAGTACCAATGAACAAATTTGGCATGTCGTATATCGCTGAAAACGGAGGAAAATACTCTATTTAACGGCGCCATTTCCCGCCCGTTTCAAAATAAATTTTTTAACAGCCTGAAGAGTAAATCTCAAAATACAGCGGTTTTGAAAAAAATTAGATAAAATCTCGTTGGAACACTCTATTTTTCAAAAAATTTTCGCCTTAGAATTTTTCTCGTATCTCTTCAAATAACGGAGATATTTGGCCTAGGCGTTTTCCGCATTTTCGATATTTTCCGCCATAACTCTTAAAGTAGGCCGTGGATTTCAAATGCCTTTAAACTATTTTGTAGGTTATATAAATCGGCACAGTTTTCATAAAAATATTTTTTTTTGTACGACCGATATTAAGTGAGATGTTCTCGAGAGCCCTGATAAAATGGACAGCCTGTATATAAAGTTGTAAGTAGCAAATAATTTTTGTTTGTGAATCACTTTTTTAGCTCTTTTGTATTAGGCCTGAACTTAAATAAACCTACTTACTTACTTACATGATTGTGCTAGTGTATTTACAACTCCTCTCGCATTTCTATTTAATTTAGCCATTAAATCAAATACATTTCCTGATGTTTTAAAATGTTCTAAAATAATGTATGACTGGTAGTCGAGAGGTGAGCGCACTTGCCTCTCACCCAAAAGTTCCGGGTTCGATCCCCGGTCGTGGCAGTGGAAAATACTGTGAGAGGGATTTTTCCACTATACACGGATATTGGGTGTATGTCCCTTGTCTCTAAATGTGTAGCCCCCTCCCACACAAGGCTCTTCTAGAGCCTTCCAGGATAAAGGGGGGTCGTCGTCATTACCTGTGGTGTTATTTATTTATTTATTTATAATCCCCATATGTAAAAATGTAGAAAAAATAATTTTGAGTATTAGAGACCTGTAACGATTATCAATAATTTCTCTAAAGCCTTCTAAATGTTGTTATTTGACCTAACATTGTCTTATGAAAATAATCACTATACTGAATATCAGCAGTTTTTTCAAGGGAAGGTCTACTTCAACCAATCTTTTCTTTATAACCCAATATATATCTGAGGCTATAGTGGGTAACTCACAAGTTGATGTAATTTACACAAACTGCACTAAAGCATTTGACAGACTTGGTCATGGTATTCTATGTTCGAAATTTCAGAATTTTGGCTACTCAAGAAATTAGTTGTTTTTTTTTCAAATCATTCTGGAAAATAGACACCACCATATCGAATACTATGGTCAACGGTCTGCTGGATTTGTAGCTATTTAAAGTGTTCCTCAAGGATCTGTATTAGGCTCATTATTGCAATTGAATTGGGTGTCGGGTGTCTTTTATATGCTGACGATATGAAATTATACAATAAAATAAATGATGAAAGTGATTGTGTTACTTTACAAACTCTAGATATAATCTAGATAAAATCAGTGTAATTTAAATTGTAGTTAAATATACGTAAATGTAATGCTCTTACATTTACTAACAAACATCAATATATCGAATTAGAGTATTCGGATTTACAATAAGGTGTTCACACGATTTTAATGACATTAATACACTGAAACTACTATATCAATCTTTTGTTCGATCCAAATTGGAATATTCGCCAATTATTTGGTCTCCTCATTATTATATAGCATACATATACAAAACACAGAGAGCATTCAGAGGCGCTTCTTGAAAACATTGTGCTATAAGGAAGACGGTGTTTACCTTGCTATTGGTTTTACTCATACTGCGCTTTTAAATAGATTTTCATTTTCGAGTCTAGCGACACGCAGAACTATAGCACGGCAAATATTTATTTTTAAAGTATTACATAATATAACAGATTCAGGCGCTATATTGAACTTATTAAATTTTCGAATACCTAGACCTGATTCTAGGCAAAATTCACAATTCTATCTGCCGAATTCCAAAACTATTTCCACTGCAATGTAACTGAGATAAAAAAATTAATTGCATAAATTTAAATTTAGCTTCGTTTTTATCTCTGTTTCTATTTATCCATATCACATATTAATATTTCTACGTTTCTTGTCTTATGTTTGTAAACATTTACTTGTAATATCATGCTCAATAATTGGAATCTTCTGTTGGGCAGTGTATTGTTAAATAAATAAATTACCTTGAATAAAAAAACAAGGAAACTGTTGTGCCGCGATAAAATATTTGCATCATTTATATTTACATCTATCCCTATATATTATTGAAAAATATACACAACGCTATGTTACATCATCGCATCTAGTTTTATAAATAATAAATAATGCACATGCAATTAACACTACTACCAACCAACGTGTAAATTACCTCATTGTTGTTTCAGATGGTCTTCTGAGCTACAGCATGCCCCAAGGCCTGCGGCGAGGCCCTGAACTCGATCTCACCGATCGCACTTACGACGGGGTGGAAGAGGGTGGACAGCTCTCCCATGGGTTGGGCCAGCTGGTGGACGGGCAAAAAGGCAGAGACAACTTCAGGCTCGACCTGGCGGGTTATGGTAAAGGTAGAACAAATGCATTTGATTCCAATACCCGGGTCAGATTTACATTTATATTACAATTTCTTTCTGCCCGCGGCACTTTCTACAATGTGTTGTTCGGAAAGGTTCTATTCAATTTTATTTGCGCGGTTTGAATATTTTAGTACGGGGGATGGAATAGAAAGCCACAGTAGATAGAATAAAATTTAAATCTATTCTTGAATTAGCTCATGATTACTATAAATAACTTTTTCTTCAGTCGTCGTTATTATTTAAACGAGAAACATAGATTGAGACGTATATTCCAAAGAGTATTAAATTAAAAATTCTATTCTGTTTAGTAATTGTAACAATATTTTAAATTTTGATCATGTACTTGTATATACGAATTTAACTTTTGACATAGAAAGGACTATTTGTCCTTTTTTAATATTTCCGCAATGTATCTATGAAAAAGGATATTTCAGGCATTACTTTCATTCTGTTGACCAACTCTGTTGTGATTTGAAGCAGTACCAAAGCTACTGTGATAGTGTTAGCTAATTATTATACAGGGTGTAATTAGATTCATTTCATTAAGAAAAAATTGGTAATGGGGAACGACCAGACAAAGAAAAAAGTCTTAAATAAATAGGTTGTAAATTCTATAGTTTTGGATAGAAAAGAAGGTTTAAAAAATTTATTAATTGTTAATAAATTTAGTTGAACACTTCTGAAATATTGAGGTAGGCAAAGTATTCCAGAATAGAAGTGAGAGTTCAACCAAGTTCAAGTTCAACTATATTGTGTGCTTTGCCGGCTGTACATCCCCCTAATTGGCATAAAAACTTTAAAGGTCTGACGCCGATTATCGCCGATAAAGTAGCGGCGCCGGCGGTTACCTTTTGTTTGTTAATTCAGCGGTTTTATTCTTTCCAATTTAAATCAGCCAATAGCATCAGCTAACGTGGACTAAGAACCAACAAAAGACACTTTAAAATGTCTTTTGTGTCATTGCCTCTGTTCTTTTCCGGTTTTTACCACGTTTTTCTGTATCCTTAGTTAGAATTTATTTTTTTACTTACTTTAGATTAATGTAGAACGGAAACCGCGTTCTCGCCTCACACATCTTCCAGCGGCTTGTATATCAGTGTATGCGCGGAAGCTATACAACCTTAGGCGAGGGTTGTATAGGAGATATACCATCCTTCGGAGGGGATGTAAAGCCGTCGGTCCCTTGTCTATTAAATGTTAGGCAAGTAAAAGATCCCTACTCTTCTTAAGGGAAGAGGTTCGGCAAAGTTCCTGGTTGGGGGTAGCTCGTCTACAGGCGTCGGTGTTAGGCCTCAGTAGCGGAAATAGGCCGACGTTAAATAAATGTATAAAAAAAAAAAAAAAAAGATTAATGTAGTATTTAAAAATGCATTTTGGACATTATGGCACAAAATTACACTTATCCAGAGCTCGCGACTTAAATCCAATGGATTTTTATTTTTGGAAGCATCTTAAATCACTTGTTTACCGTAATCCAATTGACACTTTGAAACAATTGCAGCAACGGGTTTTAATGTGCATAGAGTCCATAAAAATTGTCTTAATGTACCCAATGTGTTAAACAATGACTTTTTTGAAACTAAACGATAAACGTCATTGATTGCCCCATAAAGTAGAGGTTTTCAAACTTTTTTAGAAACTATGCAAATTATTGATCTAGGTCAGTGTTTTCCAAACTGCTGCTAGAGGAAAAAGTTATATAGGTTTCTTGTTTGTCTGGTCATTCCCCAATACCAATTACCGCTATAAATAGTAGGCTATTATCGATGACCATTTTAGTTTTTAATACTATGACTAGTCTAAAACGCGTACTGAGGTTACGGTGAATTTTTTTTTTTTTTATTTTAACTTATTCAAATTCCAAGTTACTAAGCTAAAATTTCAACATAAATAGACTTTCGTCATAATAAGTTGAAATTTCGACTGTTTTAATATATTCCATTACAACTTCATACTCCTCGGGCGTTCTATATTATTCTATAAGTACATACTTTGTCCAAAAGAAGTTATCGTGTTTGCAAGAATTAATATACGCACATACACACTTATAGATTTGCTTTAGAAGCGTACACATTTTTTGTCATTATACTGACATTGTCTTGATATTTAACTATGAATTATTCTTAAAGAAAAGCAGTATAATATATTTTATTTTTATTCTTTATTATAAATATTGCAAGAATATATGTATGTACCAACTGAAAATATAATTATTTATACAAAAGTTCAATTTCGTTCCCTTCACCTAAAACTGAATGAAAAATCGCGTTACATGAATTATTCAATATTGAAGAAAGTAGTTATTGCTTATATTGTATATTATATTTATTATAGCTTTAGTCATATAATATACCTTGAGAATCAATCTCTATAACCATTTGTTGCAATTTCATATTGCATTATTTTATCATACGAATCTGTATGACACAAATAATTGGTCCAGTATCTTCTTTTTCCGTAACGTAACGCCTTGATGATCCATTACACTTAAGGCCAAATGAACTGTTTCTTGGTTGATAGTTTTACCACTCAATACATTTTACGGGAATCTATCTGTAGCCGTGCAGTTGACCATGATCTTCAATTTGTCTATTTAAAAACGAGAAAAGTTAATTGATTGTATAACAATTTTCCGATTCCTAATTTGACACCCTTTCTATTTAGATATACCTTATAATTGTCCTGATGCCCACACCGATATTGCATTTTCTGGATAGAAAATACAAAAGTACACTTTGATTAAAGCTAAGTAAAAAGTAGAACGAGCCAATCTTAACTCGCACAGCACCTCCTGATTGTATATTATTGATTAAAAACTAATTCAAATTGAAATTTCAGCTTGTTAAATTAAAATTTCTTTTTCTTGTTTCCTGTGTATATTTTTGGCAACTGAAAATAATGTGATGTAAATCTCCTATTTTATTACAAATCTCGCAAAGATTTGATGCCACCATTTCTACTTTATGCAGTTGGTATCGATAATACCCATGACTAAATTTAATTCTGATTGTATGTGTTATACTTTTTCTTGAACAATTGCATTTGTTGAATAAATGTTCATTTTAAATTTGCTGGATAAGTGTATAGCCTGTTAGATTAGTGAAAGAATTATTTATTATTCCATTGTTGAGACCAATTTCTTTAACAGAGCTTTACATTTTATATTCTTTAACCAATTGATCCAATTTTCACTATTCATAAGGCCAATATGAGCTTTCACCCAAATGAATTTAATTATGTAGTTTTATTGTTTTTTTGACGGCCCCTTATCCCAAACACCCTTGAACCCACTACGATATTTTTGTACAAAGGGGTTTCTAAAGGTGCTGATTAAGAATATCTCTCTTGCTTCTTTCTAAAAAAATCACCAATACTTTCTTTGGGAAATCGACCACTTTTCTCCATCCTAGAATCGGACGTCTAAAGACTCGCTTTATAGGTACATGTTCACTACCAAAATATCAAAACATTCAGATATCAGATGACCGAGATATTAGGGTAGTGCCGTGAAAAGTGGGACATACTCTATACCGAGTGTTAGAAAAGAATGGGAACGGTGGAAAATCTCGAACAGTTTGCATCAAATCGAAAAATAAAAAAATACGTGTCAAAAATTTTTCAAAAAACTATCTACTGATACCAAAATGACCTCACCCACCACCTTCTGGGTGGGGCGAGGGGCAACTTTAAAATTTCAAATGGAAACCCCTATTTTCTATTGCGGAATCGGATTCTACGGCAAAACATACGTAAATTTTATTCCGGACATTTTTTTCGATTCTTGCATGGTGTCGCTGTAATCGTGAAAAATGAAAAGAAAATATTACTGTTTCAAGAGTAGCGTATTGTGCCCATAAAGAAACGTCCAATTCAAAAACTAAAAAACACGTATTTGTTATTTTTATGAAATCTATCCCATAACATTGGATTCGACTCTCCCACCCCTCAGCCAGTGGGTGGGGCGGGGGAGCAACTTTGAAATTTGTAATGAAAATCCCTATTTTAACCTCTCCACAATAAAATTGTGAGAGGTTACTAAAATTGGTTCAAAAACGAAAATTGAGATAACATCAAATCTTTACGTTTTGAGGTCCTAGGAACCCAAAAAAGTGGTTTTTGAAAAATGTCTGTGTGTGTGTGTATGTGTGTATGTATGTGTGTATGTGTGTTAGCACGATATCGCCGAAACTACTGAACGGATTTGAATGAAACTTTGCGTGCGCGTTTCTTTAGTGTCCCAGAAGATCTGAAAAGGTTTTGGTTGAGATCGGATTACTTTTAGTGCCATTTTGACGCAACAAGTTGTTTATTTTATATTTACTTTCAATTTACAATGGAACCATTGAAAATCAGTTAAAATTCTGATTTCAACGATATATCACACTTCCACCCTTTCGATTTGGTTTCCGTGAAAAAAATTAAAAACAAAGCAAATATGGCATAGATCGCATTTCGCATGACATGATCGATGCGCGTAGCGGTTACATCGTGAAACTCGTCACATCACGTGTCAATTCACGTGTGAGGGTTTCTTCACTGCTCTAGAAGTAGAGCGGATTACGTTTAGTGCCGTTTTTAAATATATATACAGACAAATCGAAGAATTAAACTACAAATATTCCTCTAAAATCTAGTAAAATTACTGAAATGCTAATGTTTGATTTAACAAAGACAGCCGCGAGCGATCGGATTGCAATGAGCAAATTTTGATGATTGTCATTGTCATCGTTTGTCATCCGATAACATTGGTGTCATGTCATGTTAATAAGATTTCGGCACATTTGTAACTTTTAGTGGATTGTCACAAACTTTAAAGGTAGATGTAACAATATCAATATCATATGCTTTCTATACCTTCGTTGGTGAATTTATTATAGATTATCATTTTACCTATTTTCAGTTTGTTGCTTTACAAATCTGTAGTATTTAGGATAACTAGACTTTCTTAGTCGTTCAAGTGATGTTAAAGTTGTTAATATCCTAATAGTATATTATTCAACGAGCGATAATGTAGGTAATAACTCGCATAGATGATTGTAAATTCATTAAGTTGAGGGTTTTTTAGTGCCCCAGAAGATCTGAAAAGGTTTTGGATGAGATCGGATTACGTTTAGTGCTGTTTTGTTACACAATTTAATGCTCTTTTCGGCTTCAAAGATCCACCAAGTGGGGAGGTTCAAGCTGCTTCCAGTAGCTGCCGATTTTTTTATAGCAGATTCGAATTCTACGGCCAAAAATACGTGAATTTTATATCGGGCATTTTTTTCAATTCTCGCAAGGTGTCGCTGCAATCGCACAAAATTGAAATAAACCTTAAGCGTCCATAAGTTTGTAAATATTTACAAACTCTAGCTACTCGTGTTGACAAAAAAACAGTTTCAGTTCAGTTTCAGTTTAAAAAACAATATCTGTGATATCTTGGTTTTTATGAATGTTTTTTTTAAAGTGTTCTTAATAACAATATTTGTTTTGTAAAATTTCTACGAGAACGTTCAGTTCCTTCCAACTTTTGTAGAGGCAGGAGCGCACTTTTGTACAGAAAAAGTTATTTCATTTTTCATTAGTTCTCACGTTTCTTTCTACATAATGGCTACTTTAACAGAGGAAGAGAGAGTTTCTCTTTTAATGATGCGAGGGTAGGGCGATGAAAAAAGGTCCTATGATGAAGTTGTGATTTTATCCAACGAAACTTTCCGTGTAGATCAAGTGGGAATTTCGAAATCTACTGAACATCGGAAGTGGCCCAGGCATTTATTGAAAATCGAAGGTTATCAATCAGAAAAGCCAGTCAACAGCTTGATATGAGTGCATTTTCAGTTCATAAGAATTTGAAATTTTGAAATTTCATCCTTACAAAATTCACCTTCACCAAGAGTTAAATGAAGATGATTTTGATCGGCGACTTGAATTTAGTGAATTAATGATGGAAAGGAGTAACCAAAACCCAAATTTTTTGTCATCTCTACTTTTCTTCTCAGATGAAGTGACTTTCGAACTCAGTGGAAAAGTTAGTCGCCATAATTTCAGATATTGGAGTGACGAAAACCCTCACTGGATGCTTGAAACACACACGCAGTATCCACAAAAATTAAATGTTTGGGCAGGAGTTTTCAGGGATCGAATCATAGGACCGTTTTTCATAGATGGAAATTTGAATGGAGAAAAATACCTGGAAATGTTGACAAATCAAATAGTTCCCGCAATACAAGAGATTACTGGTGACGAGTTCGATAATGTTTGGTCCCAGCAAGATGAGGCTTCTCCACACTATCGGGACTATTTGAAAGATACTTTCGAAAATCGATGGATAGGTCGAAGAGGAACTATTGAATGCCCAGCTAGATCTCCCGACCTCGCGCCACTTGGTTATTTTGTTTGGGGCTACGTGAAGGGTAAGGTTTATTTCACTAAACCTCGTGATTTGGAAAAGCTGAGGCAACGCATAATAAACATTTTTGCAGAAATACCACCTCAAATGATAAGAAGTGCTATTGAAAATTTTTACGTTCGTCTCGGAATGCCAAGAAGTCAATGGGCACCATTTTGAATACCTGCTATAACCTTGAAATTAAAACCTGCTAGTGTAGCAGTTAAGCTGTAAACTAATTGCCTCAACTGGCCGAGATCCTCACCTGGCCTTAAATGGCTGAGTTACCTCCATGCCTACACTGGCTGGGATCAAGAACTTGTCTGAAGTGGCTGAATTAAGAGGTAAAACTACTGTCAGTTTTTTTTAAATCGAGTTTTTTGTTGCCCTGTAAAAAATGTAAATTGAAAATTACTAGCTGCTGATAAATTTACAGAACGTTAATAGTTGTAATTTCCGCACGACCGTGTAAAATCACTGTTCTCAAAACAGCTCGGGAAATCATTCACTTTGAGATCAGTAGTTTTACTTTTCGTATCTTTTCAAGTATGCGTTCAAAACTTTTATGTTTCCACTCAATTTTTTGCGATTGCAGCGACACCTTGCGAGAATCGAAAAAAGTGCCCGATCTAAAATTCACGGATTTTTGACCATAGAATCCGAATCCGCTATAAAAAATAGGGATTATCATTACAAATTTCAAAGTTGCCCCCGCCCCACCCACTGGTTTAGGAGTGGGAGAGTCGAATCCAATGTCATTTGATAGATTTCGTAAAAATAACAAATATGTGTTTTTCAGTTTTTGAATTGGACGATTTTTTATGGGCACAAGACGCTACTCTTGAAACAGTAATGTTTTCTTTTCATTTTTTGCGATTACAGCGACACCATGCAAGAATCGAAAAAAATGTCCGGAATAAAATATACGTATCTTTTGCCGTAGAATCCGATTCCGCAATAAAAAAAATAGGGGTTTTCATTTGAAATTTTAAAGTTGCCTCTCGCCCCATCCACAGGGTAGTGGGTAGGGAGGTCATTTTGGTATCAGTAGATAGTTTTTTGACAAATTTTTGACACGTTTATTTTTCGATTTGATGCAAACTGTTCCGAGATTTTCCACCGTTCCCATACATTTCTAACACCCGGTATGCTTGCTCATACGTAGTTCGGACTCCACCAACACACTGTGTTGACTAACATCCGAATACTTAATTTTCAAGGAATTACCTCGACGACTTGAGAGGGAGGAGAGGCGGTTAAGAAAATATTAAGATAAATTGCAAAAAGTAATCTGTTACTAAAACAGCTTGTTTCTAATATACCAATTTTATTGTTTCATTTAATGATATGAAAATGAAATTAATTTTTTCTAACTATACAATATTCTTAAATTTACAACATAATTGAAAACGATTATTAATTCCTAAACGACTTCCATTTAATCAGTGAAGCACCTTACCTTTTGGTTAGTCATATTCGATACTAGCACACAAACTAATAAATTCTATTTTATGTGTATATTTCGTTTCCATATTCGCCACACAGGGAAACACTTGTGCTAGATGATGACGTTGAGAAATCTGTATGTTGTCATCAAATTTATAGCTTTGATAGGTTTTGGATTAGAGGCTTTTGGGAAACAAACCGATAAACTTATTTTTACGATATGTTGTAACGTTAGGTTTTTTTATGGAGCATGTGGCATCGGGGGACAAATATATGTATAATGACTTCAGCTTATGCGATACCGGAAAAAGCAAATCGACCAATAAAATTTAATAAACCACTTGAGGACTATTGCTTTCTGATAACGGAAGAAGACCTACGCGGAAAGTGCGTTAAAAAAAAGATTATTCCTGCTGATCGAACATCATACAAATAACGATTTCTTGTAATACAGGATGTTTGATGTAGCGATCTGCAGGCTATAACTTTTGAACTAATTCAGAAATCAAAAAAGCAAATAACATCATTCTTTACGCCTTCCTCAAGCTACGTTGACGTTTTCAAAAAAACAAGGAACCTTCATTTTATATTAAAAGGTACACTATTTTGTAGTATTGAAACTCACAATATACTGCGACAGTCTAAAATCAAAGAATCAAACACGGATCGCGACTGAAAATCAATAGTAGATAGTTACGCTGTTCACCAACCACCAGGTGTCACGATTTATTATAAAGATTATGGTGAATACTTTTATTAAATTTAACAAACTGCGAATCCATCAAGGACGAGTACGGAATAAAACTTACAAAACAAATATTATACAAAACTTTTAATGATAATAGCTTTATATTAAAAGTAAATAAACAAAGAAGTGTTATATCAGAACTGTAATTAAAAAGTATTTAAGAATATTGTATAACATTTTAAATTATGTAAAAGCTAAAGCCTATAACTAATTATTAATTATTATTAATACATTTATTTAACGTCGGCCTATTTCCGCTACTGAGGCCTGTAGACGAGCTACCCCCAACCAGGAATTTTGCCGAACCTCTTCCCTTAAGAAGACTAGGGATCTTTTACTTGCCTAACATTTAATAGACAAGGGACCGACGGCTTTACATCCCCTCCGAAGGATGGTATATCCCCTATACAATCCTCGTCTAAGGTTGTATAGCTTCCGCGCATACACTGATATACAAGACGCTGGAAGATGTGTGAGGCGAGGACGCGGTCTTCGTTGGAACGGTCACCCATCCAAGTACTAACTGCGCCTGATGTTGCTTTACATCGCATATCAAAGTATGTACATAGTAAAGATGCACCTACGCTCGCCCCGCCTATAACTAATGAAATTTAATATTTCTGCATAACACAGAGCCAATTTCGAGTAGAATTACTACACATCAGATTCAGGAGCGCCACAGGGTTCAAATCTAGGCCCACTTTTGATTTTAATTCCTGTAAACGATATTGTTGATATCATAAATATTCATAATATAGTTGACCTATTTGTCGATAAGAAAATATTTAAGCAAATGGGAATTACCAAGATTGCTTGCAATTACAAAATGACATCAAAAAAATATTTAATTGGTCTGTTGAAAATCAATTTTCATTTAATATTCATAAATGCAAGGTAATGACTATCACGTTGCGCAATGATATGACTGATTATAAACATGAAAACATAAACAAAAATTTAGAAAAGGCTTATGCAAAAACTGATGTGGGTGCGATATTCGACTCCAAATTGACATATAATGATTATGTATTTACTATTTCAAATAAGTCCTATGTAAATTTAGGGTTTATTCTACGCAACTACAGATCATTTAAATATGAGAAAATTCTCTTTTGTAAGATCCAAACTACTTCACTCTTCCATAGTTTGGAGTTAATTCTATACCACATATATATAAATGTTGGAAAATGTGCAGAAAACGTTTATAAAACATATTAATTTCATATTACGGACGAGGTGTATTAGTAACTTCACTTATTTAGACCATCTTTCTAACTATAATTTAATAACACTAAATATCAGAAGCACTTACTTTGACATTGTTTATTTGTATAAACTTATACACAATCTTTCGTATAATGTAACTCCCTTAAAGAAATAATAGTGAATGTTCCAGATGAAAGAACACATTTTAATAGAACTTTTCCTTTAATTACACCAAGAAACTATGAATTCTATCTCTCTCTCTCTCTTGTCAGAATAGCAAAAAGTTATAATTCATTAAAACGATATCTAGACATATTCGGAGATACATATGTCATATTCACAAAAGAATTAAAAAATAAATTGCTTAATATGCAGAACGAAATAGAAATTTTGTAGGCAATTTTCTAGCATTTAACATTTTTATAAACTATTTTTCGTATTATAAGTACCCTTATCTCCTCTCACTCCCTCTCTCTTTCTCTTATCTCGGAATATTTTACTTTAATTTAGTTTAAATTAAGTCTAGTTTAAGTTTGGTTAAGTATATACAGC
The DNA here is from genome assembly GCA_963675555.1 of Leptura quadrifasciata. NCBI lineage: Eukaryota > Metazoa > Arthropoda > Insecta > Coleoptera > Cerambycidae > Leptura > Leptura quadrifasciata. The sequence continues at coordinate 193,557,744 of OY776673.1, read as the reverse complement.
CTGTAATTGGCTTGTGTCTATAAATAAATAAAATTCCACATTATACAGAAGTCAGATGTTGACTGAAAACCTCCTCTTATTATGGCCTTACCACATGGTTATTACTATTGCTCCAATCATAATGCATTATAAGAGGCACCTTCAGAAGCAAACATGCATGAAAAGCATATCAATGCCCAATAACCCATCTCTATAATAAGCGTAGATTATGATAATGTAAAATCAATAACAGTTTGAATAATTTTATGTGTTGCAAATAATAATTTAACCATTAAATAATTGTAGAATACCGATATTTTGAATTAATAGAATTTTACTCCAGAATTCTGATTTAGAAAAAAATAAATAAAAGTGGCACATTTCTACACAACGCCCAAACTAAATCATTCCTGCGGGACTTACCAGTTGCGGAGATAAATTGAAGCATACGGAAAATAGAAGGATACAAAGCGTTAGAAGCTAGATGGTGAAGAGGGAACGATACAGCCACTTTAATCCAGATAACCACATAATAGTTACCATTATTTGCCTAGATGAACAAGAAGTGTTTTAGATGGCTATTTGCCAAACAAATGACTGTTTAGTGTTGGTGACTCTCAAATCGGTCTTGCATCGTTTCCGCTACGGGCAATTATTTCAAGATAAATAAATGGTAACTAAATGGATTAAGCCTTGTTTATAATGATAATTACTCTAAAGCACATATTTAATTGACTACTGTTATTACAGGTATGTCAGAAATTTAAGAGCTCACAGTTATAGTACAGTCAGTTGGGGATTTGATGGCTCGGGTTCGATATTTTTAAATTTAACATATATGCAGTTTGTGTTAAGTTTTTTATGATTATTTCGAAAACTGTAGTGTATCCAAATGATAGATATAAGGGTTTATTGAATTTGACAAGTTAACCTGAAAAGAAATCAGTTCCAAAATATCAAAACCCTGTATAAAACAAATCTACGAGAATTTTAAAAATAAAATACAGAAATTTTACTCCTATGGCGTTAGAGGATCGACATTCACATGGATTGAATCATATTTGAGTGGAAGGTATCAGTTTGTTCGAGTATCTCATGAGAACAAGTTTTATTATTCAAAAAACTTACTTGTTAGTACTGTGGTTCCGCAGGGAAGTGTTTTGGGGCCCCTCTTATTCAACATTTTCATTAATGATATAGCCTCTTCGATGGAACCATGTTTCCTTACACTATTTGCCGATGATACATCCGCCCTCATAACATCTGATACAGTCTTAAGAGTAAGCACAGTTGCCAACTCCTGTGTTCAGAGTATGTCATCTTGGTGTCAATCAAATGATCTATTAAATAGTTCTAAAACAAACTTCTTGCTATTTAAACCAGTTGGTACTAACATCGACTACAGTGTTTTAGTAAAATCAGAAAATGGAAGTATAAAACACGAAGTGAAATTTTTAGGTTTATGGATGGCTAGTCACCTATCTTGGGACGTTCAGGTTAATTATCTCTCAAAGACACTGGCTAAAAAAAAACTATTTAATTAGGCAACTTAGATCGAGTGTAAGTACCTCCACATTAAAAACATTCTATTTTGGGACAGTTCAGTCGATACTGTCATATTGTCTTGTATGCTGGAGTAATTGCTCTGGTATTTCTAAAATATCTTATAAAAAAGAATTATCCGTTTAATATACCCTCCTTGAGCTCATGCCGTCCTATTAAAAAAAAACAGAATACTAGCCATACATTGTGTATATATATACCAGTGTTTATGCTTTGTAAAAAAAAATGTAAATCAATTTGTTAAATGTAAGGATGTCAATAATTACCGTACGCGGCAGGCCAACGATATTTACCTTCCTCCTTACAGACTGTCACAGGTGGGTAATGGACCACTAATTACCGTTGGTAGGATCTATAATCACTTTCCAAATAAATTCAAGGCGTTAACTAGCTTCAATCAATTTAAGATGCTAGTTAAAAATTTTCCAATAGAACTGACTTTTTATTCTCTGGAAGAATATTTTAAATATAAATAACGTAAGGTAAATTTATTTATCTGTGATGTTTGTTGTTTGTTAATATGTTATGTCTATATACTCTTATATGTTTTTATTTTGTATCTACTTGTATATTTATCTATGTACCCATTTGTCTGACGAAACTTTTAAATATTGTATTATAAAGCTAATTTTTCTTTCTAAATATTTTTGATATTATCCAAACACTTGTATGAGTCTACGTGGAAATAAATTATTATTATTATTAAAATCTAACGAATAAAGATCAAGCTATAGATAACTACCGGGTTAGTAATTTCTATAAGAAATCTGGATAAGCTCAAATTAGAATTGAATAGAAATAAGAATAACATAGTACTTGTCCAAGAATTTAAAAGATACGTAAATAAATTTAACGATCTTCTAAAAAACAGGATTTAAATGAAAATACTAAAAACCAGCCAAGCATTAACATTAAAACACGAAAATCAAATTATCTTAAATGAAAATGAAGTAACGGAAATATTTAATGATTTTTTTCATAAATATTGGAAAAGGAAAATAATAGCATTGGAAAAATAAAAAAATATAACTACTTTCTGCAATAACATGTTTATGAAACCATTATGAAATTTTAATGAATATTAATAATTTAAAAAAAATTCTGCCTCTTGACATGACTAAATATCAGCAAAAATATCAAAATAAATTGACATATATGTAGCTATCCCACTATAGATCGGGAGTTGGCGGACAGGCAACCAGAACCATAAGGTACAAAAGGTTTGACATTAACCATGAAAAGCTATTCATATAAGAATTCTGAAACCGCCCATCTGCCGAAACTAAGTGGCAGCGTTATTATGGGGGTGGCGCGGAAAACCGGTATAAATTCATCCTAATCCGAATTAGAAGGTACAAGCAATCAAACTACATCATTTGGTAGGGAAAACTCTAAATTTTATTGTTTTATGATGACAGACTATTTGATCGGCAGCTTAACTTGAACAGACGCGATTGAATTTGACAAAAACTACCTTTACCTGAACTACAAGGTACAAGAGATATCAGTACACCAACCGATTAGTTTATTTGTGTACGTTTCAAATCTGTCTCGACATACGAAATATTTGACAGTATAACCCAGACAGACGCTTAACAAGGGAGTACTAGAGTGAGATGAATAAATACAGATGACTAGCGTGGGAGTGAGACAGAGAGCTCAATATGTAGCGCGACAAAACTAAAACGTAACCAAAGCACACTTTTCAATAAATACACTTTGTTTAATTAAATTTGAATTTCTTTAAAAAAATTATTGAAATGTTTAACGGCACTTTCCTCGAAAACAGTTGGAGTTATCAAGTTCTACCAAGTGTACCTATTATACGTGAAAATGACGCCCTCATCAGATTTTCTGGCCAGAAGTACCACAACGTTTCGTAAAAAAAAATATGAAAAAAATTCATCATCAGATACACAGGCCCTGCGGCGTCCTCTATGATCTAATGTGATGTAATACATAAATTAGTGTTTCTTAGAATAAAAAAAGTTCATCTAACAAATTTGGTGAAATCAGTCAAGAGGCTGTTGAGTTATTGAAAAAAAATAAAAAAATAATTTGAACTTTGACACCATGTATTAGGATAAACATAAGGGATGGTTTAATGCTAGGGTGTTAGAGGCTATTAAAGATAGAGATAGAAAGTATAAAGATTACAAAATAAATAATATTCAGTCTAACTGGTTGTCTTATAAATCTAGTCGAAATAATGTAGTTAGGGTAGTTAAGCAAGAAAAATGTCGGTATTATGAGGAAAAAAGTACGACACAAAGAAAATGTGGAAATCGCTTAAGTCTTTAATTTCGAGTAAATATGATGAGCCCTTTAAAGAAATTCAATTTGGAAATGATATGTATAAAAACCCGAACATAATATCTGAAAAATTTAATGAATTCTATATATCCAGCATAAATGATATAGTATGTAGTATACCTGATAATGATTATGTATTTGAATTCAATGAAGTGGATGGAATAAAAATGCAAAATTTTAGACTATTAACAAAAACTGAATTAAAATCAATAATATTTGACTTAGCAAACAAGAGTAGTCCAGATGAAATTGATATGTCTTTTTATAAGGATCATTTTGACGTCATATCGGATTCTCTGATAAATATAATTAACAGTTCGTTAGAAAATGGTATCGTACCTAGTTCCTTAAAAGTGTCGACCATAATTCCTATAAGGAAAGTACCAAAAACCATTAAGGCTGAAGAGTGTAGACCGATAAACATGCTATCTGCTTTCGAGAAAATATTAGAAAAAGTAGTTTACTTACAATTTTTAGACTTCATTTTAGAAAAACAAATACTTAATAAATTTTAATCTGATTTTAGGGAAGGTTATAGTTGTGAAAGTGCATTACAATATATTATAAATGAATAGAAGGAAGCTAAGGATAAAGGAAGAATGACAGGAGTAATATTCTTAGATTTGAAAAGAGCATTTGAGACGGTTGATAGAAAAATTTTATTAAGTAAGCTTGGAAAGTATGGAATTAGTGGTATTGTAAGGAAGTGGTTTGATTGTTACTGAAAAAATAGGAGGCAAACGGTTAAGTGCGAAGATGTTGTGTCATGTGAAAAAAGTATAGATATTGGAGTACCTCAAGGGAGTATACTTGGACCTCTATTGTTTGTAATATACATTAATGATATGTCAAATATTTTTCAATACTGTAAATATCATTTTTTTGCTGACGACACAATAATTTACATTGATGAAGACGACCATAGTGAGTTGGTAAACAAAATAAATGATTTAGAACTTGTGTCTAAATGGTTGGAAAAAATAAATTAAAACTGAATATAATAAAAACGAAAAGTATGCTTATAACTAATCAGCAAAATCTCAACATCTTTAAGAATAGACATTTACCATTCAATCTTCAAGAAGAAAGTTTAACTGTAGTAACAGAGATTAAATACTTAGGGGTTATCGTTGATTGCAGTTTGAATTTTAATAGCCACGTAGATAATATTTGCAAAAAAATATCAAAAGAAATTGTAATCCTTAAGCGTGTTAGCTGGTATTTATCAATTAATGCAAGAAAAACTGTTTATAATTCCATCATATTACCACATTTTAATTATTGTAGCACAATATTATACATGGCTAATAAGACGAATTTGGAACGGTTACAAAGGCTGCAAAATAGAGCTATGAGAGTCATATTAAAATCTAGTATTTACACTAGAATAGAGGACATGTTAAAATGTTTAAATTGATGAATGTAGCAGATTTTCTTAAGTATAACGCTTTAGTTTTTATATATAAAATTAACAGAGACATTGTTCCAGAATACTTAAAAAATATTTTAAAGAAATTGAAAGACGTGCACAAATATAATACCCGCGGAAAAGAAAGTTATGTAATTAAACAAGCGAATAAAATATCTACGCATTGTTCCATTTTCTATAAAGGTGTAGTGGAGTATAATCTACTAGGTACCGAACTAAGCAAAACAAATCTAAATACTTTTAAAATGCTACTAAAAGATAGTATGTTGGAAAAGAATGTGTGTCTGAAAGAATGTGTGTGAAAGAAGAAGTGTTTGTACATTCGTATGTATGTGTATATATATATATACTTAAATTTTTTTTTTTATTTATATTTATATTTTGTTTCGTATAGGTATAATAATATTAATAATGTTGTAAAATAAATATGTTTAAGAAATTTATATAATGTATTCTACCTGTATAGCCTGGGGCTAAATAAACGTATTATCTATCTATCTATCATTTTCCGCAGCAACATTTTACGGAAGCATATTTAGTTATATCCTCATATTTTAGCCCCAAGAATCTACCCCTGAAATGTGACTTATTATTAATGGTCCACCCTGTATATTATGGAAATTGTTTTAGTTGTTTTTTTTTTTATAAATTTATTTAACGTCGGCCTATTTCCGCTACTGAGGCCTAACACCGACGCCTGTAGACGAGCTACTTCCAACCAGGAATTTTGCCGAACCTCTTCCCTTAAGAAGAGTAGGGATCTTTTACTTGCCTAACATTTAATAGACAAGGGACCGACGGCTTTACATCCCCTCCGAAGGATGGTATATCTCCTATACAACCCTCGCCTAAGGTTGTATAGCTTCCGCGCATACACTGATATACAAGCCGCTGGAAGATGTGTGAGGCGAGAACGCGGTTTCCGTTGGAATGATCACCATCCAAGTACTAACTGCGTCTGTCGTTGCTTTACGTCGCATACCGAAGTATGTACATAGTAAAGACGCACCTACGCTCGCCCCCGCTTTAGTTGTTAAATTGAATTATGATAAATTCTTGAGAAATAACCATAGTCATAATTATGCAACAAGAGGTGAAGATAACCTGTTAACAACTGCTCATTCCCTATCGCTTTATGAAGAAAGTCCATTTTACGTTGGAATTAAATGTTATAATGAGCTCCGTGTTAGAATCAAGAACATTAGTAATATAAAATGATTTAGGATCAAAGTACGAAAGTTGCTGTTGGAACATATTTTCTACGATGTAAAAGACATTTTAGAAGCCATATTTTAGTGCTCTAGATCCACTAAATATCGAGTTTTATTTAAGTTTATTACAGTAATTATTATGTTTTATTGTTTGTAATCTTATAGTAAGTACAATAATTGTGCAAGTTTTATTAATTATAAATGTGTAATGTATTGATGTGATGTAATTTTAGAGTTGCGTTTTATGCTAATAATAACAGCCTTTTTTATTTTGACGAGTCCGATACTTTTGTAATCACATTGGTTGTATGGACAATAAAGATATTATTATTATCCAGTTCTTCGTCAAATCAAAAGGAAGAACTCGTTCTGTACGCACACTTGAAAATACCGACAGAGTAAGAGCAGCTGCGCTACGAAGTCCTAAATGATCTGCAAAACGACAAGCATCAGCACTCAATATTTCGAACCGTAGTTATCGCTGCATTCTGAGAGACTTACACTTTCATCCATATAAAATTCAAGTCATACAAAAATATCTACCTCAAGATTTTGGAACATGCGTTGATTTTTGGAGCATTTCGAAGGGCTACTTGCTGAAACAAGAAAGTTTCCGGGTCAAGTCATTCCGAAATTTGGGGATATCAACTGGCCAGCATAGTCACTGGATCTTGCTGCGTTGTACAAGTGCATAAATACGTTGGATAATAAGGGTTACAAGATTACAGAAAAGAAACTCACTTGGGCTGCTGTGACGTAGCAGATCGCAGACACTACCTAGCCCGGATAAGCGAAGTAACATACCCACGATAAAATTTCACTAGCTCAGACTATCTCAGGACGTTAAGCCCAAGTTAACAAAAACTATTGTAAATTATTAGTTTACTTACTTACACAAATCACTGAGGGTTCCATTCGCAGCAGTCGCAGGCGAAATAATGGCACTAGCTTTAAACACGAAATGCACTATATTACAGAATTTACAAAATAATGTATGGTTCCCTAGCATGAAACCTGGCGATGTTGAAAAGGTGTGGCTAGTTTCTCGATTAATAAGTAATAGCATAAATAAAGATGCCTCGTGTAGCTACATTTGGTTTACAACATGAGGGTAAATTAAAATAAATCTAGCCACAACGGGTCTGATTAGAGAATCTTCGTAAGTAATAATCAATGCGTAAAATCTTTAAGTATATACAAGTTAAATGCAAAAGTATAAATATATTTAACCACGCAGAACCACTGAAGGTGGTCCCCGGTAATGCAAATCTAGGATGGTACGATACCCAGATGCAGAAACTGCAGTCCTAAGGTGGTGTTATCGGGAAGAAAGGAATTGACCAGACGATGTGGGCGTTCGGGCCCCGTCCGTAGAATTTTCTACCCCTGATGTGTACGTTCTAGCCCCGTCCGTGGAACCCTAAAGATATACCGATTTAATTTGCACGGTCGGAAATGCACGTGAAGCGTGCCTAATGAGAGCAATTTAAATCTGACATAACCCACAAAAGAAATATAATTTACCTCTTTGAGGGAAATAACCCACCAAAACTCCTAGAGAACGCAAGATAATTCCAAAGAAAAGCCTACAAATTTGCGGAACACGTGGATAGGGATCGGGTAATATGGCGATAACTCACCCATACATTTAAATCCTGCACCAGCAGTTAAAATTCGCTTCCAATAACAAAATATTCTGCTCAAAGAACAACAACAAATGGAGGAAATTTTCTTGGTGTTGATAACTCCAAAATACACAAGGATGCCTCGAATAACACAGGTTTTCAGGAATCACCAACCGTGTACATGCCAACACAACATCTTTCTTTCTTTTCACAACAGACGGAAGTTACGTGACCTTTCTTCCTAGCTGGGATACGCGCAATCACTCACTAACGGCTGTTAACGATATACGGCCCGCAAAACACACATGTGCATTGCGGGTGGCCTATGCAACAGGGCCATAACAATATCTCAGCTTGTGATTTCTTTTTATGGGGCTACTTAAAGTCAAAAGTGTTTTCAAATCGACAGCAAACTTTGGAGCAACTGAAATATAATACTCAGACACAGATTAACTCAATCCAAATTGAAATGTTAAAGCGGGTGATGAAGAACTTTCATGCTAGGCTATTTAAAAAATAAATTTTCTGTTTTTCCTCAACAACCTTAGTTTTTAAATAAAAATTTAGCCATTAATAAAAACAACTCAATTGAAAATGGATACTTCATTTTGCCGAATTCGTTAGTAGTAAATTAAAATTATATAAATTTCGCAAATGTATACATAAGTTTACAGCTACTGACTTAAATTAGTTTGACACGCATACCAAGGATCCATTAATTGATTTTCATATATTTTCATGAAATTTCTCGATTACAATATACCACAAAAAACATGCCTGAAATTAAGTTCATTTCCCACATAATTAATTTTCATAAAGGAATCGATAATAATCTAAAAAAGCCACATATTCTCATGAAAAATATGTATATATGTATATCGCGGCGGTACTCAACACTTTTCAGGATGATTAATAGGGATGAATCAGCAGTTTGTGGATAGATTTATTAAAACTTCAGCTGTTCTTTTGAATTAATGTCTTGACCCGCCTGTTGAGCGGTCATCAGCCATTGCAATGACTGCCATCATACAATATAAAGGGCAATGTAACTATAAAAACTTCGCAAATGATACTTAAAAGCTTGCTGATTCAGTAAAAGTTAATAATAAAACACTTGTTAACGCGCTTTAATAAAGCACTTGGCACACTTTATCGGGAACTTCTGGTATGGAGTCAATTTAGATAATATTTTGATGGGTTTTATTTGTGGCTCCTCCATAAGAAAATTCTTGTATTTCAACTAAGTTATATATAGAGTATGTCCCCGGATGGGATATCGCAATCTTGTAAACCTTCTTGTTTTTGATTTTCCGAGAAAAGGTAATACTTAATAAAATGTGTTGCTGGACTCGGGAAGTAATAAACAGTTGTCAAACTTAAGATAAATTATACAAGGAATTTTAAATATTGGAAAATATGAAATCACCTTGAAGCAAAGCACTTTATTTTACATAATTAATGAAAATTTTATCTAACAATTTTTTTCTCAATTATGAAGAAAAGCTCAAGCTTTTCTTCATAATTACGAAACTTAATAGCAAAATAAGGAAAGACCTCTTTAAAGAAAAATGACATTTTTTATTTTATTAGACTGTTATATTTATAGTCGATGCCGCTAGAAAAAAAAACACAACATCGTTTACTTAAAAATATGATATTTACGCAAAATGGTTCCATTAAACTTGGGTGTGACAATTCATGGAAACATTGGATTTATTTATTTCTTCTTTTTATGGGTTTTTCTATCACATATATCCTCTGATCACAGATTTGAGATTTTTCCAGTGGTATGGCAATATATATCTGTGCAGTCATATATGAATCCAAGATACTGAATTTTTGCCTAAAAATTAATTTACTTTTGTCGTAGTTTGGCAAAAAACCTATTAAAGCTAAAGTTGTATGAGTTTCTCATACATTCTCCAAACATTCCTCATATGTGTTGGAATAGAAGGAAATTATCCAAATATTACTGATAAAAGATCCTACTCTCTTAGGAAAGTTATCACCCGTTTCATTAACTAAGTGAATATAAAAGAAGCAATGATTAGCCCAAAGGGCATGCAGTTTTCTTCATAGATTCTTCCCTCAAATTTAAATCTTAAGCAATTTTTATGTGTTTTGTGTATCGGGATAAGAAAATATGCGACTCTCAAATCAATAGTACATATGAAACAATTTTTTGACATTAATTTTGCCACTGTACGGTGGTATTCTAGCTTAAAATGCCTGCAGGTTATGAACTTATTAGATATTTTAAGGTTTAAGGTGAAATGGATAAAAATTGATCCTGACATGGCTGTACTATGCTAATAGCACCGCTCGCTAAAATTTTGTCAATACAATTTCTTTTCGTATAATAGATATTTTTTCGCTAGTTGACCATCGCTCAGATTTTTTAAATATTTCTTTTACCCGCTATTGTTGCTTTGGACAACGATTAAAAGGAATTTTCAAACTTGTAATCCAGTTATTTATAGTTTTATTTTTAGAATATATTTTCCAACTGTGCCTAAAGAATCTAAATCTACCAGCTAAAACGCTAACCTGTGCTATTGGCGAGAGTACATTTCCTTCCGTTTTTTTGTGCTTGAATTGAGGGAGTGGTATTACTGGCTCCCTTCCCGGCGTATCCCCAGCTGATGCCGAGTTGGAGCTCTAAAGTTTAAAGTACGTTATTTGGGGGAATTTGTGAGCTTGGTGACTTGAAAATTTGTATTCAAGTTAATAGAAATATGATCCCTGCTTGTTACGGTTTGGAAATGCCTGACGCCCAGTAGTCACTGGTCTGCGTCGTTCAGCATTTCTATGTATTGCCTACCTCCCCCCTCAAGCGAGGCATGGCTTTTCCAATACTGAGTTAAATGTTTCGACATTATCGTATTTCTATCATCATCTGACAGATTTGAAACTAGAACATCCTCCCAATGAAGAACTAAGTCCTCGTATAATTTTGACACAAATTTAGAAGGCAAATGGCTACTTCGCGTGTTTAACTGATAAGGTAAACTTTTTTATATTTTTATATTACGATCTCAATTATGGTACCAATATGCAAAGTTAAAAATATATACTTTTCCTAAAGATAACGAAAACTGTAAAATTTTACGAGCATTGCGCCATCTGTTGATGAGCGACGTAACTAATTAACATAGAAGTGTACTATAATCGAATTATGCTATACAGAGTATATAAAATTTAAATGAAGGTAAATGCTTTCGAGGTTTGGTAGATATAATTGATGACCTGAAGTGTTGTAACAGACGTACATAATTTTAGTGTAAAAACATGACTGAGTTCATAAGATACAAAAATAAATCTATGAAAATTGTGAAGAAATTTAGCAGTTATACAAAGAAAGTTCTGTTCGTTTGAAGTAGTCTCACTTACAAAAAATAAATCGAAATGCTATACAGATTGTGCTAAATATAAATAAATATCAGTTATTTTTATAAAGTTGTTAAATGGACACAGGCCATGTAACAAATTAACTGAGGCAATAACGTTCTTAAATATTTAATTCAATTAGCTAAAAAAAAACTTAATCTAATACAATAATTACACAAAATTAAAATAACGCACCTAAAATGTACGAACAAAAAATTTAAAGAACTAACTACAACAAATTTTCAAAATGTCTACCTCCAACCTCAACACAATATTCTAATAATTTAATTGATCTATGCAGTCAGTTTTTTGTACAGTTTTAATAATTCAAGAATTAACAACAAAGTTTCAGAATAAAGCCGTTTCAAAAATCTCGTGAGCCTTGATAAACATTTGCCACAGATAATACTCAAAGTATCTGTCGAAAAATTTAGCTATTATTTGAAACAGCACTAAAACTACTTTTTAAAGTTAAAATGTCTTGTTCTAACGAAGAGTACATTGACATTAGTTACATTTATGATTTTTGTAACGGGAACTCCAGGTCCGCCGATTTTTCTGTTCACAACTATGCAAAACAATACTGGAAATTTCCTCAGCTCGTTTGTGACGTGAACGTCCTATTCGACAAGATTTAAATGAAGAAAATTAAATTCTAGAGATAGTGCAGCAAAATCCTTTAATTAGCACGTGAAAAGTAAGTGTAGCTTTAGGAATCCCTCATGTAAGAGTTTGGAAAACTTTGAAAAACAACCATTTGCATCCTTTCCACTTACAAATCGTTCAAAGACTTGAAGAAGGAGATGAAATTTCTCGAAAAGCATTTCGTTGTTGGGTGTTAAATCATAGAAGAATAATTTAAAGAGTTTCTTTTACTGATGAGTCTTAATTTACCAGACACGGTATTTATAATAGCAAAAATTTGTACTTATGGGCAGAGGAAAATTCATATTCCGAAGGAAATTTTCTGTAAATGTTTGATGTGGACTATTAGATAATAATTTCTTCATTTCTTCGGGGGCAAGGCAGAGAGCAATTAAGAGAATGCATAGAATAGGAATGCACTGAAATAAAAAATAACCCACATATGAAATGCTATAAATAATTTACACTTACGCGCAAGAAAGAGCGTATGGAGCCAGACATTTTGAATATTTGTTGTTGTCAGATTTTTTAATTATGTTTGTTTATTACATTTTAGGTGTGATTTTAATTGTGTGTAATTGTATTTGATGAAATTCTTTTTAGCTAATTTATTTCACTTCCGAATAATTGTTACTCTTATGTATTTGTTTTAATAAATAAAAATTTAGTGTGTTCATATTTGTACATTTTCAACATTTTTTTTTTACTTTTGTTGACATTTGTACATTTTTACATTTTGTTGTTGTTGTGGCAAATTCTAACAAACAGAGAGTAAAATTAAATCTTTCCTCGCAAAATTAAAGTCGCCCATGTAGTTATTGTTGTTTTTGTGACCGAAAGTCACTCTAATATTTTTTAAATGGATTTATTGTGAAACTCGGCGGTTAATTTTCGATGCGTTAAAAGTGTGCCAACAGAACTAATTACATGGTTTAGGTACACTATTAGATTATTTTTAAAATCGGTATTGTACGGTTCCAAAATCCATAAACAGGTTATTAGGTAACAGCCAAAATAAAGAGAAATAAAATTTCTAAAACCTTGATTTTTTGTAAAAAGTCGTACTAACGCTCAATAAAAATTCGTCTCTTAACGATTTGTTTTGATTTCTAGCTCCTTCGCTTTCTCGCTCCTTCGCTTCTTCGTTCTGCAGATTTTTCAATATTCATTCCGTGCGGACATTTGCAAAAGTGGAATACTGTATTGTCATCCGATCTTAGTAACTGTACAAAATTTCATCAATTGATTATGCCAGGAAATGTGTTAAATAAGGGATGTAAGATTGGAAAACAAACATTAATATAATAAAACATTGTGAGGTAAAGAAAAGCAAGTCAAAAAATTGACCCCGGGTCTGATTTTTTTTGTTTTCGGTACTGAATTATCTAGACCTCTATTAGTGAAACATATCTACTAAATTTGGTTCGATTGGCTACGGCCATTAAAAAAGATACGGTCGATCTACATATTGACAAAAAGTAGAAAACACGCTGTATATCAGAAACACACCACAATTATTAACGTTTAGACAATAACACTGAATTTATTATGAAAAATTTAAATTTTCTTATGTGGCTAAAAATATATGAGAACGAAAGTCCCATATCCCATTACACCAAGTAATTTACAATTGAATAAAGATGTCACGTTTTAACCATTATTTGCAATATCAAAGGGTTTTTAAATGAAGTCTTCACAAAGGATGTAGTGCAATATAAGTAATACAAGTAAGAACGCTTCACAACTGCTAAAAGGATCAGCGATGCTTTGAAATAATAAATTTGAAATAACTTTTACGCTATAAAATTTAGAACATATAACGAAGACCCAAAACGGAAACGTTTTTATTACTGCACAAAAGATAAACGTTGTAACACCATTGTTTACATATAAAGCATTTCAGCTTTAAATATCCAGACTAATATCAGAACGGGAAGATTTATCTGATTAGTTAAAAAACTTACTTATACAGGGCACCCTTAGTTACAACGGAGATAATATAAAGTATAGCTCCATATAAGTGAGAAGTCTTTCAGTGTTCTCTGTTTTAGTTACCTTTTTAATGTGATTAAAATACATTGATTCGTTGAAAACTATATCAGACTGTGAAATATTTTATACCTCCCACTTGCATCATCTTCCCTTGTATAATCTAAATACACAAACTAGTAACTTTGATTAATATTTGCAGTGTAAGAGTTGGGTGGAAAACTGCAAATAAATAAAAATGTAAAGTGATAACAGCCTGTATATAAATAAAGCAAAGTTTAAAGTTTAAAGGTTTTTTAGCTGTTATAATAATTATTAACGACATATAAACTGAGATCAAAGTAACGGAGGTGGTCACAATTTAAGATTAAAATATTATCTAACAATAAAGCTGTTTCTAAATCTAAAATAATAAATGCTAGTGACAAGGGAGAAACTCCAAAAAGGGTAAATATTAGTTGGAATCTGAAATTGGTGGGAGGGTGGTCAATAAAAATTATTGAACCACAGCACTTAGGCCCCATTGGGCCCCTTGTACATCCTCCCTGTAGGCAGATCCTCGCCTAGGCCTCCAACCAACCTATTCTTGCGAAATGGGTGGTGATGCTGCCTAGAGGCATCTCCCTTACATCGGCCAAAATAGGCCAACGTTCTCCCAAAATGGATGATCTGATTGATGAGACGGAAGAACAGTCACAGAGTACATATTGAACCGTCTCATCTTCTTGTTCACAACCTCTACAGAGAGGTGTTTCGCTTAATCTCATATTATGTAGATGTTTTCTTAACGGACAGTCTCCAGTCTGGATTCCCGTTATAAAATGTAGGTTCCTTCTGGACATTGCCAGGTAGTCCATTGATGTACTCTTATTGGAATATTTTAGTAATTCCCTAGCAAGCTAACAGCTGTTTGTTTCATCCCACAGCTTCTTGAATTCATTGTGGGTGTTCTCTTTAATTATTTGTATTATCACGGTGATAGGTAACAGACTGGCCGGCCTGGTCCAAATATACTTAGGCCTGCTGCCTTCTTGGCCAGTCTGTCGGCTACTTTGTTGCCACTAGACTGTGCGTGTTCTTTCACTCAGCATACCAGTATGTTATTCGTGCTGGAGGCACCCACAAGTGCGTGGTGATATTCCTATACTGCTCCTGTGGTAATTCTCATGACTAATAATGATTGTCTAAAATCTGTGTAGATCTTGATTGTTTTGACCGTAATTTGTCTATGGACAAACTCTTTTGCAGCTATGGTTATGCCCATCAGTTCCGTTTGTACTACGCTGGCTCGTACATGCACAGCCCATTTATATTGGATTTGCAGACTTCTGGAGTATATTCCATATCCTGCCCCATCCTTCGTTTTTGATCCGTCTGTGAAGATGTTGATCACACCTTCGCCAGCAGCCTCTTTCTCACTATTCGCCTGTATTATGTAGGGTCCGTCAAAAACAAGCCGGGGAGAAATGCCATCAGTGCACGCCTATGGAAGAGGGTCTTTCTGACAGCCTTATTCCACAGGCGACTTCTGGCCACTCCATAGCCTACATTTGGTTGTATGCCAACGGATTTGAGGCATACCATTGCTGTCAGAGCCACTTCTCCTGCCGGTGGCAGACACAGCATTACCTCCGTAACTCTCGTTAGCATTGTTCGCATAGCTCCGGTTATGCTTAGGCAGGCAACTCTCTGCACTTGGCTGAGCTTGACCTTAGCTGTGCCTGTTTGCTCTTAGGCCACCAAACCACAGCTCCATGGATTATCATTGGTCTTATGACAGCAGTGTATATCCACATGACCAATTTGGGTTTCATTCTCCAGATTTTTCCCACGGTCCTGGGGCACTGCTCTTTAGTCTTCTATCTATGTGAAGATTCCATGTTAGTTTGGCATCGAAGGTTACCCCAAGGTATTTCACTTCTGATGCGAAACTTAGTGTTGTATCCAGGAGGGCAGGCGCCTTCAATGCTCCTAGTTTCCTTTTCCTTGTGAAGAGAACCATCTTCGTCTTCCTGGGATTGACAGACAGGGAGTGGTCTTTACACCATTTTTGGATTATTCTTACGGCCCCCTGCATTCTTTCACAAAGAACCCCTTCGAGTTTTCCGCTAAGCATGATTGTTAAATCATCTGCGTAGGCAATTGTGTGGAATCCTTCTGAATTGAGGCGGCACAAGAGGCTATCAAGAACGAGGTTCCATAGCAGTGGTGATATTATACCTCCCTGCGGACACCCTCTCGCGACCATTCCTCGTAAACAGAAGCATCTACCACACTGATTTGTACACTTATACAGCACTCTTCGAGATCATGTTGGATGTCCAGCTTCCCATGCTCGTAGGGACATTCTTCTCCACTAGGGCCGCTCTAATTATTGGAAAGGTGGTCCTGTCAAACATACCTTCTATGTCTATGAAGACACCTAGGGTAGACTCTTTATTGTTCAAGGATCTCTCAATCCGACTCGCGACTGCATGGAGGGCGGTGGGTGTATGCGTGCTGGTTAGGACGTAAAGGGTTGTCTTTCATTACAACATCTCTTATATATCGTTCACATACCTTCTCCATCGTCTTGAGTAGGAACGAGGTTAAGCTAATAGGTCTATAGGCTTTGGGAGTCGTATAGTCCATCTGCACTGTCTTTGGGATGAACACAACTGTCACTTCTCTCCGTGTCTCTGGAATATAAAGGTGTGCTAAGCACACCCTAAATACTCCAACCAGGTGCGGCAGTAATTCATCCAGTCCCCATTGCAGTAGGGCGGGATAGATACCGTCAATGCCGGACGACTTAAAAGGGGAGAAACTCTGTATTGCCCATCTTATTCTGTCCTCACTCTCTATTTGGTTGGCCATTTGCCAATCCAAATCCGAGGGTTGGGTGTCGATTTCGTTTGGTCACTCCTTCCGTTCTGTTATCACAGATCTCGGAAGTCAGCCTCCATGAGCAACTCTAGGCTTTCACGAAAGTCGCTGGTTCTTGTACCATCACTTGTTTTGCGGCGAGAATAGAACATAATGTTGCATTTACTGATATTTTAAAGGTAGATAATTCTTTTACGCACCAATTTGTTCAAATTATCTTGTAACTTCGAACAGTCTGAAATAGATTGAATTTAAATATAAATTTTGAGATCATCCGCATACAATAAATAGTTGACATTAAACAGCTGTGTTATGTCATTAATAAATTTAACGAAAAGCATCTGCCCCAGAATCAAATCTTGTGGAACTCCTGATAATTGCCGTAACTTTTCAGATTTGAAACCACGATATTGGACAAAATGTAGGTTACATTTTGTTATTAAGATATGATCTGGGAAGGTTAAGCAAATTAACAGAAATACCAAATGTATCTAGTTTTGATAACAACAGCCACGAAGAAGGTCAAAAACTTTAGAGAAATCAGTTTATATAACATCTACCTTATTTCCCTCATCAAGTACCTCAGAAATATGCTAAGTTATTTCAACAAGGTTCGGGCTAGTGGAACGTCCAGACATAAATCCATGCTGATGTGGGGATATCAAGTTTCTTGTATGGAAATATACATATGGCAATGTATGATGTCTGGTCGGTAGCCGCGTGTGTTAAGGCGCGAAGTGGCAATCGCGATTAATCACACGGACATGCACCACCTGGTTCGAATTCTGGCTCGAGTACTGGCACTGTCGGAGGAAGTGGTTGTATGTCCGCGTTTTTTCAATGTGCAACCCCCTTCCCCACAAGCCCCTGGCTTCTGGAATTGGAGGTTGTCTAATTTCTGTGGTGTTTATTTATTTATTATGGTGATTTAAAGAAATTTGCGAAAATTACAAATAAAAATTGGTCGGTAGTTACTAATTTCATTTCTAGATTTCATTTCTTATACATGAACACTTCCACAGTTGCAACTGACATAGTATACATAAAAAATCTATTTGTCGAATGCCACGTTGAAATATGTGCATTGTTACGCAAAATAAACAATATCAAGTTATCAGTTCTTACGGTGTTCCGGCCACCAAATGGAAACATTAATTTATTATGGACAATTTAACCCAAGCCCTTAACGTTGCATCTTGCAGATCCAAATACATTGTTATCTCTCTCTATCTTGGGGATCTAAATATCACCTAAACAAAACACATTTAAATTAGAAACAGTTACTTATTAGATTACCTAGAATTAGATAGCTTAAATTCGTGTAAGATAAATTTACTTTTAGGCAGTACTAGAATTTTTATAAACAAAAATGGTCATAAGAGCTCTTCCTGTATCGACTATTTGTGTCAAATCCTTTTTTTTTTTTTTTTATTGCGAATTAGTAGATCTTAACACCGCCGATCATATTGCGCATATTTTAAGATTGAAAGAATTAAAAAAAGAACAATTAGAAAACAATAAAACAATAAGCCGAAGAGATCTAAATTGGAATAACGTAATCGAATTTGAAACCAGGCTGTTCACAGTAAACTGGGCTAATTTATTCGATTTATATATTAACGACGCATTTTCTTCTTTTATCGAAAATATTAATTGGTGCGTTAATATACCTTGCCCATATAAAAATAGAGTAACCACGCAGAATGTGCAACGAAACCGGGCCATCAAAAATATTATACAAGAAGGAGAAAATTTGAAAAATATGTTTTGGTTAATATCAAACTTTGATAGTGACGAATTAAAAAATATTTACAATATCAAAAAAAGGAATATTTATTTAACACTAAACAAGCCGAAACAAATTTTTATAATAACAAAATTAATTCTGCGTCTAATAAAACAAAGGAGATCCTTCGAAAGCATTTTACACAGTATGTTCAAAATTCTTAATTACTAAACTGTCAAATATTCGACTACCAGTATATATTTTGCACTGGATTATGTCATGTACGAAAGGCCGAAGTATGATCATTGATGTTAATGTGGTCAGATCTCAGATATATGACGTAAAACTTGGTGTTCCTCAAGATTGTGTGCTAAGTCCCCTTTTATGTTTGGTATGTGTAAACGATTAATCTGACTATATTACCAATGGGCAGATTGCAATGGCTGCTGATGATACTACCAATTTAGCACCTGGTGTTAAAGAAATAAGCTCATACTCAATGAGTCAAAAAGTACAGCCGTCAATTATTACATTAGGAAAGGTATGCTTAGTAATACATGTCTATCGCAATATATCAATTTCAATGAGAAGGTAAAATTTCTAGGCACTCACATAGACAATAGACTTACCTAGAATGTGCAAATAAAAAGTGTTTGTGCCAAATTAAGTAAGGCATATTATGTCATAAGACAAACGAAAGACTGTCTTGTTACTCCAGGATTGCTAAATATTCATTATGTCCTGACATATTCTTATATATCCTTAAACGTAATCAGTTGGGGCTATGTCCGAGAAATCAAATAAAAATGATAGTTAAGTTGATTTTTAACATGTAATATAGGAAAAGCTGTAGACAAATGTTTATAGATAAAAAAAATTCTAACCATGCCCTGCAGTTTTATTTTGTAATGTTTGATTTTTATTAAAAAGAATGAACACCTCATACGCGGAGAACCACAACAAAGGGCATGGTCACCCATTAAGAATCCCCTCTCACAAAACGTCAACTTATAAAAACTTACCTATCTATATATGCAGTAGTTTGGTGGTTAGTTACAGAACAGTCCGTAAAAATAAATATATTCCAAGTTTTTGCAGAATCATGTAAACAATTAAACCTACGTTCTGGTCCATCCCCTCGTACTGCCACTGTAAAATACTGTAACGCAATACGTCTTGAACGAAGCATTCATAACTTATTATTAATAAATATAACATGAATACGACTAATATGAAGTCCATGCCTAATTAGAAATCGTTTGTGTAGGATACGAGTGGGTGGGTTGGCGGAACGACACACCTGGCTGGGCAGGCCATCCCTTGGAAATGCTCTTCGAGTTCGAGAAGGTGCGCAACTTCTCCGCCGCTCATCTACATACTAACAACCTATTTACCAAAGATGTGCAGGTAAATTATATACAATTACATTTTGCACAAAGGATAAATTACATCTTAGTTTGCTTTGCTTGTTTGATTATTAATTTGTTGCATGTTAAATTAGATTGTGCGGCATGTCATTCGCACGTTCTTGTGCTAAATATAGGATAGGAGTACTTAAGAAAGTAAGTACTAAAAATTGACAAACTAAAATAATGCATGGGTGAGAAAACGTCCGTCCGAATGTCACAAATAGTATAATGGGGAATATGTACAGGAGTGCCACTAATATATTAAACTATTTGTATATTCGAAACTACTAACAGCACGTTTATACGGTACGGTACGGCACGGCAATTTAATAAAAACGGTAGTTTTGCCTAATCTTATTGAGTGTTCATGCGATATAATTTTGCCTGCAAATTTGCCATAAACACTAGCAAACTAAATGAATATTAAAGAACAATTATGGCCGTTCTGCAAAATAATCTAATCGCGTCAGGACGTGAACTCGTCAATATATATGTACGTGTCACCGACAGCCGATTCGGTTTTTTCCCGAATGACCGCATATGGCTCACGGCTGTCAGTGGCGCAAACCCAATGCAAGTTTGAATGAATCGGTAGTTTTCCCACATATGGTCGACTGGCGTACCGTGTGAACATGTAGATTTGAAAGCACTCGCCATTGCAGAATTCGGTGTTTTTACCGATTCGATAAAAAGGTCGAATCCGTATTGTATGAACCTGCTGTTAAGGTAATTTTTCTTTTACACAGGTTTTCCGTGGTCTTCTTTACAACTAAAATGTTTGTATTTTGTGCCACTTCCGGTTATACTGAAAATGGCAAAAAAACTTAGTTATTTTAAATGGAACACTGTATATTTTTACTTTTTAGATTATCAGGTAAATTTTAATCTTATTATTTTATATGCCGTACCCCATATCAAAGACTTACGGTTTTAGTTTATGAAAAAGTTGAAAAAATCCCAAAAGTTCTGTGACAGGGATGAAACATGATCACTCCCCGTTTTCGAATCCGTTGAATACGATGGAGATATTTTTAAGGTTCCCACGCCTCAGCAACTACCCTAAAATAAAAAACCACCACTATTTCGCGTTTTATTCCATCGTAGGCATGCGGACCATTTTTTGGGCAGGATTCGGGTAGATCGTATTAAATTTTATCATACAGCATCTTATCCACCCCTGATAATAATAGTAATAATAATAGTCTTTATTGCCCAACAGATTACAGGAATCCAGTTACAAGACAAATAGTTTATAACTAAATTGAGAACAAATAATAATAACTATATGATATTACATATTATTATACAACATAGTTGTATCTTTGGAGATTGAAAAATTCTAAAAATTGTCTTTATGTTCCATAGTAACCCTACGTAACTCTTTCAAGTTTATGTTGAATATATCACAAAACGTACTTAGTTTATTTAAATTACTACATATAATATACATGGGTGAACGAAACAGTAAGTTGGGTCTAGACATTGGTAAATTAAAAATGTCAATTTGTCTAGATGAAAACCTTGGCACTCGAAAATTCAACTCTCCAAGGATATGTATGCATGCTATCAATCTTATTGTCCAGAAGTCTAAAACCAAAGTTTATACTGACTAATACACGTCTCAATTGTAGTGATGGCATATCAAAAGTATCAAGTAGTAACTGGTTATCGTAACCTGTTACGGGATAAGAAACGTAAGCTTTGAAATGCATACATTTGAAGAATTTTTTTGTACACTTTCAATAGCAGATTTTTGGTTATTATGGTATGGATACCAGTATTCTAATTTAGATCTTACAAATGAAAAATAGAGTGCCTGCATATTATGAAAATTCCGACAGTTTCTAATAATAAAGCCCAACCTGCATAATGAGGACGATACAGATTGTCTAATGTGATCATTAAATGTAAGTTTGGTGTCAAAAATTACGTCGAGATCTTTTATGACTTCACATCGATTCAAATCTATTGAGTTTATTTTAAATGTAAATTCGATTGGTTGTTTTTTTAGAGTAAAGCTCATAATACTACATTTCTGAATATTTAACTGTAATCTAACAGTAGAATGCAGGTTTTCACGTCTAAAGACTGATGATAGTCTTTATGATGGTAGTCTTTAGAATCCTTCTGACGAAGCTGGCAGGATGATCATCGAAATATCAAGTCAAGTTTGACGACCACGGCAAGACCCGTTAACTGTAATTTATTCACCTCGCACCAAATTTTAAGATTTTCTATTTGACACTGAATAAATTCACAATCCTCAGTATCGTTCACAGTATTATACATTTTTAAATCATCAGCAAATAAAATAAAATTACAGTAATGTCGTTGATAAATAATAAAAATAACAAGATTCCAAGATTGAATCCTTGAGGAACTCCAGATGTAGAGTAAACATGTTTTGATTTAAGTCCATTGTATGATACAAACTGAGACCTTTCGTTAAGGTATGATGCAAATAGTGTTAAAAGAGTATCACTAAATCCGTTGGCTTTTAATTTGCTAAGATCTATTCGGTCAAAAGCCTTAGAGAGATCTGTGCATATTACGTCTACTTGACCTTGATCGTTAATCGCTACGTATTGAGAAAATGTTGCCAGGTTTATAACTGTGGAACGGTTTTCCATAAAACCATGCTGAAGGGGTGAAATTACATTTCTAACATAGGCATAAATTTTGTTATATCTCTAAAACCTTTGCAAAATTACATTAAACGGAGATTGGTCTGTAATTAAGTAATAAAGAAAGATCACCAGATTTAAGCACAGGACAAATTCGGGAAAAAAAACTTGGGGAAAAATGCCGGTTTTAAGAGCCATGTTAAATAAGATGAGTAAAGGTTGAACGAAAATATATTTACAATCCTTAACTAAAAAGCTTGGAAACTTGGTCATGCCCTGATGTCATTTTATTTTTTAATTTTCCAATGGCATTCAAAACATCATTTTCAGTAAATTCGCTGACATTCAAAATTGATAAATTATTAATTTCTAGTTTAGAAAAATCAGGATTGGTAGAATGTGAATAAATACTATTAAAGTAATTACTAAAACCATCCACTGTCAATTGATGTGTGTCAAATGTATAATCTTCGTTAATTAATTTGCCTGGCATTCTGGTACGACTTTTTTTTGATTGGATGTAAGACCAGAAAAATTTAGGATCGGTTTTCAATTTCTCTGCAACAGAAACTATGTATGGTCTGCATGCAGCATTAATTTCCAATTTTACTAATGACCTCAATCTTTTAAAATTTTCTAGGTAGACTGCAGCTTTTGTTGTTTTAAACTCTTTATGATAGTAATATTTTAACTTAATATATTCCTCAAAAATCAAAATGCATGAAATGTTTATCCCGCCGTTTTTCAGCGTGCTCAACACGATGGTAATATTCATTTCTCCTTCACCCTCCACCCCTAATTTGGGAATGGTTGATAGAGAGTGAGGGATGAAATAGTATTAACGTAATATTTAGCGCCCTCGAAAATGGGGAGAAAACTTTTACCACTATTTTGTATTTTTCGGTGGCTTTCAATGGGGTATGATAGTTTCAACCCTAGGTTTGATGGTATGTCTCGTCACTCAACTCACTTTATAATGTCAAACTTCCTTTAAAAACCGCGATCCAACGAGTTCCTACATGCCCAGTATCAGTAAGTATTAAAAGAGGGTGGTTTTAGGGGTAGTTGGTGGGGAGTGATGAATATTACCGTTGTATAGAGCACCCTCGAATACGGGGATAAACCAATTTTCATGTATTTTGGTTTTTTGGGGACACTTTAGTATTAGGAGAGGGGGTAGTTTCAACAACGGGGATGGATAAGATGTGTGGTTAAATTTCATACAGCCTGCCCAAATAATTGACCCGCATGCTTACGATTTAAAAAAACGATAAGTAGGGGTGGTTTTCAAGTTTTGGGGTAGGTGCTGAGGGGTGGGAACCTTAAAAATATCATCATCGTGTTCAGCGCCCTCGAAAACACATGTTTCATCCCCTCTCATAGAACTTTTGTGTTTTTACCCTTTTTGCAAGTTTTTCATGGAGTATTTAGACGGTATTCAATGTTCTTATTCTTTTTTGCAGATGCAACCTTTCAAAAACAGATAATAAATATCAGAATAAATATCAGATAATTAAGTCAAATTGTAAAGATACACCTTTTGGGAGAGATAGTAGATATTAAAGTCAATATGAACTGGAGAAACGAAATCATAGATGGAGTGATAAAGAGCTTTCAATAATTGTTAAAATTCAAGATTCTTCATGAAAAAATAATAAAAATTGTGTTAGCTTCCATTTATCAAAAGTGTACCATCTTCGAAACATTTACTGTTGTAACAAAATTAGTTTTACATAAATGAATATTTCAAACGTTTTAAGACATGCTGCTATGTTAATTAATCATAATCATTCAAAATTGTATAATTTAAAATTATGTCTAAAATAAGACAAAAATTTAAAATAAGTAAAAAATGTTTATACCTACGTTTAACTTAATCAAGAATGACTAGTCTTGGTAGGCGAGACAGTTAAAATTTAGTTTGAGTAGAAAATGCTTAAACGTATGATTTGACATACTCAAAAATAATCTAGTAAGCAAGGAATAATATCTGAAATAAAGGAAGCAATTGATATTTAAATAGTTGCCAAGTGTAGTTATATCTGGCTTATTATAAAAAAGACTTTCCTCGAAAACGGTTGGAGTTATCAAGTTCTACCAAGTGTACCTTTTACACGTGGAAATGACACCCTCGTCAGATTTTCTGATCAGAAGTACCACAACGTTTCGTTAAAAAAAATATGAAAAAAATTCATCATCAGATACAGTTCCTGCGGCGTCCTCTATGATCTAACGTGATGTAATACATTATTCATTGTTTCCTAGAATAAAAAAAGTTCCTCTAGCAAATATGGCGAATTTCACATGTAACTTTTGATATAATAAGTCTTTATTTAGCACTTGGCTAGTAAAAATGCAGATTCCTATATCAAATAATAATTAAAAATTCCACTCTTATCTATTGCTTAAATAACTGAACACTTCACGTTTAAATACAATTTCAATTTTTTAGAGGTAATCTATGTGAGACGAAAAACTGAGTTGGGGTCCAATAGGCACCCAAGTATGTATTTTCTGGCACATAAGCAATCGCATCGCCATTTATATCGACACCTAAATCTAATTCTATGTATATTCTACAATTAGTCCTTGTGCATACACTTTGTATTTGATGTATTTAATTTTAATTTATTTTGACAAAGCCAGTCGTACAAAATTCAAAATTTATCATTCAGATTATCAACAATTTTTCTGAAATCTTTTCCTGCAACACAAATTAGGGTATTGTCCGCAAATAGATTGACAAACAAAAGAGGACCGAGGATACTACCCTGAGGAACGTCCCAGGTAATTTCAACTCTAGTTGACGTTATTCCCGACTTTTGTCATTTGATGTCTGTTCATTATATATCCCAGGTAGCTTTTGATTTGTTTCAAGAATTCAATATTATATTATTATTTAGTTGAATTTTATATTCTTTGATATATTTTTATACACTTTTTTCTCAGTTTTATGTAACTCTAAAATACTGTAACAATTCGTCCTCTTATGTAATATATATAAGTCTCTAATATAGATAGTCCATTGCTTAATTTCAGGAGGTATCCAATTTTTATGTCTATGAATATTGACAGGTTTTTTGTTTTAAAAAAAGAATTGTACTTACTTATTTTCTGCATAAACTGCGTCCTAGTTCTTGGAATGAATAGGATTGATAAATGTATTAATGTTTACCTTCATTAAATGACCTTTTAACTACATATTTTTGGTTATACATATTTTCTACAGCTACATTGACTGTAAGAGCTTCAGGATTGTGATCTGATAGTGGATAATGTATAACTTTACAATTTAAATGGTTAGTGGGTATATTGTTAAAAATATTGTCGATTATGATGTTGGTTGCATTTCTAGTGATAGAATTTACACGGGCATTTAAACCATAAATGGGAAATATACCCAGCAAAGCCCGTAATATGTTTAGTTGACTACTATTAGGTTTGAAATCGATATTAAAATCCCCACAAACAATAATGAAATTTGTCATAGAAAATAAATAGTTTAATATTTCTTCCAGTGATTTTAAAAATACTAAAAATTTCCTACTGGTGATCGATATACTGACAATAAAATACACTTTGTATTGAACAAAACAAACTTTGAACAAACATATTCGATATCTTGCTCAAATCTCAAGTTTCTCAGTCGTAAAATTTTGTTTAGCATGAAGTGCTACACCAACATTTCATAAAATAATTCTAAAATAACTGTCAACTAATTTATAATTTGTATTGATACTGCAACTTTATAATAAGAATATGAGGATCAATTATTTCAAATGCCCTTTGCAAGTCAGTCAACAGTGAATAGCTCCAAATGATACATGGAAGCCAATACAGTTTTGCAATTTTTTTTATGAAGAATTATGAACTAAAACAAAATTTGGAAATTGCCATTAAAAAAAAGAGTTTTGGCAATTATTGAAACGTAAGTTAAGTGTTATTTTTTTACCACCTACTATGATTATTTTTGCTTCATTTCAAATTCACCTTAATCTCTATCGTCTCTCCCAACCCTTATAGGCGAGCGGGACATCCACAGAAAATCGCTTAAAGATAGGAGTAAGTGACAACGCTGAATTCAGTTTTTTTTTCATGTTTTCGAAGTCGCTGAAAACGAATCTAACATTATTTTTGCAAAAAAAAGATGGGTCTATGTATAAAATTGTATTTTTGTGAAAAATGAAAGAGAAAAAGTCATTTTCACATTCATCTCGCCATACCTCAGACAGTGTTAATTAGTTCATTTGAAATATTAAGCATATATTTCTCAAAGTATAAGCTTAAAAAAAAGACTTGTCCGAAATTTATTTATTTTGCGATGAATTTTCAAAGTTACACTGCCAAGATTTGCAAATTTTTACCAACCATCGCAAAAGTTGAGTGAGGAAGTTCCGAATTTTAAATAACTAATTATCCAACATTAAAATATAATACGTCATGATGTTTTGTGAAAAGTTTCAGTCTTTCATATTTTTAAATAAAAAAAAGATATGCGCGTTCAAAGTTCAGCGTCGAGTCCGAGCGCGCGCGCTTGCTCGGGCATTGCTCCAACATTTTAAGATGAACCCTCAACTGTGGTTTTTTACAGACAAAATTACTGTGCGTACTGATTTGGGAAGGTATATTCCTATACATGTAATGTCAAAAAATTTAGGTAATAGTATGTACTCATCTTTGTTAGCTGCACATGCTTTGACCGGTTGTGATACAACTTCAGCATTATTTTATATTGGTAAAATGACTGTTTATGTGGCTATGAAAAGTATGTCTAATAAAGATTTATTAGATTTAGCTCGAATAAATGGCTTACCGATCGGTACTGTCCTAGAAATCGTTAGTCTTTTTGTAGCGAATTTATACGATCCTAAAAAAAAAAAATCAAAAGCAATGCGTGCGGATGTTAACTCCTTGCGTTATAATTTAGCAATCGAAAAAAATAAAAATATCGCTAAACTTTCCCCATCTAAACCAGTTATGTTGAAGCACATTTTGCATGCTCTTTGGCAAGTAAATAAATAATAATAATAATATAATAAACAAGCTACTAAATCAATAACTGTTTCCGAAGACGTGACAAGGATTGTCGATAGAAGGCGAAAAATTAAATTTTGATTACTACGAAGGACCCACGTGGGAGAAATGCTTGCTCAAATGTTATTCGTTCTTGCTTTGTAGCTCATTTGAAATGCTTCATATCAGCGCGTGTTGATCGCGCGCGCTTGGACTCGACGTTGAATTTTGAACGCGCATATCTTTTTTTATTTAAATATGAAAGGCTGAAACTGTTCAAAAAACTTCATAATGTATTATATTTTAATGTTAGATAATTACTTATTTGAAATTCGAAACTTCCTCACTCAACTTTTGCGATGGTGTCTAAAAATTTGCAGAACTTGGCAGTGCTACTTTGAATATTTGTCACAAAATGAAGAAATGTCGAGGGAATTTCGGACAGTTCTTATTTTGAAGCTCATACTTTGAGAAATAAGTGCATTAAATTTCAAAATGAAATAATTAAAACTGACGGAGAAATAGCGAATTGAATGTGAAAAAGGATGAAATTTTTTTTCTTTCATTTCTCAAAATAACATGATGTTATACATGGACGCCCCATTTTTTTTGCAAAACTGACTTTAGATTCGTATTCAGTCACCTCAAAAACATAAGAAAAAACTAGATTTAACCATTAGGACTGCCATGGTCACTATGGGCTCATTTTAGGAGTGCTTCCCGCTCGCCTATTATGTGAACGCTTTAATTTCCACAGTACTATTCATTTTAGGAAAATAAGTGTAGAGACATTCTTGATAGAGAATTTTATGAAGAATAATTTTGTGTATAAGTGTTTTTATCAAAAAGTGCACCGTACCCGAGATAATCTAGAAAACCTCAAAATTATGAAGCACGCTATTTCGGTTTAGCAATTCTTATGCCATCCTTATCATTTCTACCGATTTTAAAAACTTTATGAATTTTGTCCGATATAAATTGTTATATGTGTCGAAAACCGTTTTCCACCCCACATTCCCCAGTCCAATCTCACTGGATTACATAAGGAATATCTCAACAACAAATGTGGGAAATTTTCGACATATAATTTTGGCATATTATTGTGGTAATATTTAGAATAATTAAAGATACAGTCCATTCCTCTAATTATATTCCTGAGTTGGCGTAAGCACAGGTAGTAAAATGGACTAGCCTTACCAGTCCGACTATAAGTGCTAGAGGCAGCGTCTGGGCATTATCTATAATAAATATAATTCATATTGTAATTCAAATTACTCTAGAAATTATACAAATTATGTTTTAGGTATTTTCTCACGCAAGAGCATTCCTCAGTATAAACGGCCACATTTTCAGTCCAGAGCCAGTGCACTTTTCCTATATGCCAGATCTCATCTTGGAACACTCCCGAAATGTTACTATTAAGTTACATCACAGAATTGGAAGATTTCTGAAGCTTCAATTGTACTTTGCTTCGAGATGGATATTGCTCAGTGAAGTGTCTTTTGACTCTGGTAAGTTTTTTTGCATACATATATCTTATGCATTTACATATATTATAATAATAATTAAAAAACCTATAAAAATTAATTGAAAGAATTCTTATGACGTCCGTTAGTACACTTTAATAAACCTATAATATCTAATTAATTTGCGTTCTAGTACTGATAATTTATATCAAAATCTGAACGATTTGGATACCAAATATCTCAAGTAAAAATTTGTTGTTTGTCAGCAAAGACGTTAGTAAAACGGTAGCCATGCACAGACGTTAATTAAAAAACCAGTTAGTTCGGATAACTGGATTGACCAACTTTGCTATCTGTCACGCTACCAACCAGTATTGATTGAAATCGACGAATGTTAACTAGGGTCACTACCTATATATATAGATTTCGCCAGGAAGTCTAGTGTAACCTATGCTGAAATTAAAATCCTAGAATGTGAGTGAAGATAACAGGGAATATCTGCTGCGTTATAGATTGGTGTGCAAGACAATTATATAACCTTAGTTTTGGTTTCGCTCTAGAGCACCTGTTTTTGGCATGGATTTTTATTAGCTTGTGGTATTGTATGTTATTTTTACATCTTTATAAATACATCTAATCCTTTCCATAATTTTCATGATTTCTTAAATTTCCTGATTTTGATCTCTTATTACCCATACCATGATATTATTTGGTAAATATGTAGAAATGGGTTTTATTATAGGATATTTATGAGAGAAAAAACTTCCTATGTTGAGCTCTATCGTTGGTTGGTGCGGTACCTTGTGATTTGGTAGAGTTGGACTCTGTGCATTTAATGGTACTTTTCTTGTGTGACCATATGGGGAGATTTGTCAAACTTAACTAGTAATCCTAGCAATTGGGACTAAGATCTTGCGAGTTATCTCCCGAGGAATTTTGGCATCTGATTGCAGAATTTAGGCATTCCTAGAATACACCTTATGATACTCAAGTAATTCTCTTCATGACTGCTAGTTGCTGGGATTTATCAAATAGGTTCTGATATTTCCCCCCTTTACGATCAGTAATCTCTCCTTTCTTCTGTTGTCTTACCTATGAAGGCATTTTGTTTATTATATTTAGTGGTGATGTATCAGTACCTTATCCATGAGAGTAATAGTAACTTCGATAACCAAATAAATAGAACGAATATTCTTGATCTTATAAATATCGTTTTTTTTTCAAGAACTTACAGTGAATTTCTCGTCGTTGCTGTTGATAAAAACATAACAGTATATAAAAATACTTTATTACAATTTGAACACATATATCTAATAGAGTCATATGTATGTACTATTGGCCTATATGAATATTACAGACACACTATACCATTTTGGTTCTAAGGCTTTCGCGGAGCTGATGATGATCCATAGTTAGGTTTCCGGGTTCCCTTCCGTCTTGATAGTTTTGAACTCTTGACGTTTCGACCATCTCGTCGTGGTCTTATTCGGAAGCGAAGTGAGCTCTGTTGGCCTGAGCTCCTCTATTTATATGTATCATCAGGAGGCGTGGCTTGGTTCCGGTGATGTTACATGGCCACAATGGTAGCAGTAGTCGGTGTCACGGGTGAAATTATTTGAATTTTTGTGTATTTCTATGGCTTCCCCGTATCTACTGGGTCAGTAGTGTCTCGTGCTCGCCAATCTTTTGGTCTCGTCAAATTTTATCCAGTGGCCTGTTTCCTTAGAGTGTTCCGCAACTGCAGACTTAGTGTGTTTTCCATCTTTCTGTGCCTAATATGTTCTTTAAGCCTGGTATTAATATGTCTCTTGGTCTCTCCTATGTAAACTTCTCCGCACGAACAGGGAATGCTATAAACTCCTGGTGAATCGAGCTCTTCTGGTGGATCGTATTTAGGAAAATGTTGTCCGATTTTTTGTTGTGCATTGTAGATCACTTTGATGTTCTTCTTTGTTAGCGCTCTTCCAATCATGTCCATGCAACCTCGTATATATAATAGATAATTGGTCGCTGTATATTTCTTTTCCTCTTTCGTATTGATTATGCCCTGTTTCTTTTTTTCTGTAGTGGTGTCTTTAAAGTCTGGCATTCCTCTTGGAGGTGTTCCTCTTCGCATATTTGTTGTGTGCCAATATGTGCCAATGTGTTGACGACGGCCCGATTATGTGCTGGAGGGTGGTGAGAACGTGCATTTAGATACCTATCGGTGTGTGTTGGTTTCCTGTACACCATGAGTCCTAATGTTTCATAATTTTTCTTGTATACGAGTGCATCAAGAAACGGGAGCTCTCCATCTTTCTCAATTTCTATGGTAAATTTGATGTTTTGGTGAAGATTATTAAGATAGGTTTTTAAATTCTCCAGTTCTTCCCGTCCATGCTGCCAGATAATGAAGGTGTCGTCCACATATCTAAACCCACATTTAGATTTTAGGTCTTAGGTGTCCAGGGCATGCATTGCAAATGCTTCCATGAAGATATTGGCCAGTGCTGGTGACAACGGTGAGCCCATTGCTGCCCCCTCGTTTTGTTCGTATAGGTTTCCGTTGAACTGGAGGTATGTCGACTTTCCACAAAGTTTTACCAGATTGGCTAGGTTGTTGTCCAGTTCGTTATGTTGCAATTGTTCTAGCACTAACTCTATTGCTTCTTAAATTGGTACTTTTGTGAAGAGTGATGTTACATCAAAGCCGATTAAGATGTCTTCTCTTTCCACCTTGTATTCTTTTACCGGTTCTATAAAGTGTTATGAATTCTTTATGTGGTGTTCAGTCTGTCCAACCAATGGCTTTAGGATGTCGGCTAGGTATCTTGCTAGAGTGTGGGTCGGTGAACCCACAGCACTTACAATTGGGCGGAGTGGTACGTCCTCCTCTTGGATTTTCGGTAAACAGTACGGCTGTGGTGTTCTTGCTTCGGACAGTATCAGTTTTTTCTGGTCTTCTTTTGGGATGCAGGATTCCTTGGTCGCATCTGACATCTGCTTTTCGATTGTCTTGGTGGGATTTCTTGTTACTTGGCTGATAGCTCTGTTACTTTATGTTAATAGTTTGTTGTATCCATTACTACAGTAGTATTTCCCTTGTCTGCTGGTAAAACTTTTATGCTAGCGAGTGATTTCAGGGCTTGTCTTTCTTCTCTCGTTATATTCGATTTTGGTGGTTTGAATTCTTTTGGAATTGCTGCTGATGCTGTTCTGGTTTCTTCTGCGTCTCCTTCTGGTAGCTGGTAAAGTTTTGCTTCTAAAGCACTCACTATGTCCTCTTTTGTTATTGACTTTGGGATGATGTTGTATCGGCATCTAGTGGTAACGATGACAGGTTTATAACAACTTTGTTGCTTTCTAGTTCAGGTTGTACTCAGAACACTCTAAGGGAACCGGCCACTGGGTAAAATTTGACGAGATCAAAAGATTGGCGAGCACGAGACACTACTGGCCCAGAAGATACAGAAAAGCCATATTAATACAGAAAAATCCAAATAATTTCAACCGTATCGCCGACTACTGCTACCATTGACATGGACATCAATGTTCCGGACCAAGCCACGCCTCCTGACGATACATATAAATAGAGGAGCTCAGGCCAACAGAGCTCACTTCACTCGAGATGAAGACCACGACAAGATGGTCGAAATGTCAAGTATTCAAAACTATCAACACGGAAGAGAACCTGGAAGCTAAACTATGGATCACACTATACCATGTCTATAATAGCCGTATTAATTAATTGACTAATTAAATTATTTCTCTCAATAAAATATGTTTAGACTTTTTTGTACATATGTAGAATACCTTGTACCACAAATTTTATCCAGAAATGTGCCAAACGCAAAATAATAATTGTAAAAAAAACAAATTGTGATTAATGGTAAAATTAAGGTTTCCCAAACTATTACATGGATAAACAACATTATGGAAAGTTTAGACAGTATTTTTTGTTTAATTATGCATATTTGAAATATTTTAATTATTCATGTTCTATTATCAATACTTTGTCGAAGCAAATTTTTGCCTGAATTAAATTACAGAAAATAATTTAACGGCAGCGTAATTATAATAAAATTAGCATTTTACCAAGAATGCTGTAATACAGCACGCTTAAATTTTTATAACGCAAAAACTATTGGCAAGTTGGTAGGAATAAAAATGTAATTTAAAACTCATTACAAGAAAAGCAGCTGCATACACGTACCTTTATATTAGCATTTACGATACAACGCCTTTGAACGTTTTTGCAAATCTCTGATCAGCGATTCCAGAGGCGCATCTTTACAATTTTTCCGTTTACAGGGTATTAGGAAATACGTAAATTGTTACCGTTTTTCATGCAAATTTTGTATTGGTATTGTATATTAAATTATATTAAACAAAATTTGAGCTAAGAATTGTTAATGATTAGAGAATGCATATTTTTTTCAGAACCGCATACAGGAAAAATATTTTATAAAAGAAAAACTGTGACAATTTATGCATAGTAGTTGTAGCAGCAAGCGCTGAAATCTCTTCCTCTTTTATACTATAATGGTATTAACACGTACGTCATATTTATGGTATTTTAAGTTCGTCATGATTTCCACTGTTTCATCATTTATATTTAACGAGATGTAATCAATATTGCTTTGCTAACATTGAGCTTAAGTTTATTATTTTTTAAGTAGGTACTAATCGTTTTTCTTTAAGGTTATTTTCTTTTTATTAGTAGCTACTTGCAAATCTAGATTAGTACAAACGACAAGCATATCATCAGAAAATTGATTCAAGAAGTCAATGTCAACAAATAATTCAATATCATCTAGATGCACAAAAAGAGGAGAGGATCCAAGACAACTCCTGTACAAAACCCACATTAAGTAAAAATATTGGTGATGATGTATCACCAAACCGTACTTGTTTAGGGTTACTCAAGTAACTTTGAAACCACTAATACTTCACCAAGTCCATATCTAGATTATTTTATCAGTAACAATTCTCTGTCAACTGTCTCAAAAACCTCTTTTCAGAGCTAAAAAAACACATGTAGTATGTTCATTATCTACCTCATGTTTTAATTCGCACAATGTGAGTTGTAGAGAGCATTCTCAGGAGTGTATTTTCCTGAGATCAAGTTGATTAGTAACTAATATATCATTATTTCTGATATGTTTCAAAAGTTGATCCTCCAACTCCAAAATTTTCTCGGTTGGCAGTACCGTATTAAGTCTAAATCAAATGCCTTGTTGGTCTATCTAACTATCTTTTCTATCGGAACAATAATACTGACTTTCAACAAATTAAGAATGGTAAGTTCTCAAAAATGTGTTTTCCAAATTTAAAATTACATATACAATATTTTGAAAAACTTGCTTTAACATTCTAGGATTCAAAGTTTGATGAATGACAAATTTATTATCTAAAGAATCAGCAATCTAAAGTATCAATAATTTCCCTCAATTGACAAAGATAACGGCTTGAAGAAAGTGGTGAAAATAAATTCGAATGGCGGAAATGAATTAAAATTAACACAAGTAGATTGATCAACAATAATACTGATTATTATGTTAAAATACTCTCAACAAATTTGAAATGGCGAAGAAATTCAATTATTGAATTTTCGCTAAGTTTTCAAGTGAAAATTCAACGATTTAAAACTATTAGAATTTTATTTAATATTTATGTTTTAATATAGTGTAAAAGAATGATAAAGCTTAACTTTCACGTGCAATTTATAAGAAATAAAAATTATAAAAATTAATAGTAAGTATACAATTGGAAAGCTGAATTCTCATTCTTTAAAATGCTACCTTTGTTTTTTCATTTTTAATGGGTACAAATTGTCTTTATTATGTAGCATTTTCCTGTGCGCTTGAAGTATTGAGCCGAACTAGCGAACTGTAATTATTTCTCATGCTAAGGAAAACATTTATTTTAAAAAACTTGTATACTATTTTTATGTAAAATTTCCCGCTCTTTCATGTGGTGCTATCCGTTTTATTATTATTATTATTATTCGAGATATTAGCAAAAACTGAATTTTTCCATTTCAGAGGGTTTGTTTATAAGGGTTTGCGGGGGTAGATTTTGGTAAATTTTTTGAGCCACTTTCTACTAGCAAAAAACTAGCCTTTCATGAAGAAATTAGCGAAGTAACAATTAATTCTAACTTTTCATCAAAATTAGGAAACTGGGCTACTATACCTGTACGTTAGTAGATCTTCCCCAAATGAACATCTAAATAAGAAGAGTTACTCTGCATGCATGGCTTCATTACATTTACTTTTACATAAAAGACTAGAATAAATAAATTATATAAGTATCTGTGAATATATTATACTGCTAACATATCCAATAGAGTAGTATCAAGTTGTACACATAATAAGAGATGTTTCCATTAATCTTTTTAGATAAATACCCGACTGTTTCCGGTCTTGGTACGTTACTGGAAGAGTCATAAGCCAAGTACACGTTCCGATAAAATACCCGTATTTCAAGCATGGTGGTCGATATTGTAGTCCATTTTGCATGGAATATTTTGACTTATTTGATAGAGATTAATGAGAAAGCCTTATCGGAGTGTAGAGAAAAAAGACTTTCCAATATATAGAGGCTGCTCTTTGCCATTTACTTAGAAACACACTTTAGTGAATATATCAGTGAATATACCTCCAGCCACGCACCGTCCCATTATAAATATTGAACATGTAGGCTGCATAAATTAAACAATAATCTATTGTTGAACAATGCTATACTTATAAGAATCATTTATGAACGAGAAATAGCATGGAAATTGATATTTCTGAAGTTTCAATATGGTTTTACACCTATGCTCTCATAATATAGTATAAAAACTGGTTAATTCCAAATCATTTCATAAAAAACATATACATTGTATGAACCTTCTTTACCTATATTTAAGGGTTGTGGACCTCCTAAGGTATGAAAATCTATTTTTGCGAATATCTTTTTCCTATATATTTTAAGACTTATGCCCACTTCCTCCAACTTAAGTGTAGGAGTAGACCACCTATTGGTGGGGACTCTTTAATTTACATTTCATAAATTGTGAAATTTTTATAACTTTCAATGTTAAAATTGTTTATGAATTTTTCATACATTACACTACAATACTATTATCAAAAATGATTAAAAAATATTATTAAAAGACGTGACGACGAATTTGTCAAAAAATAATGGATTCCTTGAAATATAAAAAAATATTAACACTAATACAAAATTACATAATTAAGAAAAAAAGAGAACCGGATAGTATTTGAACCCAAATTCTGGGAGTGGCAGGCAATTGTTCTTCCAGTAAGCCTGTGACTATCCTTGATAAAACAAAGTTTTCATAATGCTTAACACTACAGCTGTGCATATATTTTCAAAATAACTCCAAAATAAACACCTATTTGAATAAACGGAGCAATGCACATTTTTTAAAATTTATCTTCTAGTTCTAGCAAAAAATATTATGGAAATCGGTCAGAAAAAAAATATTTAATTTTTTTAACCTTATCCACAACAGCCTCAGTCCCTGCATTTTTTTGGTATAGCGAGTCATGTCATCTCATGCTAGTACTAAAGGAGTGTTGAAATCTCTTTCTGGCCAGACCATCTGGCCAGAGAGAGAGAGCTCTCAACAGCTCTTGAGGGGCCCGAAACCAGCCCTGGCTACCCTAGAACAAACACCAGTAGTTCAATAGAGGACAGGTCTCATACCCACTTCTTTGAACTCTGGAACTCCCACCCAGGACTTCGGCAAGCGAAGCTCCTTATTCCAGGACCCTTACAGGAGAGGGCGGAACAATTACTGCCCGCTGGAAAGGATTATGGCCGTTGGTAAGGATTCTCGCTGTTGGTCTGGAGTCCAGCCTGGATGGGGACATCCACTCACCAGCTAGCGGATGCACATAGGGCCACAAGGCCTGAGTGCCGCGATTTATTATTGCACCGCAATGAAGAATTACCAAAGGAGTACCTATATGTTAATTTTAATCAAAATCACAGCAGAGTTAGAGAGAAAATTAATTGAATTGAATTTGAAATTATCTAATTTCATAAATCACATCCCCTGTAATATTTCAAATGAATTTTCTCGAAACAACTAGTCTCGCTATCTTACACTGATACTAAGAAAGTATTCATGTGTCAAATTTAATGAAAATCATTGCCGCTTTAGGAAAGAAATATTTTATTTTTACCTTTTACCTCTGTCCCTGCATTTTTAGGGATTAACGGGTGATGTCATCTTATACTGGTGCTAAGTGTGTATCTATGTGTTAAAATCGTTTGTGCCGTTTTTGAGAAAAATATTACTTTACGTTTTTATTATCGGCTTTTATGGGTTACTCCCCCATATTTCAGCTAGGATCAATTTTGCGATTTCGTCTCGAAGTGCAGACATTCTGAATACGCATACAAAATTTGAACAAAATTGATAAAGTGGTTTGGGCTCTAGGTTCGACCACAGGCGGCATATTTTCTAAAAACCACCCTTTTGGTTTCAGGGATCTTAAAAATTGTGGATTCTTCAAAAACTGAAAATCGATTTTTGCACGGTCACAATACCATCATATATACAACGCATACGAAAAAATAAAAATAAATCTAAAACCAATTTGACTTTAGATGTATTCTTTAGTTATACGGACATGTCATTTTAAGGAAAACGACTCTGATGTTCACTTTTGCAAATGGCGGCTTCAGCTCACATGATATTTTTTGGGACTCCTCTGTGCTCATTCTACATTAATAAAGCTGCTCATTACGATAAATAAATAACTGTTACATAACATTTCACGTTGACCCCATTTTACCTGAACTATAATTCCGGCTCTATTTTAAATCTATTTCTATTTTCACCACAAAAAACTAATAGGAGATAATTTCTCAATTCACAAGATATTCTAAAATTACAGAACTATTCTTCGAAGTAACATTTTATAATAAGTATTTGTCTTAACAAATGAAAAGATAATAAAAGCCAAAGCAATTAAAACTATTTCACAGACAGCAACACTTTTGGACAACTTCCGACGCGCACTCCATTTACATTATTTCTGAAGCTTCAAGTGTACTTTGCGTCCCGATGGATCTTTCTCAGGAAAATCTCTTTTGACTCCGGTAAGGCCCTTTAATCTCCCAACCATCCATAATCAGAGGAGTGACTTATTGTTTTACCACCGAAGCGGTTTCAGTTTTGCCAACGTAAAATGCGAACATTAATCTCCATCGAATAAATCAAAACGTCACACACAAAATGAACCACTATCGACCACCTTTGTTTAAAATAAGCTGAATTCGATTTTGTACACTTTTCTGATCCGTCGCATTCTTCTTGTACTGAGAGGTTATTATTTATTCTCAGACTTGAAAATTGCAATTAAAAATTAAAGTTGAAATACTCCTGATTTATTATTAGATAGTTTGTTATGCCATTATCATAACAGTCCAATTTCTTAAGGGTAGATTTAACTCTAAATAATTACAGCCGAATATTTTAGATTCGACAGTCTATCGAGGGCGATTGCTTAAATTTATTTAAACGCACAATATTATTGGCTGTCAAATTATTTACTATTTATTAGCTTTAGATATTTAATAGACTAATTTAAAAAAGAGTTAAGGATAGAAGTGAAATAAACGTTTATATAAAACCAACCATTGCAACGGATCTTCAAATTTAACTTAAATCGCTCAATAAATGATAAAAAGGGCGTTATAAAATGGGTATATAAAAAGGTCAAAATGTTTCATCTAAAAATGGAGTATTAAACAATAAAAAGTAATATCATGAAGTCTTTGTTGATAGATGTTTCACAAAATAAAATTACCTAAATGTCGTTAAATAACATTAATCCATTATACAGTGTCCGCCAAAAAGCTGCACTACATGAAATTTTTTTATTCGATTGTCTTGTTGTACCCTTTGCACTGCGCAATTACTTTTCAAAGCCGTAACCGCCGTCCGGCACTTTTTACCCCATCTTGTATTTATACGCCCATAGCAATGCACGGTAATATTTATATGAAAAAAAACAACGAAATTAAATTTTTTTAATTAATTTTCCCTACTTATATATTGCGCAAACATATTAAAATTATTTTCAGTGTAAAGCCTACATTTTGCAGAACTTGCAATTTGTATGATATTTGGTAGGTTAAAAGTCAAAAGCTGATAAGTGTGATCTGATAAACCATTTGAAACAACTTTAGAGTCAAATTCAAAACTAGTATTAATTAAGAAATTGCTACACATATAGTTAATACAAGTTTCCGAATGGATAGTTAATCTAGTTAGCTCATTTATATGATTTACAACGTTATACATGTTGAGTATAATTTGTTTTAATAATACAAGACAATTTAAATCGAACAAAGAATGGTTTATATTAAATTCTGTTTAGAGCATTGTTAGCATCCATACAATTATCACATCTTTAACATTTTCATGGGCACTTGCTAGCTTTGCACACCGAAGACATCTAGAACCACTGCTGCTACACTGATCTGTTTGTGACCAAACCCACCACATTTAAAACATCGGAATACACTTACATATTCAAATACTCGACAATGAGACCAATCAAGGAATAGAGCATTTTCATTCATTATCTTTTTAAATGATTCTGGGTCACATTCCATTATGGCCATCCATTTCGTCTTCATTTTTTTGATAACTTTCACATTTAGCACTACAGATTCATGGTCTAGAAAAATTTTTTGCTTTTTTAGCGTTTCAGTAAGTTCTTCTTTCGTAAATTCTTTGTCCATATCTAGTATTTTAATGCTTGGATTACGTAAGTCGGGTGCATAAACTTTATAATTTTTACTTAATTTCCTCTCAGCAACATTTTTAATTTTATTTATTTCATCTTTACTGTTACACTTGATAACTACACTACACCCAGTCCTGCGGTATTGCAGACGAGCAGCGGACAGAACCGAATGGCGAGGGGTTGTGGCCAGCTATCAAGGAAATGTTGCTTCAAGAAGGCCGAATCCAAGACCTAACCAGGTCTATGTTTGTCCTGACTGCGGTCGACATGTGCTCTCCCGAATTGGCCTCTATAGCCATAGTCGTGTGCACCGTAGATGAATGGGAATTACAATAGACTACACCTTTTACTTGTTTTTTTTATTGTACACAATCTATCGACTGTAACATTTTTATACTCGGACTCGAGTAACGGCTAATAATAATAATAATAATAACACCCCATCTTTAACGGAACGAACTTCTTTTATACCAATCTTCAAAGCAGCTGGGTTGACATATTTTTGAACGGTTTCTAGCGTCTTCTTACTTTCTTGATTAGCATTTTTTGGTTTCATTATAACCACTTCACTAGCTGCTTTGGCATAACTTTTTTTTGTAGTATTATCAGTTTGTAATCCCAATCCTTGCATATTGTTTAACATTTTTTTCACATCAGCCATATCAGAAAGAATTTGACCAGGTATATCTGAATTCCATCCTTATACATGATCTAATTTACTTAAACACAACTCGCAGAAACACTTAGTACCTTGCAATTTTAGGATAGTTTGATAATCGGCAATTGACATCTTCACACATTTTAAATGAAAAACGACATTAGAAATTCTGAGTACAGTGATGCCCCATAAGTGACATTTCGACAACATGAAAAAAATTTGACTTAAAATTAATAACAACAAAAAGAAAATTAAAATAAGAAAAAAATGCTTTTAGGCACATCCAACGATTCCTTAGAACATCCGCTATTTTATGGTAATACTCTACCATTATGGTTATGAAGTTTACACCGCAAGCAATTTTTTTTGGTCATGGCACTCTAGATGTATCAGCAAATTTAGAGTCAAAAGCTTGTCGCGAGATTTTCCTGTGTAAAGGAGATTGCTCGCGACAAGCTTTTATATCATAAAAAATATATATAATGTGACAAAATGATGGGTTTGATTTATTTCAAAGTTTATTTTCTAATTTTTAGAACATTTTTTAAATAAAAGCTTTTTTAAAATATTTTTGTTTAATTTAATTTTTTAGTTTTTGGTCTTTTGATATGCTGTAACCCCAAATATCGATTTTGAAACGAATCGGATCATAAACGGTAAAGTCGTTCGCCACTTGAACTAAATTTTGGACTAGAAATTCGTAATCCGCGACCCCAAAACCCCCAGATATCGATTTGGATCTAAATGACAAAATGATATTTTGAGTTTCTGAATTTTGACCAAGAATTCATAATTGGCAATCTCGAAAACCCCCAGATATCGATATTGAGCCGAATCGGATCATAAACGATAAAGTCGTCCGCCATATTGAAGCCGCTATCTTGTTTTTTCTTATATGAAAAAGTTAAAGTGTATTGTCACCAGACATATACACATGTGCAAAATTTCAAAGCTTTAGCTTAATTAGAACTAATCGAAATTTTGATTGCAAGATTTGCACTAAACCAACTGACAAACATACATTGTATATACAGGGTTACTGGTAATTCGATACATTCCTTTGGAGATGTGATGGGGCATGATCTAAGAAGTAAATTTAGCTTTAACATATATTATGCAAAACTCAATAG
The DNA here is from genome assembly GCA_963675555.1 of Leptura quadrifasciata. Lineage (NCBI taxonomy): Eukaryota > Metazoa > Arthropoda > Insecta > Coleoptera > Cerambycidae > Leptura > Leptura quadrifasciata. The sequence continues at coordinate 193,515,958 of OY776673.1, read as the reverse complement.
TTTTTGAGATATTTAATTTTTTTTGTTTTTCTCAAAAAGTAGATCTTAATGTCCTAAAAGTTAATTTTCGAAAAATCTATTTGACATTTTTAATTTTTTTTTTATTGGATTACTTGTCCAATATTATAGATATCCGTTTGGAATGAAAAATATCTGGAAACATTTCGATCATGTGAACATCTGAAATAAAAACTTTAATTTTTTTTTTAAATCAGCTATGAAATTTATCTATTAGGTTTTTTCAAAAAAATATTAACGTAACACGCGTATAAATTATTATAAAAACTGCCTTATTTCAATAGCTATCTAACAAGGTACAAATGTTCAATGTACCCTTAATAGTTCTAAGAAAATACTAGTAAAAATAACGCAAGTAGTACGAATTTTATTTTTAGATAAACAGTAAAAAACATTTTAAAAGTAGAGTTTAATTCTTCATTAATTTCAAAGTTGTACTTTATTTTTTATGCTCAAAATGGGGGCCCCTATTCCGTATACAGATACGGCAGCGTCTTCTTATTTCCATCCTTGTTACTCTGGTTGTCAGATTATGCCTTATGTGTTGGGCAGCATCGACTATCCTTTATCTAAGGTTTTCTATAGTGTTGACTGGTGTGGCATAGACCATCTCCTTTATATGACCCAATACGTAATAATCAAGGGCTGTTAAGTCAGGGCTTCGCGCTGGCCAAGGTATTGGGCCCGCTCTTCCAATCCAACGGTTAGGGAAACGTTGATCAAGTAACTGCCGTACTGTCAGCCGATAATGTGCTGGACAACCGTCGTTCTCAAACATCATTCGTTGTCTGACGGCGAGAGGAACATCTTCTAAAATCACCGCCAGATCATTTCTTAAAAAATTTTCATAGATTTCCCCGTTTAAATTTTGAGGAAGAAAGTGTGGCCCTATTAAATAGTGACCAATGACTCCCCTCCACACATTAATAGAAAACTTCATTTGGAAACTAGTTTCATGTGTTAACTTGGGATTTTCCTCTGCCCAATAATGTAGGTTGTGGAAATTTGTTATACCCTCGCGATTAAATTTCGACTCGTCCGTCCACAAAATACTTGTTAAAAAATTTGCACTTTCTGCATCTGAATTTAACATAAAGCGGCAGAATTCCACTCTCCTTCCAGGATCACCTTCCTCCAAGCCTTGGACAGGGGTATAGTGATAAGGATGACATCCAACTCTACGTATCGTAGACCAAACTTTCCATTGTGACGCTCCGGTTAGTCTTGCGACTTTATTAGTTGAAATAGTTGGGTCTTCCTCAAAATACCTCAATATATATTTCGATATGCCGTACTGAATACACGTGCATTTGGTAAGCGGCGGTTAGGGTACCAAAGACCATATTCTCGGCGAGCTTCAGCAGCGTTGCCGCCACAGTATCCATAGACAAACAAGATATCAGCGTATTCTGCGTTGGCATACGCGGCCATGGCACAGAAAATAGAATAACAACAACTAATAACAAGAATTACGAGCAAAATCAAAATCTTCGATAACTAATTTAACAAGACCAACAAACTTAAGAGATATGGAGATAAGAATGTTAGTTAAAAAAAAAACAAACAAAAAAAAGTCAAAGTCAAGGACTGACTGACTTAAATGAAAATGAACGATTAGTCGTTTAATAAATTCCGCCACCAGCATTATCTTTACTAATTTTTTATTAGAACTATCAAGGGTGCATTAAACATTTCTACCTAGTTAGATAGCTATTGAAATAAGGAAGTTTTTATAATAATTTGTACGCGTGCTACGTTAATATTTTTTTGAAAAAACCTAATAGGTAAATTTCATAAATAAAGTTTTTATTTTAAATGTTCACATGATCGAAATGTTTCCGGATATTTTTCATTCCAAACGGATATATATAATATTGGACAAGTAATCCAGTAAAAAAAAATTTAAAAATGTCAAGTAGATTTTTCGGAAATTAACTTTTAAGACATTAAGATCTACTTTTTTGAGAAAAACAAAAAAATTGAAATATCTCAAAAACTATTGAGTTTTGCATAATGTATGTTAGGGCTAGATTTACTCCTTAGCTCATGCCCCATCACATCTCCAAAGGAATGTATCGAATTACCAGTAACCCTGTATAATGATAATAGCGTGGCATTTCTAGCAAAGATCTAACACTAAATCTTTATTTTTTATTAGCATGCTCTTGTTAAGTTTTTTTCAATATAAATTTCTTTTTCCGCAGTTGATTTTCAGTTTTTTATTCTAAATAGTTTAATATTTTTACTTGCTATGATTTATGATAGTTGGTGTTACGTTTGTAAATGCAATTTTAATACATTTAAATATCGAGTACAGATTTAAGGCACCCACAGTACCTACATTTAATTTTATATTAACAATATTTTCCAAATATTTGAACACAAGAGTTAAAAATTAATCTAAATTTGCTAGCTCTTTTACGCAAAAATCAACATTAATGAGGCTTTTTTTAGCTTCAGCAGTTCAATGAACGATTACTACGTATAGAATTTGAAAATGTTGCGGTCAGTTATAATGTCTATAAACATGTCATCTACCAACCTGTCTTTAAAATCCTAATTGTTGTCTATTGTTCCAGTAATAGTAACAGGCAATTTCACGGAGTCGGAAGAGGACGTCCCGCTCACGGAATCCGGCAGGGAGTATCCGCTTCAAAGAGATGAAGTAAAGAGCACCTCCAAAGTAAACGACAACGCTACCGGGCAATCAACAAAAACCGGAACTAACGAGGAACCCAAACACTACATTGGTTTCATTATTGGTATACTCACTGTTGTTATATTGATCCTGGTGGCGGCGATAGTCTTCATTGTGTTTAGAAATCAGAGACTCAAGGCGGCCGCCGGCCTATCGGCCATCCCGTCGATAAGGAACGAATTAAAGAGATTCGAGAGTGAGAAGGTGAGAGTGTTTTTTGCGTTGCTCAGCTATCGGATATTAAGAAAATAATACTTGTTTTTCCTTCTAAGAATAACCTTTATTTTACTGAATTTGTGGTTGGTTCCTTGTGAAATATTTTGACAATAATTGTTTTTAAGTAAACACTGCTTTTAGATGTATCAAATTGTTATGTTTAAAATTCTCTACAAATATTTCGGCCTCATAGGCCTTTATCAAGAGTACAAAGTGTATACTAAAGTAACAGAAGTGATTATGCGAAATATATACATAAAAATATTTATGACTTAATATATTTATGATTTAAACTTACGAAATGATGTAAATCAACGAATAATTGTTAACATTTAATAAATTGTTGACATTTTATCTATTTAAGAAATTTTGCTGGTTATTCATTGTAAAAGGATTAACTTCAGAGGATTTTTTTAATTTCTAATTGTTCAAGAAAATTTCCTTCTGTATGATGCAAATTTATGTTAACTATGTCTATGAAATGGTTATTTTTAATGCAGTGTGTTGACATTCCCCTCTTTTTATTGTTATTTAAAACTGTGTTTTTATGTTCTTTTATCCTTTTCTCAATGCTTCTACCACTCTGACCTATATAGACAGCATTACAGTCTTTACATTTAATTTTATATACACCTGATATATTAAGTTTAGTTAATTTTTCACTTATTGTAAAGATACCTAAATTATTTAATTTCCTAGAAATTTTGTCACTATATTTTGGGATATAATTAATAATATATTTTGTTGATTTATTAGGCGTGTTGAAAAATTTCTTTTTTTTTTGCATTTTGCGTTATTTATTTTTAACTATATTTTCTATTAACAATTCGCTGTATCAGTTATTTCTTGCAATTTGTTAAATTGTATTCAATTCCCTAACAAAATCGTTTTTGTCTAAAGAAAAATGTGTAAGTCTATTAGACTATAGAAAGGTGAAAGTTTAATTTGTCATGATTGTTGTCAATTATAATGATTGACTGTATCTGTGATAGTGTAGGTTTACGGTAAATACTGAATTTTAACTGATTATGTTTTCTAATAGTAATATCTAAAAAGTTTAATTTGCTATTCTGTTCAAGCTCCATTGCGAACTGGATTTTTACTATTAAAGGAATTTAAGAAATTAATTTAATTACTTATATTTCTTTCTGTGCTGGTCCACACGCAAAAAATATCGTTTACATTACGAGTAGATTCGCTATAAATATCTCAGCTATCAAAGAAGAAATAGGTGAACCCACTGGTAAGCAGTTTCTTGTTTATAAAACTCGCCATTAAACTGAAAATAATTCTATTCAATACAAACCTTTAACAGATTTTTTAATTATATTTATCGTTTGCTAGTTTCTGAGTTAGCATTGATATAGGATAGTACGGGAAGTATAGCGTTATTTTCTTTGTGAATTTTCCGAAGGCCATAAAGGATGGGAGCTGAAGGGTTCATAATCCCCAATTTATACACCTCGTTGTTTTGAATAATAGTAGTGCATTCTTTTTAAATTAGAGATAATTTTAGATTGAAATTTGTTTGTGGAATTTTTGCTAACTGTCCGTTGCTATTTAAGATTGTTTGTAGCTTTTCATTATATTCTAATTTAGTTAAAATGGTGTTACCTTTATCCGCTTTATGGAGTTCCAAAAGTTCATTCTCTTCTATTAGTGTTATATTTCGGCGAATCGAAAACATTTGCTAAACTATGTAGATAGCCCTGTGTTGACAAAATCCTTCTTGTTGACATTATGCGGGGAATATTTTAAACCTTTTTGAAGAATATTTAATTCTTGGTCACAGAAATTGACATTAGTTAAGTTACTTACTCTAGCAAAGAAAGTGAAATTTTGTTCAGTTTGTGGAGTATCCCTAGTTACTGTAATAATATTTCTTTCATCTATTAAACTGTTAACGTTAATCTTTATTTTTTCATAACTCACAGTTTTTAGTTCACTACTTTACATAATGATTCTCTTGTATATGCAAGTGCACATATATTTAAGACTTAAATATATCACAGGGTAACAGATTAAATTCAAAAAGTTATGATAGATTTTACTACATTTATTCTTGTTAAGAAGCTGTGTCTAGGTACTTTGTATAGACCTCCTCATGCAAATTTACCATCCTGTATCGAAGATATTGAAAATGTTTTAACCAATTTTTTACCGGACTTTGATTATGTGTTATTTAGGGGAGATTTTAATGTGGATTTTTTAAATCAGAACAGTAACCATTTTATTCAATTTGATTCTTTACTTAATAGATATGGCTTGCATCAACTCATTGAGCAACATACTCGAATCACTAGTACTTCTAGAACTCTCATTGATCTTATTATTTCGTCTAGTCAAGAATTAATCTTAAATACAGATGTACTTAACATGGAAGGCATATCGGATCACTGTTTAGTCAATTGTAATATAAGAATAAAAAAACTTAATCAGCCTACTATTTTTCATACGTTTCGTGACTTTTCTGAATTCGATTATGATTCTTTTGTAAGAGATCTTAGGTCAATTGATTTTGATTGTATTTTTAATTTGGAGAGTATCGACGAGATGACTAGTTTCTGGAACCTTAATGTATTATATTTGTTTGATATACATGCACCTTTTAAATCTGTCAGGATAACTAGGCCTCGTGCTCCCTGGTTGACCGATAACTTAAAAATTATGATGAAAGTCAGAGATAAGGCATTATTGAAATATAAAAAAAGTAAGACTGACGCGGCTTGGAATGATTATAAAACTATTAGAAACTTGGTTAACATTTCCATCAAATCAGAAAAAAGGGCATATTTAAATTATCAATTTAAAAAAGACCCTAAACTATTTTGGAAAACATTAAAATCTCTAAATATTAGTTCTGATGTAGGAAACCCATCTTCTTCAGTTGCTGATGCAAATGCATTTAATGATTTTTTTATAAACAGTGTACCTCGCATACATACTGGTAATAATGATAACTTCATATCTAATAAATATGAAAATAACAAATACCCTGAAGTTTCGGCTGAATTTACTTTTGAAACGGTATCTGTTGAAAAGGTAGAAAAAACCATAACTACCATTAAATCTAATGCCAAAGGAGTGGATGGGATTGACCTCAGGATGCTGTCTTTAGTTATTCCTCATTTAAGTGAACACCTAACGTTTATTATTAATAAATGCCTAACAAATGGAAATTATCCTGAGCTTTGGAAATCTGCGATTGTTGTGCCTGTACCTAAAATTGGTAATCCTTCACTCGTGTCACACTTTAGACCTATCAGTTTATTGCCTATAATTTCAAAAATTCTTGAAAAAATTGTCTCTGAACAGCTACGACTATTTCTTGATAAAAATAAAATATTACTATTCACTCAGTCTGGCTTTAGAGAGCATCACAGTACAACCACTGCCCTACTGAAGGTCACAGATGACATTTTTACGGCCAGTGATGTTAGGAAAAATACAGCTTTAATACTCTTAGATTACAGTAAAGCGTTTGACACCTTAGATCATTTTATTCTTTGTTCTAAATTAACATACTTTGGTGTATGTAATAATGCAATTAATTTTTTCAAAAATTATCTATCTAATAGAAATCAAAAAGTTCTCGTAAATGGTAAATTTTCAAATGTTGTTAACTTGAATAAGGGGGTTCCTCAAGGAAGCATCTTGGGTCCATTGCTGTTTACTATTTATACAGCTGATTTTTCAAAGTTTTTGAATCATTGTAATATGCATCAGTATGCTGATGATACACAAATTTACTTTTCTTTTTGTTTAAAAGATATTGATGTTGCTGTGTCAAAAATAAACTCTGACCTGCTTAATATTTCTAAAGTTTCTACGGCGCATAAGCTAATTCTCAATGAATCTAAAACAGAGCTATTAGTGTTTGGAACCCACAAGGAGAATATTCCAAATAATATTAATTTCAACATTATTGTTAATGATGTTTCCTTAGTTCCTACAGACTCGTGTAAAAATCTTGGACATTATGTAGACTCAAATCTTAGATTTACCACGCATGTTAGCAGTTTGTTACAAAAATCATATTGTAAACTGAAAACGCTGTTCATTCATAAAGACTTCCTTAGTTCAGATGTAAAGTTAAGGCTTTGTGATGCTTTAATATTAAGCAACCTTGCTTATTGTGATATTGTCTTTTGGCCTGCGCTACTGAATAAAGATAAACAAAGTCTACAAAAAGTCCAAAACACCTGTTTGAGATTTATTTATAATGTGCGAAAATTTGACCACATTTCGGAAAAACTCAGAGAATCCCATTGGTTAAACCTAGATGAACGCTTTCAGCTCCACATGGCATGCTTAATTTATAAATTAAATGATTTACAATTACCTGACTACCTACTTACAAAATTGGTTAAAGGCAGTTCTACTCATGATTGTCCTACAAGGTCTCGAGACTTATACACTGTGCCTAGACATAGCTCTGCCCAATTTGAGAGGTCCTTTACTTACAATGCAATTAAAATATATAATAATCTGCCTATAAACATTAAATCTGTATCTAGCTTACCTAAGTTCAGAGAACATATCAAAAACTTTTTATTTAATAATAGAAATAATTAAGTTTATTTTGTGTACGTATTTCACATTGTCGGGTTAATACGATAGCACCGTATTTGCGTATCTGTATTGGGTGGGGCTCTGTGCTTGGGGGTTGTCTGGGATTGCACTGTGGGATGGGACGGGTTGTTGCAGGTCCTGTCGCAATGTGTTACAGAACATGTAGTTGCCTGTCTTGTTTTCGCAGTGTAGTTTTGGGCGATGTTTTGGCATGGGGCCGCGCTAGACTTGGGTATGCGGGGGCGGTGTAGTCTTATTTTTTGCTGTAACCCGATAGCATATGGTTATTTTATGAAAAGTGTTTTTTAAACAATATATTACGTTGGAATGGTTATGTGGAAGAGCAGCGTTGTTGAACATCGCCATTCCCTTTAAAAAAAATTTGTATTAATATTCTTTAAATGATAAATAAAGTCAATTTATTATTATTATTATTATTATAATATTTTAAAATTGAACTGAATTTTATTGTTTTATTCAAAGAGGTTTAAAAAGACTAGAGGTAACAAACAGTGGAATTTGCAGTGCGCGAAGGCTGCCACTTTTCCAGGTTTGGGTGAGGTAGGTAGGGGAAAGCACAGGGACGCACTAAGGCTTTATGACAACTCTTCTCAAATATGATGATTTTTTATCTCAGCTTTGTATCCAGCTACACAAACTATGAATCAATTTGTTGATAATTTGTTTGAAATAAACTGATACAATTTAGAGGTTAGCATCAGTAACAGTTTTGTTTTATAGTTTTCAGCATTATTTTAGTTATATAGTATTCTTCTCGTCATTTTTTATGTCGTTACAATGTCATAAAACGGTTTTATGGATACAACATAATAATTATATTGTAGGAGACGTACAACACGAAACAAAACATTTTGACTGTAACTTAAGAAAGTTATAGCTTTATATTTATTTTTGTTATTTATCTAGATGTAGTCCTTTGCGTTTCAAATATAAGAAGTTTTTTTGGGTATATTTCTTTAAATAACGCAATAAACAACATCCAGACTTTTAAAATATTTATTAAAACTATTTACATTGTGTATCTTGGCTTCTAAAACGAAATTCAAATAAAAATACAAGTATTGAAAATGATGTGGTTTTATTTAAAAAAAAATTACGATTTTTATATTAGGTAACCTATGCATTGTGTATTTTAAATAATAGATGATACTCTACGAACCTACATACATACCAATGTAATTAAAAACAAAGTTTCTAACAATCATTTATTTAATGATTGACATAGACATAGACATTTATTCCATTTCAATTCATATATATAATGTATAAAACAGGTCATACAAATTACATGTTAAAAGAAAAAAAACATTACATAGTAAAAATAGACAAATAGATATAAAATATAAATATTAATTTGATGAGTTAAAGTGCAAATATTCTTGGATCGAGTAAGGGTCAATGTTGCATACATATTGGAAGGTTTGTTTACTAAAACACTTAAGATTGACATTATTCTTTATATCGATGGGAAGTGCACTGAAAAATTTCAGAGCTGCATAAGCTGGTCCTTTTTCAGTGTCAGTCGGTGCACTGGATAGGCATAGTTGCATTTGTGCCTGGTATCATATATGTGATTTATGTTCACATCAAGGAACTCAAGATTGTTCCTGTGTAGATATACTAAACCGGAGTAAATGTATAAACCAGGTATTGTTAATAATCTATTTTTCCTGACACAGCCTAGCAACTCTTTTCTTAAAATGGCGAAGACTTGTCCTAAGCCTCTTTATTGTTTTACGAGCTGTAGACAACTGAGACTTCAGTTTTCGTCTTCGGGGTGTTACAACCTTAAAAAAATATACATAATTAATAAACAATATTGTAGCCTATTGAAAATAATTTTTGATAAGGAACAAACTCGTAAGAGCAATTTTATGATTGAATATGTTTGTTTGATACCTAAATGTGATAAAAGCACAAAGTGCTACTAAATTTTTGCCCATACCTTTTTTCTGAGGCAATATAGGTATAGGCATCACTTTATAGAAAAGAAAGCTGATGTCAAGCCCGTTAAAATGAGAGTTATTAAAAGTCTCCAACTTTTTGTCAATTTTTCTTGATTTTTCTTGTATACCTTCATATTTTTATTTTGTATTAAAACAATTTACTTTTATTCAAAAAATTATTGTTTAATACCGTTTTAATAATAATAAAATGCAGTTTAACAGTATACTACAAAAAATTTAAATTTTTTGGTAAACTTTCAATACTTTAATAAAACTATGTTTTATTATCATAAAAACAGTACTAAACAATCATTTTTTGAATAAAATTACATGTCTTTAATACAAAATAAAAATATTAAGGTAATCAAGAAAAATGGACAAAAAGTTGTAAACTTCAAAAAATTATATTCCAATTTTATCGGAAAGATTTTTAGTAATGCTCATTTTAACGGGCTTGACGTCAGTTTTAATAAAGTGCAAAAATTAAAAAAAAAAATGGGTTTTTTGCATTTAATTTGCACAAATTTTTTTTTTTTCTACTTTACAAGATGCCACTTCTATAGGAAATTTAATTCTCTACAAAAAATCTTAATATATGTCTGTACTAATAATGCACAGTTTTTGAGTTGTTTTCGAAAAACTGAAATGATGACAAATTTACCCCGTTCTCAAAAATGCAAGCCTGAATTTAGTAGCACTTTGTGCTTTTTTTATATTTAGGTATCGCACAAACATATTCAATCAAAATTGCTCTTACAAATTTGTTCCTTGTTGCCCCTTTTATTTCCTTATAATCAATAGCCTATTGGCACTATTATTGATTTTTTATTAATAGATGTTACGTAAGATGTTTATTTATTTATTTATTTTTTAATTTAACATACCCTCTATTACTGAATGCCAATTTTAAATAATAAAGGTCCTGGCAATGCTGGCTGAACAACTTATATAATATGTTTTTTAAACAAGTATACTTTACTTTTCAATAAGTTAAAAGGCTTAGTAATAGTAATAAATAATAAATGTTACTCATTAACTTACTTCAGAGTGCTCTCCAATAGGAGAACTTGGGGGTGTTTTATTTTCCACAAAACCCAAACTAGTAAATGACCTTTGTGGCAATTCTGTCCTTTGTATGTCCTGATAGAATCCAGTACTTGTTGATAGTCGTGGTTCGTTTAACAATGACATAGCAGCACTCGTCGATGGTTGAGATGAAACAGATGCAGTTTCGGTCAAGCTTTCACTAGTATCCTATAAAAAATAAGTTATGTATTATACCTACGGTTTATATTGTTTAAATCATTTTGATATTTGATCTACAGGGTCTTTCCTCATATATTGACACTCCTCCTGTAGACTTTATTTTAGGAGTTATCAAAAAAAGATGAAAAACTAAAGGTTTATTGATTTTTCTTAATTTTTCATAATTTGCAGTCAGAAAAAACAAGTGAATGTTTTGAAAAATTTTTAAAAAGAATTGGCCCCTGGAAATTTTTACATTCTCTATATTGATTTGTTTTTCTGTAAGAAAATCGTAAAAATAAATCCTCGGAAGAATGTAGGTACCTATAATAGTAGGTATACTATTATTTTCAAATACACAACAATTTTTTAATTATATTCTCGAATAAATTTAATAGGTGTTTATAAAATAATTTGTTTACCTATATGAAAACCGTAAATAAACAAAAGTTACGAATAAATACATTATTGTAAAAATAATATAATGTGTGAATAAAGTAATAATTATATATTTCTTTCGAATCTACTTACCATAATGTCCATAGGTAAAGCATTTTGCTTTAAATGGAGTGAAAAAGGTGACTTCTCAAAATCATAAGACTCCTGAGTAAAATGTAAGTGGCATACATTAGAATTTACAAAAATATCTTCTTTCTCCAAATTTAAACATACTCTCCAAGCCTCTCTTCTCTCAGTATCCTTTGGAACACTAAAAAATAATACAATCTTAAAGTAGGTACCTATTAGGTATGTAAAATCGTATAAAACGTGCTACTTTTAACATTAAATATATTAATCAACATTTTGCAATAATTAATAATTCTCTTTGCAAATCATATGAAAATGGGAAATACGGCTCTGTGTCTCCTTAAACAATCGAATATGGCGTCCAAAACAAACATGTTTATTAAGTAACTTACCGAAATAAATGAATAGATGATTTATCCCTCACACAGTTTGCACTTTTGTGGTAAACACAACTTTTTACAACACACCTGGGCATTTTTTCACAAAAATAGTCACTGAATTAAAACTCACTTTCACAACGAAAATCGAAGTACAATACAGATACGATCAAACTGTGCATCAAGTTAACGACACACTGACTGTGATTGGTGGGTGACAGCAGTGGGGAATTGGCAGCGTGCGCCGTGAACTATGTTCTATCTTCTCTTTTTATAAATCTATGGTTTTATTCTTTTGATTGCGTTAATAGCTCAGTCTGCAAAAAACAGATAGCAATATCTGAGAATAATACATTAATGAAAATGCTCGTCAAGCAGCAAATAAATTTCGTTGACATCTGGTTTACAAAGCAAATAATCTGTGGAATGCTATATTAATAAGATAAACAAAATACTCGCTGTATTTTTTCCACTTGTGGAGAGTGAGTGAAGTAATTGAAATTGTTAAGCTGTTAAAAACCTAAAGAATCTTTTGGATGATATGAAATACCAATTACATTAATAAAAGAAAACATTACATTTTAAAGAAACCTTTAATGCATATTATAAATTTAGTACTTTCCCATGGGATATTTTCAGGTAAATTTGAAATAGTAATTATTAAACGGCTTTTAAGAAAAGAAAGGAGATAAATATGACACTTCAAATTATACACTTATTTCACTTTTGCCAATATTATCGAAAATATTAGAAGCACTAGTTGAAAACAGTTGGTTACATTATTTAAAAAAAAAAAATAGAATTTTAACGCCATTTCAGTTTGGATTATAATAAGATTGTAACACATTTGATGCGGCATTTTGCTTAATAAATTATATTACATATTATATTAATAATATCCTAGAAAATAAACATATTTCTATGCGATTTGTCAAAGGCTTTGGACTGTCCACTTTCATAATACAAAGATCTGCGCATATCAGACATTATGGCTGATCCCAGATAAATGGAAAAAGCAATATTACGGAACTAAAAGATATCAAATTTGAAGTACACCTGAGGTCGTATTAGGTCTAGTGTTATTTTTAATATGCACAAATGATCTTATAATATATGATTTGCAGAAAGCAACTACTCGGCGGGCAAATACCCCGACCTGCATTGAATTACACCTTACAAATCATGAAAGAATGGTAACCAATATCATTTGTCAATTCCCTGATCAGACATAGACCGGTTTAGAACTTATTAGTTCTCATCAGCATGCCATAGGTCATGGAATAGACAAATGATAGCGGCCAACCTGCTAGTTTTATACAAACTATAGTAAATTGAGTAGTGGTGAAACCTCTCAACCTCTTTGTAAGGTGTAATTCAATGCAGGTCGGGGTATTTGCCCGCTGAGTAATTGTTTCCTGCAAATCATATATTATAAGAGTAGGTTAAGTCTACCTAGGACTGAGAGGTCGCCGCTCTCAGGTACTTGCAGAATCGCAAGTCGCTATACACCCATGGAGACATCTATGGCAATTGACCATTTGAGCGGTTTCACTTACCTCTCACCACTACACAAATGATCTTGTTGACATTTTTTTTCGTTAAAATTTTCAATGTTTATCGAAGATACTAGTATCATAGTGATAGATGATCATTTGGACGACCTTTAAGTTAATAGTGAAGAAGCAATGAGCGCTATTACAAATTGGTTTCACGCTAATAAACTGCTTTTAAATGTTGACCAAGAAATGAACATAACGTTCGAAAAATCTCATACGCCATAAATATTCAAACCGATTTAGGACAAATAAAATCAGTTACTGGTACTAGATTCTTAGGAATATATGTTGATAAATTATTAAATTGGTTGATACATATCTTTGATTTAAACGAAATACTTGGAAAATGAATTTATGCTATAAAGTATTTTAAAGAATTTAAAAATGTTACCTTGTCTTTCAAAAATGTATTTGTCAAACTTTAGGAGTACATAGCGTTAGAGGTGATCCACCCCTGGTTTTCTAGACAAGATATGAAGGAAGCCATATTTTTGAATAAAAGTTACTTGTTATGCATGCTGATCAAGTTTTATTAAAATCGATAGAGCAATTTTAAAGTTACAAGAAAAAACTTTCTTCAGTATGTAACCTTTAAATTAAGGAGGTCGCCGTAGACAAAGAAATATAAGCACTTTTATTGTTATTTTGACCGAGACTATACGCTCTACATCCTTTCGGGTTACCTTGTAGAACATTGTAGCTCAAATATCGACGAAATATTACATTTGATATTACATATTACAGTCTTATGGATTTTAATTTTTTCAACAAAATTTATTTGAGAACAACTAATTGGCTCCCCTATATGTAATAATTTACTGTCAACATCTAAAGAAAATTAATAAAGTTAAAACCTTACCCATTGCCTACCTACCGAAAACAAAAATTGATAGACTTTTGCAGTACACCGTAAACCAACAAACACAAACGTTATGAAATATAATAACTTACAATCGACGAGTCGAGGGTGACAAGTGAACAAATATTTCGTAAGTCTAAATTCAATATATTACTACATAGGCATAGTATAAGCAAATGTTAAAGCTTGGTGATCCATGGCTTATATTTAAACATAAGTTAGATTTTCATCGACACTCAATCTACGAAGATGTTTATATATATTATTAATAATTTCGAAATAATCATATTTTATTTTTATTATCCAAATTTTATGGTATCTGACAAGTAGCTCGTTTAAATCTCTAAAAACGTGTCCTCTTTTTACCATGCGACAGTAGACAGTTTGTTGTTATCTATACAAAGTGTAGAGCTTGTTAATTTCCATTCGGAAGGGAGCGCGACAGTGGCGAATTCTCAGCTGCAACACTATTAAGATAACCCAATGGCCAGGTTAAAGCGAAGAAATTGCCTTTCCTCTTTATGCTCATAATCTTATCTCTAAATGTGTGTTAAGACGTTTACTTGCCATAAACTATGCAAGATTAGCTTTATTATCATCGTGGAGAACAGCTATTATTGTTAGTAGGTAGATTAGACTGATTTGGCATTATTATATTATTTTTTTAATTTCCTTTAAGATTTAATAATCGCAGACTTGCATAAACTAAAAAATACAGAATACTTGATATTATTTCAGCACTTTCCTAAAAATAAATAAACAAATAAATAAATAGTTCATTTCCCAGTCAGAAATTAAATTTAAAATTATACATTTAAAAATTATTTACTATATATGCATATTAGGGTGGTCCTTATCTATATGGGAATTTATTTTTATTTTAAATTCAGGCAGTCTCACCCCTTAAAATTTTTCCAAGTAGAAAAAGAAAAAGCCCTGCAAAAGCTGAACTCAATCAGACAACTGTAAGGCGTGCCTTAACGACCTTGTTTTGGAGATCGATATAGGAAAATATTCAAATAATAAATATATCATCAAATGCTCACAAATTTATAAAAATTTATTGAAAAACCAAAATCAACACGTGGTATTAGATATATAGAAGAGATGAAAAGAATCTGTGACTTTAAAAAAACTGCCAAAAATTAAATCTAAACATTCGATTAAAGGGCATTTTTGCTACTACGTGGGAACTTCTTAGTAAATTCTTTACAACTTATAACAGAAACTGTTTTTGATCCTCTTTCTTTGTTAAAACGTTATTAAACTCCTCCATTATATTAACACCTCTTCCGGCTGTGTCATTAACCACTTTAAGGTTTTTAACGATAACCAGTCCCTTTTGAAAAACTTCGAGATAGGCCCAAGTAGAAGTATGCTGTTTCAAAAACTCACAGGGAATCGTTTAAAAAATGCTGCAGTATTTTTTGAAGCGAAATGTTGCAGTGGGTGATTGATGTAAGTAGTAACATTTTTTTCTCGAATTGTAACACGTTTTGTATGATGAGAAGTGTCCTCTCCACTGTCCTCATCCTCATTGACCTCATCTAGCGTCATCGCTTTTAACAAGTTCAATTTTTGTTTCCAAGAGGACACTCTCATCGTAAAATGCCAAAGCAATTGACTCGTCCGTGAGATATCAGAGGTGCCCACAAAACTTTTTTAAAGCTTTTCTTGATGAAACCTCGTGCATGTTTGTATAAGAAAATAATTCTTTAAGAAGATTGAGATCTTGAAGTGGTATTTTAGCTGCTACTGGACAGCAAAATTAGGCCTTTAGGTACAGATGGATGCGAAAAATGCAAACAACGTCAGTCTGAACTGATTACTGAAGATAAATATCTTGAAACAATAAATGGCCTTGGCCATCTACCTTGCATGGTGCAAGGCACCCGGTATCCTAAACGATATTCCTCGGGGCGGCTGACCACCCAAAAATATCACTGCAAGCTCTAATAATTCTTTATAGTCTTCCCTGAGATGATGCAGTTGCGACTGGTTGATACAAAATTACAAAATGCGATCACGGTCATCGCCAATCAATTTGAGACCATGCCTGCTGACAAGCACGGCATACGGACAGGTCAGGTTAGGTTGTTGTCATGTTACTTATAGGTTATTTGTTAGTTTTTACACATACAGAAACCCAAAAAAAAATTTATGCCTTTCCACAAAACGATATGAAATGTATGGAATTTTCAGCGTGTTAGATAATAGCTATATCGCGACTTACGTGAGACAAGGTTTCCCATCATTTGATTTGTCTAAAATTATGATGGGTTTTATATGTTTATAAAAGGAAAAAATTTAGAGGGTGAGACAATTGAAATTCCGGTTTTCAAAAATAATGACCACCCTAATGCATATACATATATCTGTGAAGTATGCAGTTAACGGACTAGGCAGACAGTCACGGACAGCACAGATAAAAATGAGTCGATCTAAATCACATCTCATTAATATAATCACAGAATGATATATGTGTAAGAAATTATTGAAGGAATTCAGCTATACTATAATGCGGTTGGCTGAGGAAGTAATGTTTTATTTTATTTTTAAAAATAGTTCTTACTTTAATATTTCTATATTCCTGTGGTAACTGGTTATATAGCTTAATGCCCATTGTCCATGTAATACGGGCCCTTCTCATACAAAGTGGAAGTATATTTTGGGATACTAAATGTGCCTGGCGGGTATAGATATGTGAAACGTTTATTGAGCTGTTTGTGGTATATTTGTTTAAGTTGTCATAGACAAATAATATTGTGTTATAAATATATAGAGAATATATTATCATAATGCCAGATTTCCGGAAAAGTGGAGAACAATGATCATTATAATCAGCATGATTCATTGGTCTAATAATTTTTTTTGTAAAATAAATAGTCTGCTGACTTCAGTATCATTGCCCCAAAACATTATTCCATAGGATAACTGATTTTGTACACATGCAAAATAAAATGCTTTGCATGATGTAAAGCTGACGAAATTTCTAATATTTAATAAGGTGAAACTCGCACTGTTCAGTTTTCACGCTATTGAATTAATACGGTTTTTCCATCTACAGTTTTCATTAATACACCGATAAATTTTGTGTTCAATTCTCGTTTAATAGAAGTACCATTATGTTTAACAAGGAGGCTAGAACTTACTTTATTGGTATGGTTTTTGAAATATATAAAATTAGTTTTAGAAGTATTGATCATTTGGTCATTTACCTGGCATGGTATGACATTTTAAAAATATAAGATGTAAGGAACTAGATGAGGCTCATAATTCTTTTATTTGTTGCAATGTATCAAGGAAGGAGAGATGAGGCCCTGCAGTTTATTGTGGAATCTGAACCACTCTTGGGGCAATTTTTTATAATGAAAAATTGTTTCGACTTGCGGGCCTCGAACCCACTTCGTTAGGCATACTCAGTTTGCCAGCCATTACCATTACCATTAAAAACATCTTTATTAATTTAGCTATATACATTCCACTATCTAATATATTTTAGTTGTATCATTTATGTCAGTTTTGCAATTAAGAATTACCCGACGTGTTACAAAATGCAATAGCATCTAAACGACGACAGATCGCGGATGTTACGCCTTGAAATTTCAATATTAGATTTTTAACTGTATGCTGTTTTTTCAGGGATATAAATTACTGGTGCTTATACAGAAAACAAAGAAAACCTGCTTAAAATTTGTTCTATATGCATTTAAAAATACTCCGATTTAATGATTTAATTGGTAATTGTTGTCATATAATTCTCTATTGTATTATAAAAGAATTTATCAAGAGAAGCTCCAAGTATTATTCACAGATTTTTTATGTCTTGAGCTATACTCAATACTCATATTCTTTTGTAGTATAAGAACAGCAGATTCTGGTATATATATTTATGTGTAGGTTGGCTGTTATCATGCACCCGTATATTAGCCATTTCTCTGGTAAGCACCGATTGCTGTATTTTGTTTTTAAAATTTTTTTGTGAAGTTTCAGTTATAAAATATTTAATTATTGATATATTATTTTCCCTGTAAAATACAGCAATCAGTGTATAACGATTTGATTCAGTAAGGACCCTGAGAATTTTGTTCTGGGTTGTTTGAATTTTTTTGCATTGCGCGTCCGAGATTGTATTCCAGGACGCGCAAGGATATGTTAAAATCGGTCTTATAATTACTTTATAGATACTCAGCTTATTATCTAAAGTAAGCTTGCTCCTTTTTTGACTAGCGAATATACTCAAGGTCAACTAGGTACTATTAATTATTTTTGGGACATGTGGTCTAAAGCGCAGTCTCGTATCCAGAGTTACCAGTAGATACTTCACTGTGCTTTTTTTCTTTATGATTATGTCCTAAATTTTTATTTTTGTAATTATCTTATTGTTGGTAAATTTCCTATGAAGTGTAATTATTTCGGTTTTATCTGGATTAATTTTAATTTTCTACATCATAGTAACTCGTTAATTTCGCAAGATGATACTTGACTTTCTAAACAGCCGTTTGTGCGTAAAACGACAGCCCATATATCACGGTATCATCTGCATATAAAAAAATATACGCAATCAGTTAAGTAGGTGTATCTAACAAATATAAATTATACAATAGTGGCGATAATGTAGCCCCTTGGGGGGCTCCAGCAGACATTCTTTTACTTATTGAAAAAGTGTCATTGACATTTAACACAATATATCTAACAGTTACGTAAATTTTAATAAGAGCTACCATGTACAGGCATATTACAAGTATATTTTAAATTATAGATAAGGCCGTTTAGCCATACTGTATCATATGCTTTAGCTATATCTATTAACAACAGAGTCTTGCATTGTCTTTTACTATATGCTAAGAATGTATCTATCACCACCTTACTTAATTGCTAGCCAGGCGCTTTAGTACACTGAGCTACCGTCCCCTGATTACATTACAAACACAATGTAAATTAATAGCAAAATAAGTTCCGGTTTTTGATAAATAAGTGCTCATCGGTTAGAAGCTTCAAGGTCCGGGCAATAACCGAACAGTTCATCCTCAGGCATCTCGTTTAAGACATATATATGATAAAGAAAAGCAAAATAATTTCTGTGATCTCTGATTTTGGGAAAATCTTAACTAGAATGAGTTTATAGATATATCAATTATGTGAAAAAAACTCAATCTTAATACTTTTGTTTGAGATCGGCAAAAGCTCATCACTCTAACTCAATGCTTAGGCAAGGTGCCAAGACTTGTCTCGCTGTCAATTACAGTATCTAATTTTTCGACGTCTACAAAACTTGATTGATGAACCTGAACGAAAATTTTCAAAACATTATTTGGCATTCTATCATTGAACTGAATTTGTGATAAGTTCCTTGTGAAACATCTTGACAATAATTGTTTTTAAGTAAACACTGCTCTTAGATGCATCAAATTACTATGTTTAAAATTCTCTACAAATGTTTCGGATTGTTACTCTTGTGGACTCTTGATAAAGTGTTTACTTAAAAACAATTATTATTCTATAATTGCATTAAAAAACTCAAATCAAAGTCTTTACTTTACATTATATTACTGACAGGGTTAATTCGATTCAAAGTTCGGGGTCTTTCTATATTTTTGCCAGCAGCAATTGTATCTAAGAAACCTTCCTTATTTTACCTATTACGTTTTTTGTTTATTCAGTGTTAGGAAGAAGGAAAAATCTATATTTCTTAATATATCCAAGCACCTTGTATATCAGTGTATGCGCAGAAGCTATTCAACCTTACCATCCTTCGGAGAGGATGTAAAGCCGTCGGTCCCTTGTCTATTAAATGTTAGGCAAGTAAAAGATCCCTACTCTTCCTAAGGGAAGAGGTTCGGCAAAATTCCTGGTTAAGGGTAGCTCGTCTACATGCGTCGGTGTTAGGCTTCAGTAGCGAAAATAGGCCGACGTTAAATAAATATATAATAAAGAAAAAAATTTCTTCTTGCTTCTAATTTATCACTCTGGGCAATTGCCCTGCCGGAACCAGCACAATTCCATGTATAGGAGGATATACATGTAACTCGATGCCATCGGAAAATATTCTGCATACTTTCCAAACAATTCATAGAATAGAATAGAAATTTTTATCCATCTGTTAAGTCACATAGTAGCGTGACTTATTAGACTAGTCGATACATTTGGAAACAAACATACAATAATAAACCTTAAACAAGTATTGTAAATATTTGTCTAAATAATAAAATTTTAGCGTTATTATCTTCAACATCTAAAATTTTAACGTGTAAGTAAACTTTCATGCCCTTCATATATCCTATTCAATTTCAGATGACGATGGAGGACGGAGACAAAACAACATTATACGTGGAAACGTGCAGACCTAGCTTGTATTCGCGCCAGACGCATCCAAACAGCCCGGATTACTCAGGTAAGTGTTATTACTGTCATTACTATCAGCGTCTGGTTAGGCTTTTCGACAGGCCACCTGAGCCCCTTCTATTACTAGAGATTATCTTGCAGCTTTTTATATTGAAAAAGTATGTGTTTTTTTGCTATTTACTTACGGGAGAAATAATATTTAATAGTGGACCTGTTGTACGTCAAAAAACGGGCGATTAAACAAATCTTACGTCATTGAGAACAGACGTATAGTACAAGTCAGCACTTTCCGACACTCAAAAAACGCAGCAAAAACTTTACGACATAATTACTATCGCCGCGGGCCATGCAGCATGCCTGTCATCAAACAACCCGACGCACATTAAAAACCTATAAAGGTAAGCGAGTCAATTTGCAGTCGAGATAGCACAAAGAGTGATGGTATTTTAATGAGCTTGTAAAGCTTTAGTTGCGTTTTTTTTAAGTGCAGGAAATAAACTGAACTATACATGTGTATCGAAAATAATATATCAACATAGATAAAGCGTATTTACCGGAATTCGAAATTTTGATTTTTTTTTTTATATTGATCATTTCTTTTCACTAAATCAGACTGCCCATTTCTGTGCTTTTATTAAAATAAAATTCATGATATAAAAATTAACAGTTTTACCACAGACGTAACATTCGTCCTTTCTTTTTAATATTTGCCAAATGTGTTTATTTATTTTTGTTTTACATACCTATTTATTACGGTTTTTGCAAAAATGACATTGTGCCATGAAGCTAGCCGATCAAGGTATTCAAAAAATTTCACTGTAACTGAGGTAATTAACATTTTTTTTGTTTATCTCTACAGCTTTGTTTATAAATAGTTTTAACACTGGTGTTACAAAACACCAGTCACGGTCCGAGGAAAACAAATTCCAACCAAAAGGTGCGTGAAGTACTTGGGGGTTAGACTGGACCAGAGACTGACGTTTAATACTCATGAGACGGTACGAGCGGTCTACTTCCTTTCCAGTAGTCGGTATCCGCTCATGGTCAGGGATAGTAGACTTAACAGACAGAATAAAAAACTGTTTTACACCATAGTGATCAGGCCGGCTATCACATACGCTGTTAATACTTTGCATCGTTTCTGTCCTCTCTCGTCCCTGTTGTTTCATTTTGTCTTGTTTGTTTTCTTTGTGTTATTGGCCCGTTTCAAATTCTTCGTCTGAAATCACACATCATTTAAGCCCAACATTAGAAAATAGCAGCCCGCTGTTGGAATTCTTGTAAGGGATTGGGATTGGAGTACCCGCACCAGCAGCCAAATTTTGTTACTGTTTCGTGCCATTAGTTTTTAGAGTGTTTTAATTGCTTTTAACCATTGTTGGCATTCATGAATTTTATTACCTATTTCAATTTGATTTTAGACAAAAGGTTTGTTGGTTAAGTTTTATTATTTTTTTTGCCGAACCAACCTCTCCCCGCCTGGCCCTTCAACCCCACGTATCGCGTGTTGGATGCAGGGTCGAGTCCGAGAACATATGTATAATATTTAATAAATCTGTTGGATTGGATTGGCGTTACAAAATGATATTTTTAACATAATTTGCAAACGTTAAAAAGGATGCTTTTAGTAGTGTTTATGAAAAAAAGTTCATTTTTATTGTGTTCTTATGACATTAAAATTATTATTAGTATTCATAGCGAGGTCGACACCAAGAAATTACAAAATGACTTAGTTAACCTTCACTCATGGTGTGACAAAATTGAGCTACTCCTAAATATAGACAAATGCTAGACTATCACTTTTAGCAGGAAACAATTTTTCATGAAATGAATACGTTATCAGTAATACGAAATACAGGCATACCGTCATTTTTACAAAAGGGCCGTGGGCCTTGGGATACTTGCTTGTGACCTTAAACATCCAACATGCCGCATGTGTACCAAATTTCAGCCCTCCGCGACATTTTTCAGCTCCAAAACAAGCCAAAATGCGGATTTGCCCCGGAAGGTAGGCAACCATGCTATAACCTCGCGGGGACTGCGACCGTGGCAACATTTCTCATAATGAAGGTCTAGCGAACAAGTGTACCAAATGTCAACGCTTGAGCATAAAATGCAAGGTGAATTCTATTACCCTCCGGACTATATAATATTTAGTTCCTGTATATTTGTATACAAACTTTTTTATTTCAAATTTGATTCTCCCTAAATTTTAGAAATGATTAAATTTCATATACCAAGTTTCTAGATTAAACCATATAATTTATTTTACTTAAGAACACCTCGAACAAATTTACTCAAACACTTTCTCCTGAAATATTGACATATCAGTTGTAAAATTGAGGATCTTAAGTAAGCAATTCTAAATAGCTGAAATTTATTTTTTTACTACTACTACTAATACTAAGTAAGTTTTTTTCCTTTTACAGTATTGGATTATATATTATTATTGTATCTACTAATGTTCTGTATTCGTATGTACAGGGTGTCCCAGATTTGAACAGACATACTCTAGTGGAAGATAGAGCACACTCAGCCGAGTTCAAAACACCTCTATACTTGGTTCAAGTGTGCTTTTAGAGGGCGGAATATTAAACATAGTATTCTTAGTCGCAAACACCTCTATAAATCCTTATTTTACTATAATACCTTATAGTAAAATAAGGATTTATAGAGGAGTTTGCGACTAAAAATATTATGTTTAATATTCCGCCCTCTAAAAGCACATTTGAACTATGCTAAGCCATATAATACCTAATAATACCTTATAGTAAAATAAGGATTTATAGAGGAGTTTGCGACTAAAAATATTATGTTTAATATTCCGCCCTCTAAAAGCACATTTGAACTATGCTAAGCCAAGTCAGGCTATTTATTTTTCGATTGCAACAGACACTGGACCGCTAGATGGCGCCTGCTGGCTGTTTTACATGTCGCTATTGTGAAAATACCGGGATGTACTATAGTCAAAGGATTCTCATGTCGGTCGTCGCATACCTACCTTGCACTGACGAGAGCCAACAGCTCGAAACTGCAGTCTGCAAGTGGTGTATGACGACTGGCAAGGGAGCTCCTTTAAGTAGGATCAGTCTTTCGGCTGGTGTTTGTTGCAATCGAAGCATTAGCGTTTTGATGGTAATATGCAATTATTACACTTAACGCGCCAGATTTTTAACTTTGGTTGCAGTCTGGTTACTTTCTTTATAGTAAAATAAGGATTTATATAGGAGTTTGCGACTAAAAATATTATTGTTAATACCTCTATACTTACCGTTGAATGTGAACCGTTTTTGAGTTACGGGGTGTTTTATGGTTTTTGACCAGAAATTTAGTCCGCCATATTTTTGAAATGACTGCACATATTTAGATAAAATTTGGTATACATATGTATACTCTTTTAGGTTAATAAATAGCTTAAGTGATTTTGGAAAAATTCAAGGAACGACCTCCATTTTTTAAATATCTTTATATTATTTTTCGGTAAATGTTAGTAAACTTTTAAAAAGCCTATGCACCAGTTTATAAAATAATGTCATAATATTTGATGGCACGTTTATGGTTATTCTTCAATAAATATTCAAAAGTATTGAAAGACCAAATTTGACATTCTACAAATAACACAGTCCACTTGCTAACATTCCATTTATTTCACGAATAAAAAATAAATAATAAAACGATGCGATTAACACATGACATTGTTGCATTAAAAATCCCAAGTAGGCATGTGTCAAATGTGTAATTTTACAAATAAGAATTGCTGTTCGCTCTTACAATAAGTGATAAAAAACCAATTATAAAACTAAAAATTTTAAGATGCCGTAGTAGTAGTAATGAAGAATATGCGGATATTATTTTTGTGTATGGCTTTTGCGACGGAAATGGGGGAGCTGCAAAAAGAGAGTATCAAAGGCGTTTTCCAAATCACCGTGTATCAGATCATAAAACGTTTTCAGAGGTATACCAATTTAGTAGGGAACATGGACAATTACCGTCAATGACAAAGCATGAATATGTTCCCAGAGCTTTTCGACAAGAATAGCAAATATTACAGGTTGTGGAAGATAATCCATCCATAAGTGTTAGAAAGATAAGTAATGAGATAGCAGTACCCTACAAGAGTATGGCGAACACTAAAGAAGGAAAATTTGTATCCATTTCATGTTGAAACAGTTCAACATCTAGAATATGGCGACGACGTTCCCCGCTTAACATTTTGTAGGTGGATTTTGGCTCACAGAAGAACAAATATCGAAAGTTCTATTCACGGATGAAGCCCAATTCACGCGTGACGGAATTAACAACTGTAGAAATCAACATGTTTGGACAACCAAAAATCCACATGCAGTGGTTCAGAAACATTTCCAATACAGATTTAACATTGGTATTTACAATAATCACCTAATAGGGACCCACATTTTTGAAGGAAGGCTAACTGGTGGGGTTTATTTAAACTTTCTTAGAGATATCTTGCCAGATTTATTAGAAGGCATCAATACTAGGAGTTTGTGGTTTCAGCACGATGGTGCTGGACCCCATTATTCTACATTACACCAACAGATGAATTGGTCACAGAGGTCCGGTAAACTGGCCACCTAGGTCTCCTGATCTTACACCTCTAGATAATTTTTTATGGGGTCATCTCGTCAGAGGTGTATAATGAAGAGTTCAATACACGAGAGTAGCTTCTAGAAAAAATTATTACTGTATGTGATAACATTAGAAATAATCTGAAGCGATTGACAAGTCAGTGAAAAACATATTAAAACATTCTCGAAAATGTATTGACGCTGAGAAATGGAATGTGTATTATTTTAGATGAAATTAAAGTAAAGAAAAGCTTAGAAACACTGAATGTCAAAGCAAAAACAAATAACAACCTCTTCTGGGGGGCATTTAGCTAAAATTAATAATATAATGCATAAATTGGTCCATAGGCTTTTTAAAAGTTTACTAGCATTTACCAAAAAATAATATACAGTGTGATGTTAACGACCCAAAGAGCCACATTTAAAAATAGAGGTCAGTTCTTGAATTTTTCCAAAATCACTTAAACTATTTATTAACTTAATAGAGTATAATATGTATACTACTAACTTTTATCTAAATATGTGCAGTCATTTCAAAAATATGGCGGACTAAACTTCTGGTCAAAAACCATAAAACCCCGTATCTCAAAAACGGTTCACATTCAACAGTAAATATAGGGGTGTTTAATTGTATAGTCCCTATAGTGAGTTTTTCTGTTGTGCAGTATAGCCATAAATAAATAAAAAACCAACAAACATCAAAATTTTACATGCAACAGTCATTTTCTAATTGGAAACTTAGTTAAAATGTCAAGCGGTGGATCCATAAGCTTACTTCCTATAAATAAAGAGAAATATATGTCATTGACTAAGGGAGCATGTACGTAATATTATTATTATAATTTTATGGAAATAATTTTTTTTAAGTGGAAAATATTAGTGTGCTATAAAAAAAATAACTATGGATAATACATTCCTTAGCCTTACTTGAATATAATATTATTCTTCAATTTTTGTTACCGTTACAATATAATTAAAATTTCGCCTGTATACCAGTAAATTTCCAAATTGTTCCAGAAGTGCCTGACCTAGTATGCCAAGAGTATACTATCCCAACACATCAGATAAACATTGCAGCTGCCGAGCAAGGTTTCTCTCAAACAACGCGGGCGCCTCCACCAATTCTGAACTTCCTACCGAAACCGCCGCCAGTTCCGCCACCCCCGGAGGGTTATTATGTTCAAAGAGATCTATGTGCGCCTCTTCCGCTAACTCCTTCCCCACCGCTGTCTCCACCATCGGCAGTATTAAGCAGGTGAGTAATGGAAGGACATTGTTTCAGTTTAGGTAGTTTGCAGATATGTGGAATTATTATAAAGTTTATTCAAGGTTGAGATATGTAGTACTAGTTCATTCGTTTCCACAAAGAAGACTAATAATTACTTATCAACTTATCTCATTAAAAATGTTAATTATATACGCAATGCCTCTCTTGTAAATAACAGAAGAGGTTATTCTAGGTGAGAAATTTCTTGTCTGTATGAAATGTACAAGGGGTAAAAATAGTTGTAAATCAACAGTTCTATCCATTGATTCAGATGATGATCCAAAGATAAATAATTAGTCTCGTGTATTGCATCATTGTCTAGTAAAATCAAATAAAATTTAATAGTCAGTAATATACAACGTGTATATAAAAAGACGCACATAATTGTAATGCCGGCATGATACTGTGTCAAACTGTGCAAGACCACTTACAAAAAGAAAATGACAACTCTTATAAAAGAAGGAAGATAGAAATAGTACAATACACATGATTTTCACATGATTGTGTACTTTATACAGAGATTTATTAAACAAATTGGGTGGTTAACATAACTTTAAAACTTAGAAAAGAATATTAAAATTTTCCAAGTATAGCCATAAGAGTAGAGGAAGTTAGCCGTAGGTCGGTCTCCCCCCACCACTGACCTTGACCTTGACCGTGCACCTGTGGTCCGTTCCTTCAAGGCCACGGTGGCACCGTAGGTTCGCATAGCATATACCGTGACCTTGACCTTGGACGGCCGCAGTGCGTTTCGACTTCAAGGGCGCAGTGTTGCTGTTACCCAGAACGATCACTTGCTGTGACCTTGGCCTTGGCTAACACTATTAGAGAATGCAAGGACGGAGCTTCCTCCTTGCCACGCAACTCGTAATGTGCCGTGGTTTGATATTTTGTGACGTAGTATATCTTTTCTATAAAAGAGTGAAAGGAGTTAATATGGGATCATTCTTAACGTCAATTTCCTAGAGTAAAGAAGCAAATATGTATTCGTGCAGTTTTTGTGGTGCAAGCTTCACTCGCAGTGACAATATGCGACGTCATCAGAGGGAGGCGTGTAACAGTTTAAATGGTAATGGACCGCCAGCAAAGAAAGTGAAATTGGATTCGAATCCATCAACATCGGTAATTATGCAGACGTGTTATAGCTGTAATGTGACTTTAACAACTAACCAAATGAAGTCTCATAAAAGAACACTACAACACAGAACAAATTCATGTGTACGTTTGATGGATGGTACAGAAATTGTTCGCAGTGCTTTCAAATATAGAATCATAACATACCGAGTGCATAGTGATAATGAGAAACTGGACTATATAATATTTTTCAACGAAATTCGACATAAAATATTGAATTTACTAGAAGAAATATTATTACTTCATAAAACTGTGAAAGTAAACATGGAGACATTTGCCAGCTATATATTACAAGCACAAGAAATAGCTGAAATTAAATCGTTTAATACGTGTAATAAAATATTGGATCAAGGTGTGGATTTAAACATTGCACTCGACACTTTTATAGACATGATGGTTGCGCAAACTACTGAGTTCCAAGAGCGTGATTCTGGTATGTAAATATCTTCTGGTATGTGGAATAACAATTGACATTTTTTTTTTATTTTTAGGGTGGGCCCTCGAACAAATAAAATTTGTTGAAATTAATATAAACAAGTACAGTCCAATGGGTGGTTCATCATATATCAAGTTACCAAAGTTCATCGCAAATAAGAAGGCCGTAGTGAATATAGAAAACCAGGACCAATACTGTTTTGCTTGGGCAGTCACTTCAGCATTGTATCCTGCAAATGGTGGTACATCTCAAATGTCATCTTATCCACATTATTCAAGAGTTCTAAATTTGACAGGTATGAATTTTCCAATGAAATTGAGAGACATTTCAAAATTTGAGGAATTGAATAATATATCTATTAATGTGTATGGGTTAGAAAAGAAATTCGAGAATAATAAAGTAAAATATGATGTTGTCGGACCTTTGCGTTATTCTCAGAAGAAACTACGTATTCATGTTAACTTATTATTAATTTCCGCGGAATGTGATCAGAATCATCATTGTAAATCGGATTGTGCTAAAACTCACTATTGTTGGATAAAAAATTTATCTGGATTAGTATCAAATCAAATATCCGCTCACGGACATAGAAAATATTTTTGTGATGGGTGTTTGCTGTATTTCTGTAACGAACGTCAGCTAATGTCTCACCAAACAAATGATTGTAATCATATTTACACTACAACACCATCGACACAATTTGGGGTTGATAAATATGGGAAACGTGTACCGGAAAATATATTAAAATTTGAGAATTTTGACAGACAAATGCAAGTACCATTTGTAGTATATGCAGACTTTGAATCCATTTTGAAACCGATAAATACTTGCGAGCCAAATCCTGAACGCTCTTATACCAACAAAACGTTTATTCATGAACCTTACTCTTTCGCGTATTACATAAAATGTTCCTTTGATAATAGCATTTCTAAATTTGAACTATATCGCGGATCTGATGCAGCAAAAGTATTTGTATCATGTATAGAGGCTGATTTAAGGGAAATTTATAATAGATATATGAAAGATGTAATCCCCATGTCCCCGCTTACAGCGATAGAAAGAGAAAATTTTGACAATGCAACCATCTGTGGTATATGTGAGAAGCCTTTTGCAGAAGGTGATATAAAGGTGAAAGATCATTGCCACTTAACTGGTAAGATACGATTCGGTGCCGCGCACTCGATCTGTAATTTAAATTATAAACTACCAAATTTTGTATCTATCATATTTCACAACATGAGTGGATACGATATTCACTTATTTGTAAAAGAGTTATGCGCTCATAAAGATAAAGTTGACGTAATACCACAAAACAAAGAAAAATATATATCTTTTACAAAACATCTTTACATGCATGATTACGTTACTGACAAGGGGGAAACAAAAAATAAATATTTGCGGTTACGTTTCATCGATAGTTTTAAATTTATGTCAGCATCACTACAAAATTTAGGGGAAAATTTAAATGAAGGTCAAATGGTTACAATGAAGAACTTTTTTACCGATAATGCAAAATTTATTTTAATGCGACGGAAGGGTGTATTTCCATATAGTTTCGTAGATAACTTAGAGAAATTAAATAATCGTGTTCTACCCACCAAGCAGGAATTCTATGACAGCCTAAATGAAACACATATATCAGATGACGATTATGAAAGGGCTAAAAATGTGTGGGAATTGTTTGAGTGCCAGAGTTTGGGTGACTATTCAGACCTGTATTTAAAATCAGATGTCCTTCTTTTGTGTGACGTATTTGAAAATTTTCGTAAAATTTGCGTGAATAAATATAAATTGGATCCAGCTCAATATTACACAGCTCCAGGTTTATCTTGGGACGCTATGTTGAAACTAACAGCGGTAGAACTTGAATTGTTAACAGATATCGATATGATACATTTTTTTAAAAAAGCTATACGCGGTGGTGTCAGCCAGTGTACAGAAAGGAAGCATATCGCAAATAATAAGTTTGTACCCAATTATGATCCCTCAGAACCGTCGTCATTTATCACATATCTTGATGCTACGAACTTATACGGTCATAGTATGTCCCAAGCATTACCAACAGGGGGATTTGAATGGCTGTCCGAAAGAGAAATTATCGACTTAGATGTTACTAATATTTCAGACGAGAGTCCACACGGGTATGTTTTTGAAGTAGACATACATTATCCGCAAGAGTTACACGATTTACATTCAGATCTCCCTTTCTTAGTAGAAAATATTATACCCCCCCAATCAAAATCAAAATCACCAAAATTAATCCCAAATTTGAATGATAAGAGACGATATGTTGTGCATTATAGAAACTTGAAACAAGCCATTGAAAATGGTTTAATGGTGTTAAAAACCCATAGAGTACTTAAGTTCAAGCAGTCGCCCTGGTTAAAAAAATACATCGATTTAAATACGCAAATGAGAAATTCAGCGACCAATAAATTTGAAAAAGACCAATATAAATTAATGAATAATGCAGTATTTGGTAAAACCATGGAAAATGTTGATAATAGAAGAGATATAAAGTTGATTACTCATTGGGAAAATGTTAGAAGAACTATAGGTGCAAACGCATTAATCGCTCGTCCAAATTTCAAATCTTGCACAATTTTTTCTGAGGATTTTGTAGCGATTGAAATGAGCAAATTGCAAGTAGTCTATAACAAACCAATTTACGTAGGATTTTGTATTCTTGAATTATCGAAGACGGTACTGTATAATTTTTTTTATGGTGTTATTAAACGTCAATTCGGTGCTAATGCTTCTTTGTTGTACACCGACACCGATTCCTTAATTATGAAAGTTTATACAGATAACTTCTATGACTTTATTGTACAAAATCCAGAAAAATTTGATACTTCTAATTACAGGGAGGGAAATAAATTTAATATTCCAAAAGGCTCGTCTGTGCTTGGGAATATGAAAGACGAATTCCCCGAAGATCCTATTATCAGCTTTTATGGTACTGGAGCGAAAGCGTACTACGTGCAATCGGTCGGTAATGAGTTGAAAAAAGCCAAGGGAGTAAAGAAATCTGTGATTGAAAAACAACTTACAATAGATGACTACAGAAAAATTGTTGAGCAGGGCGGGTTAATATTTCGTAAAATGAATACTTTCAGAAGTCACTTGCATGATATCTATACAGAGATGCGGAATAAAGTTGCTCTTTCTTATTATGACGATAAACGTTTTGTGATTCCCAATACCACTAAAACTCTACCCTGGGGTCACTCAGACATAACATTTTTTCAGAGTGAACCAGAGCAGAATTTAAAGTGGTTAATATCAGCCTTAAATAGTGTCGTTGAACGAAATGTTTTAAAGGATGATGATAAACTAGATGTGTTACTCAAAGCAATGAATGAGTTGAGTGATTAATTGTTAATAATGTTTCTACTTGTTAACGCAAAGGTCGACAATTATAATATTCAATTGAAAAATTCATTGTGATATTTCATGTTATGTGTAAGTCGAAGTAAGAGATATTTGTATGAAATAAAATGTTAATTTATAAATAAAGATTTAAATTACTAAATGGTATTTTTATTGTATGAGTACTGTAGGCAATAAGATAGAGAGAGACGATAGGAAGAGTGGGGTGGGAAGTAGGGGGTTAGTTAGAGTGTGTAGGGAAATAATTTGAACCAATAGGAACAAGAGTGGTAGGGAGTGGAGGGGTTAGTTCAGCGTTATGGGCTTCAGAGATGCTACAAAGATTCTTTCCGTCTCCAGCTCTCGAGTTGTAAGGAAGTGTGCAAAATAGTGCTGTCTGCTCTATTCCTAGCATTCTTTGTGTTCTGTGTTTTGTGTTTCGTGCCCGTTTCTCGTGTCCGTTTTGTGTTTGTTGTGACAATGGTAGGACAAAAAAAGATTGGTGTTTCTGGTGGTAGCGGTAAGGGAGGCGCTTTGTTGAGTGCTGTGGCTGCATACTTAATTAATTATATGCCAGGGCAAGACGACAATGGCGACGCTTGTCCGGGTAATGGTGTGGCGAACAATGGCGACGCTTGTCCGGGTAATGGTGTGGCGAACAACCAGACGAGCCCTGGCGTGGGTGACAATGGCGACGCTTGTCCGGGTAATGGTGTGGCGAACAACCAGACGAGTCCTGGCATGGGTTTACTACCGGATATTGAAATCCCGACGGATTTGACCGATTTGAACGATGATTTGCTGGGTGATTTCGATTTCTCCGAATTGGACGCGCAGGCTTTGGCTTCAGATGAAGCCAGAGCTAGTACATCTAATGGAGAGGCCTACCCGAACGCCGCGTGGTCTAGGTTCCCTACGGTTACGGAGACAAATTCTGAGGACGAATTTCAACCTGCCCAACCAAAGATTTATTCGCAGAAAGGCCAAAAGAAGATGACGACGCATCCTTCAACATCTACAAAGCAGCCGCAGGTAGAGAATACCGAGAAAGATGATGACGTGTCGATTCTTAGAAGAATTTTATCGGCGCAAGCATCTGTACCTGCTCGCCTGAGCCCTATTCCCGATGTTGGCTCAGACGAGGGGCAGGTAGAGATACCTGAAAAGCCTAAGAAAGCAGCAGCTAAAAATAAAAAGCCGTTATCGGGAAGGAAACCGGTGGTTAAAAAAGCTGCTGCAAAAAAGTCGGTAGCTAAGAAACCGAAAAAAGATGCTGCAAAAAAGCCGACGAAAGTGCAACCGGTATGTTCGAGCGCGCCGTTGCCAGGATGCTCTCATGCGGTGTTGCCAACGCAGGAACCCCGTAACCGTGCTCTGGTTGTGAATGAAAGTGATTCTGATTCACAATCGGAGTTATTCTCCCAAGAAGAGCAAAATGAAACTTTCAAAAATTTCTTGAACATGTATGAACAGTTGCAGCGGGAGGATAGGGAACTTAAAAGTGCAACTGATGATGACAGCAAATTAAAGGATCACGCGCAGTCCCTCAAAAGGAAGGCGGAGATGTTGAATTCTCGGGCCGATGAAATGCTCAGAGGCATTGCGAAGCGTCGCAAAGCCTCTGAGAGATGTACAAGGAAGCTAAATGCTATAAAAAAGAAACTGGGAATAAGGTAGTGCGTAAACACACTACAGAATGTTGCATTAAAAATGTTTGTACATAAATTTAGTATTAGGTTAGGGTTAAGAGAAAAAATGTAAAAAAATATAAAAGTAAAAATGTAAAACTGAAAAAAAATGAGGTTAGATTAGGTTAGAAAAATGTAAAAAATTGAAATGTAAAAAAATAGGTTAGGTTAGAAAAAATGTAAAAAAAAATTTAAATGCAAAAATGTGAAAAAAAAATTAGGTTAGGTTAGGTTAGGTTAGAAAAAATGTAAATGTAGAAAGTAATAACACCCCACCCCCCAACCCCCCCCCCAACACCCCCCCCCCCCCCGCGTCACGCGCTGGGTTATGGTTAGTTCAGGTTTATATATTTAAAAAAAAAAAAAAAAAAAAAAAAAAAAAAAAAGCGGGTCAAAAAACCATCTCGTCTTCGGAATCATCATTGGGCACAGTGTCCATCGACCATGTGGACGGAGACCTCTCCAATGGTTGGTATTCTTCTGGTGAGGTGGTGCTATCTGCTACACCACCCCTTGTCGCCTCTCTAACGCGCTGCAGGTAGGCACGATACCTTTCGCACAAAACGAACATGGTTGAAGTGGAAGATACAGTATTGTCTTGTACTTCAGACATGTTGGAGCGTAGAAAGTAAACTGAGGATGGTGAGGGCTTTCTTATGTATATATAGCCCCTACCACCACCCCCACCTCATCACTCCCCACCTCACTACTCACACAAATAAGAGTAGAAAGTGTCCTAATACTCATATTTTTAACACCATCAATATCAATAGCACTGTCAACATAAGCAATAATCGAAGTGAAACACAGATTTCTCTAGTAACATTGTGTTACTTACATTTAAATATTTAGTAAATAAAACAAAAAATAAGATTCAATTTAACGTTTATTTAACACTTAAACTAGTTATATAATATTTACAATAAACTAAAAATTAAATATATACATTTATTTATCACTAAAACTAATTACATAATTATTTACAATAAACTAAGAGATATATACATATTTACAAAAAAAAACTACAAATTATCTGTCCATATTGCAAATATTGCAGATTTCCACTCGCCTAATCTGATAGAGTGGATCTCTGCAAGATTTGCAATATCCCCGCCTGCCTCTCATTATCCTTGTAGTGGCATGGTAGTCCACATGACGATGTCTCCCAGGATCCACCCTAGACTGGTATCCCAGAAAACATCCGTGGCAAAGATTGTATTCCATACCACCCACTACTTGGACCGCAACAAAGGTCATGGTGGTGCAGAAGATGCCATCCATCGGGTTCACCCTTGCTAAATATTCTGATGTTATCCACCGCTGCCCTCTTTGGTGGGGAACATCTACGACGATACCCTCATCATCACTTGAATCGTCTGCACCCTCTTCAGCGTCAAAAAATTCCTCATCGTCTTCCTCGTCGCTTTCCTCATCGCCTTCCTCATCGTCTTCAACTTCTACCTCGTCGTCTTCGGGAGCAGCCAAGTCGTCCTCTACCTCTTCAAGGTACCATATATTGTTGAGGACATCTAGGGATGCTAACCAGTCCAGGAATCTGAGGTTAGCCCAACCAGCAGGTGCAGCAGCCATATTAATACTTGGAAACGAATATATAAGACAGTAGACGGAATGATCAACGTTGAAGTTTGCAAAGCAACTGATCTAACGTGGAGTTACACCTCCTCTTTTAAACATGTTGCTGGTGACGTCACATCATCTCTAACGACATACCATGGCTCTAATATCGGCAATTCCAGCGACTACTTAAACAAACAAGGCCATGAGGAGGAACTCCGTTATTATTCAGCTGTCATACCGTACACTTGTTTTTAAAACAGCAATGTCTTGTCCAAGAGAGTGGCAATCGAAACCAACAATCGCCGTATATCCATATAGTATGGATGGTGCAATTCTGTGCTATAATTGTTCCCAATTCTGGGCAAAGCAGCAAATTAATCCATGTACTGGACTATGTTCAAATTGTATAAAAGAAAATCCAGTGCCAGTGAATACCGTCCGAAAAGCAGCATCACGTGAGCGTCTGGAGCAAGAGTGCTACAAGTGTCTACAACCCACGACTCGTACAAATTTTGGAATTATCCGAGATGTTTGTGAGACATGCAAGGTGGAGCACCCATTGAGGCAGCGGTGTCTGGTTTGCAACAAGTACACTGGTGATTGTTGGAACAATATTTGCAGCAAATGCAGAGACGAGAAGACATACAGTGTTTTACTTTGTGAATATGTTGGACATATTTATGGAGGTGTGATGAAACACAACAGAGAATGTTTCTGTCAGGAAGCGTTACTGTCGAGACGGGGGGATTTCATCTGATTAATTCCATAAATATGTATTTGTATTTTTTCTGTATTATATACGTTTTAAATAAATATATTTAATCTATAATTCGTTGTAAATATTTTCTTCTCAATAAAATTTATTAAAATGATTTTCTTGATTTCATCTAATAATTTTTAGGAGTAAAAATTAATTCAAAAATTTTAACAAATTTGCATTTGTATATATTTTTTCGTTAATGTGTATATAATTACTAAGGCTTTGGAGTCTTATATGGGGAAAATAAATAAAACAAATATTAATGGAATACACACATTTTATTATGAAATTTCTAAACATAAGTAAAATATTAGTTGTTATAAATATACACATTTTATATAAAGAATGTGACAATATTAAATAAGAGCTGCTTCGTTAATCCAAGAGTTGTGGTCATTAGAGAATCCGAGCCACTTCACAAAAACCTTGTTCCCTCTCCTTCTTAAAACCTTTTCCACCAAGTAGACATCAGGGTATTTAGCTTTTTGTAGCTCCATTTCATAAAAGCACCCCTTTATTGGTTGGCCATGAATGTCCTGGAGTGTATATGTTGTGGGATTTGTTACATTTATTTTAACGATCTTGAAAAGTTCAGTTGAAAAATTTGGTGTGAACCCCTTTTCAAATATACCTTTATATTTACTGATTCGAACTATATCGCCAATACGAAATTTAGGTTTCAAAGCAATTTTAATGTGATTATAAGCATTTAAACGTGTAGTTGGTTTAACATCAGCAGGTTTCATACCAGTCGTACGATGTATTTTATTATTGTACAATTTTGTAATGTCGGATAGAATGTCAACCCATTTGTATTTACCTCTAGCTGAGAATTCTTTATATAACCAGGTTTTTAATGTTCGTATTACTCTTTCTGCAATTGCTGCTTTTTTCGTACTATACGTGGAGTAATGATTAATGATGTACTGTTTCATTAAAGCAGAAAAGTTTTTGTTGTAAAATTCCGTACCCTGATCGCTTTGTAGATTTTTAGGAGAATAATTTGATTCTTGTAAAATACTTCTCATAGCCTTAGTAATTTCAACACCAGTTTTATTTTTTAGAGGTTTAGTCCACAAATATTTTGAGTAACAGTCGATCACTACGAGAATGTATCGATAACCATTGTTTTCATCAGCGTATGGTTGCATTTCAGCTAAATCCATTTGCCATAAATCACCATAACCTTTGATTATTGTTCTTCTTCTACGGAAATTTCTCCTACAAGCTTTATGCAATTCGTTAACAACTTGTAATTTCTCATTACTAATCACCATAATTGAAGTTTAAGTCAGGCGTTTATATAGATAATTTAGGTCTGTTTTTTCACTTTTTTCCTAATGTAGCAGCGTTGTCCGTGACTTCAGCCACTATTTCATCTATCACTTGTTGATTACGATCGTTCCTCCCAGCTTGTGCCACAATATTTCCAAGTGATTTCTGTCGCACTGTCATACCTTTCAGACGGGATTCATCGAGAATGTGGTGCACTTTGCTTATTGCATCATATAAAATAGTATAATTGTCCTCGGTTAATTTCTTAACTCCAGAAATTTCTTTATTAATGTGTTGCAGAGCGTCATTAATCATCTCGGTAATTTTGCTGTGTACAAACTTACTATATTCAGTCCACTGATTCTCCATAAAAGCAATGTGTGACTTTTTAATGTCTTTCATACATTTATCGATATTTTCGTCTACATAGTTACGAGTTACACCATCTTTTTGATTTATTGGTTCACCAATGTTCAGTAAACGCTTATTTTGCATATCAAATTGATTATCTGCGGTAAGTTTAAAACCAATACCTGGAGGTCCATGTACGATAATCGATTTATTATTATTACTTCTTCGTCTACCGAACTTGTCAATTGTGTTGTTTACAACAGCCATTTCTGTTTACGTCTGACCCCGTTTAAGCATTTCACAATATTTTATACTAATTAAATAAGTGTGAAATGAATTTTAACTTCACTAATAGATTATCCTTTCTTCCCTCATTTCTTCCAATAAACTGACTATTTCGTTATTGACACCATTGTTACCAACCATTTTTGAGCTATAGAGCAGGCGTAGGCGGTCCACCAGTTCTTTCGGTTTATTCCAATATACATAGTCAACACCTCTATTATTGTATAATTTATTAATAGGAACACCTAAGCCAGTTTTAGATCTCGTCACAACTGTAGAAGATACCAATGGTTCTATAATATTAGTGAATTTCTTCCATTTAGCTTTATTCAAACCCTGTTTCATATCATAATTTTTATATGGTGCTTTTGTCTGTTTTAAAATCCCCCCATATAATTGACACTCTTTGTCGCCAATAATAGCCTCATTACTACGCGAAATTTGTGGTTGTTTCATAAATATCATATCATATAACTTAGGACTGCCAGAATACGTCCCCACCTTCTTAGTTCCACGCCACAATGTGATATTTCCATTAGAAAAGCGTATTTCAGCATTACCCATTTGTAGTTTTTCTGTATGGGGGTCTAAACGTACACCGTATATAGTATCATACCTAGCATTGTCGAATTTCAGATTTTCTAAATGTGTTTGCACTATATCACATTTTCCTTCTGCGCCACTAATAGAACTTTCTGAACATGGAGTGCTCATTAACGACGATCCCGGTGGTGTTTCCAAAAAATATTGTTGACTTGCATTTTTGTCACCATCTTCATCACTAGTTTCAGGTGTTGCTTTAAATGTACTAGTACTAGCTCTTGCACTTTCTATCGGTTGTGTTGGTTTCTGAGGTTGTGTTAGCGATTGGTTATGTGAAGCAGATGATATAACCTTTAATGGTTTTGTTATGGGTTCATAAATTTTTTCGAGTGTTAACTGATTCTCAACGTTTCTTCTCTTCACAGAGTTGAATTTTTTGCGCACTGAATCGGTGGCCTCAATCAATTCACGTTTCAGTCTTATTTCTTCTCTCATGTTTCTACCTATAGCACTACTGAGTTTATTCTCACCATTGTCATTCATGTCTAACAAATGCAGCCTCACTGCTGAAGTTATCCCGATGCTATCTGTAGACCAATTAAAATTTTAATTACAATACTTCATGGATATATGAAACTATCAAGTTCTTTGCGATATCTCCCTTCATTTACTTCTCTATCCTTGTCAATTACAAGAAACCCATATTTGTCTTTCCAGCACTCTGCACACATTTCTTGAAATTCTTTATAAGTCACATCCGGTGAGACATGGTCTGAGAAAATGTGGTGTAAATTCATATCATCCTGCTTAAAAATTGCTATGAAATTACTATTATCCCTTACCAACTGTTTAGGGACGCGGGAATACGTTTGTGCCAAATAGAAACAATCTACATGTTTATGACGCCCCATTGAGAAGTATGCTCGAATAACATCTTGCTTTTCACATATAACATCATCAAATATAAATATAGACTCAGGCTCAGCGTCGGATGGTTGCACTATTTCCGCGTTGTTACTGAATGTGTAATATCCTAGCCCCGTAATCGGTGCTAATATATCGCGTAAATATTCATACTTGGGTTGATGTAAGGACTTTGAATATAAGTAAATGTTTGAAAAACGTAGCCCAAGTGGATGAGTAAGCAAAGTTATTAGTAAATTTGTTTTGCCACAACCACTTGGACCTATTAAGAGTCCGCGAATAGTTGAGGGAAGTAGCGGGCCATGGCGTGATTCGACTTGTAGTCCACACCCTACTTTTTCATCTAAATTATCTACAGCAAGTTTCTGTTTCTGCTTCACAATGCGCATCGTAGCACGGATGGATACTATATAAATAGATGTACGTATTGTGATTGTTATTTAAATGGTGTCAACCGAGAAGCACACACGTGAAAATCGTCGTGGTTTAAAGATTGGTAAGGGGGTAGTCAATTCTCTAATAAATAAGCTCCCATTTGAACTACACTTACCGGGAGGTTACCAGTATTGTGGTCCAGGCACCAAATTACAAAAAAGATTAGCCCGAGGTGATCCAGGCATAAACAAACTCGATGCTGCATGCAAGCAGCACGATATTGCATACGATCAAAACACCAGTAATTTAGCAGCCCGACACAAAGCAGACTATCAACTTGAACAAGCTGCCTGGAAACGAGTTAAATCAAAAGACGTAAGTTTCAAAGAAAAGGCCGCCGCGTGGTTAGTTACAACTATAATGAAGGGAAAGCAACGTCTTGGTATGGGTTGTACGTCAACAACACCCCGTACTACAAAGAAACGTATAATTAAAAAGAAAAACAAGAAAAAAACTAGAAATATAGCTTTTGGTGCTGGAATAGTACGTAAAGTACGTGATGACATACGTAAAGCCGGTGGTAAACGAAAAATCGCTAAGGACACAAAAAAAGTTACGCAAATTGCGCTTCAAGCAGCACGACGACACATGAGAGCAGCTGGTGGAAAACGTAATATTCGTACACCTAGGATAATACCAATACCGAAAGTGGGTGGAATTCTACCATTAATACCCATTTTTGCTGGATTATCAGCTTTGGGTAGTTTAGCTGGCACTGCTGCTGGTATAGCTAAAGCTGTAAATGATGTTAAAACGAGTAGAGAGGAATTAGCTGAAAAAAATCGCCATAATAGGCAG
Organism: Leptura quadrifasciata; assembly: GCA_963675555.1. Classification (NCBI taxonomy): domain Eukaryota; kingdom Metazoa; phylum Arthropoda; class Insecta; order Coleoptera; family Cerambycidae; genus Leptura; species Leptura quadrifasciata. The sequence continues at coordinate 193,476,148 of OY776673.1, read as the reverse complement.
ATGGAGGCGATTTCTATAGGAAAAAGTGGTAAAGGGCTATATTTAAAACCATATCGCAAAGGACTAGGACTTTATCTAAAACCACAAAGTTCAAAAAACTTCTAGATGCTCTACCCCGAAAACCTCTCACTAATATCGATCTTAAATATTATGCAGAGAAGATGAAAGTGCCCTATTTTCGGGGGATATTTATGCGGGACACTCTACCATATTCTGGACCACGTCATAATGAGTCGGCCATCATAAATCTAGACAGTATAAATGGCCCTGGAACACACTGGGTTGCATTTAAAAAACGTGGTAGTTTAGTCACATATTTCGATAGTTTTGGTGATTTACCCCCACCGACAGAATTAGTTTTATATCTGCGCAGAGGTTCAAAGTCGACCGACAAAATTTACTATAACTATGAACGCCAACAAAATTTTAACACAGTGTGGTGTGGTCATTTGTGTTTGAAGTTTCTCACTACAAAATAACTACAAACGCTTGTGAAATAACATCTGCAGACCTTGAAATGGATCGGGAAAGCATCAAGCAGATGGGTCAATCACTAATCGCATTCTCCCGTTTACGCAGTCTATTGAAGATGAGCAAACAACAACTGGCAAATATGCCTAAAGAAGTAATGATTGGATGTGCTGCACATGAAATTGCATTAGTATGGGACAAACTACCCCAGCATCTCCAGAATGATATTGATATTTTAAAATATCAATACTGTCAGGAACATTATCATGATGATGATGATGATGGCGGTGGTAGCAGTGTTGATGTTAATGATGGGCCGCCGCCTCGAAGAATATTTTGCTGCTACTGTAAAGTGCGCGATGTCAATGTTGCATCAAATAATGAGATACAAACGTCTCCGTCATCCAGCAAAAAACGAAAATTACACCACGATTATTGCTGTAGTTCACAATAAATTCATGAGAGAACACTAAATATCATCAGTCATGTCGTATACGTTCACTCTATCAAACCGATCTAGTGTGCTCAGTGCTGAGTTTTATCCTCCCATTGAATTAGATACTAATAGTCGATATGGGTTAGGATTAACAGGCTTCTATTCTTACAATTCTATATTCAATGTGGACGAAACCAACAATCGTTTTTGCTATCGAATTGGACCAAAAGTAGCCCCCACACTTATCCACATACCTTGCGGAGCCTATGAAATTGAAGAGATATATCGTGCAATACTGAAAGCTATGCCCGGTGATAAGAAAGAGGAAAAAGAAAAACTATTTCGACTGCGAGCGAACAACAATACGCTAAAGTGTGAGATTTGGTCAAAATATGGAATTGACTTTACACAAGCAAACTCTATTGGTAATTTATTGGGATTTGAATCGACTTATTTGCATCCAAACACTAATCATGAATCAACATTACCTGTTGATATTATGAAAGTAAGGATGATACGTGTAGATTGCAACATTATCTCTGGAGCATATCTGAATACCCTTAAATCCCATACCCTTTTCGAGTTCGACATAGACGTTGAACCAGGTTACAAACTTACCAGAGAGCCAGCGAACATCATATATTTGCCTGTTAGACCTGAAGGACGTCAGTTTATCGACAACATTACACTACGCATATTGGATGATAATGGAGATTTAATCAATTTTCGTGGTGAGAAGATTATCGTAAAGCTAGAATTGAAACAGTTTTAAAATCGCAAACACAATGGGTTTCCGATATAATCAACAACGATTAGCACACAATCGTTTCAATGTGATTGACGATAAAAAGACTAATGACTGCGGAAATCGACTCATTCAACGTGTAGAGCTTAAACGGTTAAGACATAACCTGCCAGCTAAAGATCGTGCATTTCTTCGATCCATCGGATTGAAACTGAGAGAAAAATAGTTAATAATGGTGACTTTTACATCTAGTGAAAAACTTGAGGTGTTCGAGGAACCTGTATTCGATCAGTCACTCGTTAGCTTACATGAGCATACATATAAACCACACGGTTCACCATATTATAGAAACTCTGATGAAGTACGCATTCCTGTCAATTTTCAGGACTTAATACTTGACATTACAGAGAGTTACATTTATATAGAAGGAAAATTTACCCCTAGTGATGTTACCAAGAAGTGTTATCTATCTAACAATGCGCTAGCTTTTCTCTTCGAAGAAATAAGATATGAAATGGGTGGTGAACAGGTCGCTGTCGTTAGGAAGCCTGGCATCACTACTACAATGAAAACTAGGGTGTCATATGGACAAACATCCCTCCCATCGCTACTAACTATAGGTTGGGGTCTCACCGAGAAAAAACAGGATATTTTAGATACTACCAGCCACGTTTTCAGCGGTAAACTCCCTCTTAAGTACCTCATGGGTTTTGCAGAAGATTATACCAAAGGTATTTTAAATACAAAACAGGAATTAATTTTAATTATAGCACGTTCCTTTAAAGACTCTTACATTGGAGAAGTTGATGCACAGTTAGAAATTAACAAAATCGAATGGAAGATAAGACATATTGTGCCTGAAGTTAGACAAAAGGTTAAACTATTAAAGAAAATTGATACGAGCAGTAATAATGCTAAAGTTAAAATGGCTTACCGTATGTGGGATCTCTATGAGCTACCCACTCTACGTGATACTGCTTCTGATATATGGGCTGTTAAAACCACTAACAGTCTTGAGAGACCTCGATACATCATTATCGGATTTCAAAACAATGGCAACTCTAGTGACAGAACCAAGGACGCCGCAAGTTTTATACATGCAGATATAAATAATATTCGGCTATATTTAAATGCCGAAGTATTTCCATATGAACGTTGGAATTTAAATTTCGATAAGAAACTCGACTCTGCAGCCTACTACGCCTATGAAAATTTCCAACGTAGTTATTACGATAAAGATATGAGTGAACCTATGATGGACCTTGGCGAATTCAGAAAAAATCCATTGTTTGTTATTGATTGCTCACACCAACCAGATGCAATGAAATCATCCACCGTCGATATAAAAATTGAATTTGAGACACGGAAGACGAAGTTTCCCGAACAAACTCGAGTATATGCACTTATACTTCACGATGCGTATTTAAGTTATAGCGCATTAGATGGTTCAGTTCAGTGTGGCATTGCTGGTGCTAAGTAACGAATACCTATTACCATGACGTCATTAGGTAGCCAATTTCCTACTTTGATAGTTGACTTGCAGGGGTTTCAATATAAAACAAATGATTTTACCGTTAAAGAATTAGCTGTTCTATGTTGTAACACTAATCAGCAAGCACACTATTTCTTCAAACCACCAAATCCTTTCTCATCACTAACCCAAGGCGAACAGACTCACTACCGATGGTTAGAAAACAACTACCATGGGGGCATAAAATGGAGTGATGGATATATTCAACTGTCAGAATTCCCACTAATACTTCATCGACTTTGTCAAAACGCTGTTAATAATTTTCGACGCAACGTATTGTCAGAGGATGTTATAATTGTATGCAAAGGCAAATTAAAGAAAAATGTTCTACAGCATCATCTAAAATGGAATAGAGTTATAGATCTAGATGACTTCTCACCCTGCATACCCAATCTAAAATCGTTAAAGGTACCAAGATGTATGGAACACACCCAACCAAAATATAGTCACTGCTCTCTTGCAAACGTTCACTTTCTTAACAAATGTATTATAGATTTAAATATAGAGTTAAAATAAATATCTTTAAATATGTTTATATTTAGGATTAATAATTAATATTTTTTAATGTATGTCACCAAAAATAATTATAAATAAATTAATGTATAATCTAATAATGTGTTTCATTTATTTCAATTTTAATTTTAAAAATAAAAACAACTATATTTCCATAATAATAATTTTATTACACCATTTACATATTAATATTATTAACAGAAGAATTACAATAAGTGATTAACTACTAATTGAGTTGTCTTCATCCTGTTCTTCATCAGATTGGTCGAGTTGATACTTTTCAATAATTTTCTTAGGTAAGTATTTTTCTATGTCACATAGGAAATGTTTTAAATTTATTTCCACTAGTTGCTCACAGAATTCTTCTAAATTCACAATACCACGAGAGAATTTACCACATAGTTGTGCACCTCTGTAATACCTCTCAGAATCCTCATTAAGCTGTTTAACTTTTTCAGCATCGAAGCAGTAATTCAGATCATAATTTATTGCATGGAGTCTATCCATACTTAAGTCGCCTAGTACAGAAGATAGTCTTTCAATTGCCGAATTAATGTCTTCTGCCCTTACCCAACGTTCTGCTGAATATTGCATCCACATTCTTGCCAGTTATAGTGAGGCTAGAAATTACATAAATAAAATTAGAACAAGTTATCAAATATATGATAAAACTACTTACATCTCTACTACTATTGTAGTGTATTTATAATATTTCAGTCTAAGTTATACTTTCACTATACCTTATTTATTGGTCTGATAATTTAAAGTATACAAATATTTTAAATAGTTTAAATCACGCAATAATTTCGAATTTTATTAGTGACCTTGATTTAGCACCGGTATAAATGGGTGAATTCTCTCCTAAATAAATCAACGCATATTTACCACTAGACGAATTTATTTCTTCTATAAAAGTTATATTTAATAGTTCAGCAATACGTTTAGGCAAAAATGATTTAAAGGTAGTACTTGTACTTTCATCAAATAAATGTACTAATATCGATTTTCCAAAACGTGTATTAAGCATTAACATTTTTTTAATGGCGTAAACCTTATTTAAAATTAACGATGAAATAGGTTTTTGGTCTAAAACTTCAGTATCTTTAATAATAAGTTCATTAAGGGCTAATAAATCGATATTGGTAGTCATATTTAAGTAGTTGAGTACAGTGAAAGAATTACTAACCAAGAAATATTACAGAACTTTGCTTACTTAAAATATTTCAGATCACAACACTATGCTCACTTATTAACTGTAGGTGAACCAGACTAAATATGATTTTGTTCTAATAGTCCGTGCTTTTTTTATAGAAAAAGTATACTACGTCACAAAATATAGAACCCCACCACATTTTACTGTGTACGTATTGAACTAATGTAATTTTAGAGGTCAAGTTGCGTGGCAAGGAGGAAGCTCCGTCCTTGCATTCTCTAATAGTGTTAGCCAAGGCCAAGGTCACCGCAAGTGATCGTTCTGGGTAACAGCAACACTGCGCCCTTGAAGTCGAAACGCACTGCGGCCGTCCAAGGTCAAGGTCACGGTATATGCTATGCGAACCTACGATGCCACCGTGGCCTTGAAGGAACGGACCACAGGTGCACGGTCAAGGTCAAGGTCAGTGGTGGGGGGAGACCGACCTACGGCTAACTTCCTCTACTCATAAGTTATAACCTTTATAATAGTGTCACATTTATAACACCACATGTCATCTATACACAGGTTAATATTTCAAGTTTCATTGAAATTGAATGTCACCAACTCGAAGAAAGTAAAATTTTATATATCTGAATGTTGTTTCGATATACAGTGTATACAAAATATATGCGACTCGGCAGACTACTGTGACTACTACTATTCATTACGTCACCGAATTAGATGAATGGAAATAATGAACGCCTAATGCAACCGCTTTAAACATCTCACCCTGTACACTCTTGCCACACATTTAAACATCAAGTTTTAAATGACCTTCCAATTTTACATTCGTAGTAGAGATAGAATCACCCTTACCTCCGTTTCATTTTCGCCAAGTAGAAGCAAAATTCATGTGACTTCATTTCCATCTTCATTTCCGTTCCCTTAATATTCATGTAGTGGATTTTAAAATACGTATCTATCCACTTAAGTTGTAATTTAAAATTCATCACCAAACCTTTTAGTTTCCTCTGAAAAACTACTATTAAGATATAGTTTATCTTAAGAGTAAGTAATAGCAAGCGGAAAAGAACTCGCTTAAATAATTAAGGAATTTATTTTAGATGTAGTTTTAGTTCCTAGAAAGTCCGTCGATACGTGCCAAAATATTTAATCTCATTATTTTCTGGTTGTTAAATATCAATAAAATGTACGAGCAGAAAAACTTATTTAAAAATATATACTTAAGAATATACATATAGTTAAAAACTATCTGCTTGTTTGTTAAATGTCGTTTATTATTCGTCTTAGTGCGTTATTTTTATATTTTCAAATCATCAATCAAATCAAATCAAGTTCTTCTGAAGATCTTAACAGTCCAAAAAATATCTGCTCAAGGCCTGCTAAGTCGGTTTTTAGGAGTGAAATTTCTATAATTCATATTAAAGCGATTTACAAAAAATCTATTCACGCCACTGGGTTCACCACCTACCAACGGGCCTGTACTAAATTTTGTCGAAAATTTTTAAGTAATAATGTTTTTGTCGATATTATTAAAAATGCACAGTACATAATTTTCATAAATTTATTCTAAATGTTAAGTTATGCATGAGAAAAAAATTAAAATAAAATTTAATTTTAGTAACATGGTATTATTATTATTATTATTATTATTATTATTATGCATAATTATAACAAATCAAAAAGAAATAGAAACTTATAACAAAACTGAAACAAAAAAAAATTAAAAATTCCTTTACAAAAAGTGCAAGAATATCGTCACTTCTACGCATCCACCATTTATTTCAATACACTTGTTAATCCTTTTACCCACATTCATAGTAGCCTTTCGTATTTGCTCTCGAGTAGTTTCTGCACAGGCTTGCATTATCGTAGCCCGCAGTTCTTGTACAGTTTGTGGCCTTGGTTTGTAAACTTTTTGTTTCATTAAACACCAAAGGAAAAATAGAGTGGCGTCATGTCTGGGAATCTCGGCGGCCACTCGATCAAAGAACTGTTTCACCCTATCCAACGATTTTCAAAATGTTCATTAGCCATCCTCCTACCAAAACAGCGTTATAAATGGAACTGAAACTTTAAATTAAGGAGATTTGTTACTTGTTTATTCTCTTTTAGTTAATATTTTGGTAAATAAGCGAGGCAACATATGGATACGATTAACTGATTTCAACTGGAGCAAAGAGTCGTGGGTTCTGAAAAGTTTCAAGAGACGTGAATCTTATCCTTTTGTGTGTGTGACATACAAGACAAATTTTGTTTAATTTGGGAAAAAGAGACTACGTAATATTGATGTTAAGTGGGCACCATCTATAGTGAAAAATGGGTATAGATTTGTATCTTATTTCCTTAGAACCAGTCTCCTATAGATAAAACTGAATTTTATTGGTAAGGAAAAGAAATAGTTGTTAAAACGAATAATAAAATATATTTAAAATAATATATTTCAAATAAAGTTTACAACATAAATGAATTTCTAAAAATGGAATTTTTTAAAATAAATAAATAAACACCACAGAAATTGGACAACCCTCAGGTCCAGAAGCCAGGGCTTGTGCGGAAGGGGGTTACATATTGAAGAAACGCGGGCATACAACCATTTTCTCCGACAGTGCCAGTGACGGAGCCAGGATTCGAACCCGGTGGTGCGATGTCCGTGTGATTAATCGCGATTGCCACCTCGCGCCTTAACCCACTCGGCTATCGACTAGACAAATTCAAAAGTTAACCTGAAAAAGTAGTATAAATTTATTAATGTGTTTATGTATAAAATTTTAAATCAAAAAATTGTATAGAGAAAATGAAATTTAATACAAAAAAAAAGATATAACACCAATGTCCTATGATCGCAAAATGGACGTTTGTGAAGCTGGAACGTCCTGGTACTAGCAGTCCAGATTCCTATTGTCTCGACAGCAAATCTAGGTGTCTTTGGCAATTTATGTAACCATCAGGTACTAACTAATAAAGAAATCTAAAAGCTTGCAAATACTTGCTTACAATATTGAAATTATTGCAATATGCTTGCTTGAAAAATTCAAAGTGGCAATATATTTGCTAAATGCAAATGATCTCAATAATGCTTTAAATAAATGAAATATGCTTTCAATATATATTTCCAAAAATGCTTTCTATAAAAATTTCTTTCAATATATGAAATATATTCAATACATGTTTCCAAAAATGTTTTCTAAAAAATTGCTTTCGATATATGAAATATGTTCAATATATTCATTATATTCAATATGTGTATACATAAATCATTCAATATAGAATAAATGAAATGCTGATTAGAACTAAATTACCAAAGAAAAATAGAAAAAAATATTTTATTACCAGGTAGTCACTTGTAGTATTTTAGTTATATAAAATTAAAGAAATTAATAGCGCATTAATAAAACAATTGAAAATGGTTGAAATTGAAATAACTAATAAATAAAATATACCTGTTTTATGTTCAAATACAAAGACATGTGGACTATTAATGTAATAGTAATTACTCGAGGATCTCACAATCGAAAGTTCGCAGGTGTTAATCAGTTTAGATTTGGAAGGCAAATGGCCAGTTCCGAGGATTAATTAATAAGGTAAATTATTTTAAATCACAATTTAAAATGCCGTACCAATATACAAACTTTAAAAAGTTTATTTTTCCTAAATAAAATGAAAGCTGCAATTTACTTTACGAGTGTCGCCATCTGATTAGAGAAATCTTTTATAACGATTGAGGAATGCTTCAAACAATAAATTGCAAATATAACAACATAACTTATTACTAATAAGTACAAACTGTCCAAATAAAGTAAATTGTTAGATTTCTGAACTGTATTGCGATGATCCAGTAACTACATTACATTATGTAAGATACAGTACCTAACGGTGTGAATGAAATGAGGTAAGAGAAATAACTACATGTACAAAGTAAAAAAAAAAAAAATTTAAATAAACAAGTGTTTTTGCAGGCTAAGTAGACCGCTACGATTTACACGTACATAAACAAATAAATACGTTGGATATTAGTGGTTATAAGATATTACATAAAGAAATCACTTGGGCTACTGTGGCGTAGCAGATATCGCAGGAACAACTTACCCCGGATAAGTGATGTAACGTGCCCACGATAAAATTTCACTATCTCAGGGCGTTAAGCCCAAGCTTACATAAACTATGACAAATTATTGGTTTACTTACTTACACAAATCGCTGAGGGTTCCATACGTAGTGGTCGCAGACGAAATAATAACACTTTCTTTAAACATGAAATGCACTATATTGCAGAATTTACAAATATTGATTCTCTAGCATGTAACCTGGCGATGTTCAAAACGTGTGGAAAATTTCTTGATTAATAAGTTACAACATTAATAACATGCCTCGCGTAGCTACACATCGGTTTACAACGTGAGGATAAATGGTAATAAATTCGGCCACAATGGGTCTGATTTAGAGAACCTCATTAAATAAATATAAATGCATAAAATCTTTAAATGTGTACAAGTTAAAATACAAAAGTAAGTATGAATGGAATATTACCGCGCAGAACCACTGAAGGTGGTCCCCGGTAAATAAAAACAACACACTTATCTAGGGTGGTACGATACCGACTTCGACGTTGGAGAACCGGTAGCCCTACGGAGGTGTTTTCGGGACGAAAGAAATTGATCTGAGGATGGGGTTGATTATAGCCTCTCCAGCCCTGGAACTTTCTACTGTGTCTGGATGCCCCTTCCGTGGAACTTCACTACTGTGTGTGGATGCCCCGTCCGTGGAACTTCACTGATGTGGTCTAGAAGCCCCGTCCGTGAAACCCTAAAGATATCACGAAATCTGACATAACCTACAAAAGAAATATAATTCACCTCACTGATGAGGGAACAATCCACCAATGTTCCTAGAAAGCCACAGTTGGATGAATGGGGTCGAGTCATGTCTACATGATACTTCCAAAGGAAAGCCTGTAAATTTGCGGATCACGTGGGTAGAGAACGGGTAAGATGGCGTGAAGAGGTTAGCTTACTTTGTATACTTAAATATCCTGCTTCCGCAGTTAAAATTTACTCACAACAACAAAATATTCCGCTAAACGGAACAACAACAGATGGAGAAAATTTTCCTGTGTTGACAATCCCAAAATCCACCAGGATGCCTCGGATAAAATGAGTCTTGTAGGATTATCAACCATATACCACCATCTCTCCTTTTCACCAACTGGAAGTATCTCGCGCCTCTCGTGGACAATAGCGAAACTCTGCTACGGACGTAGCGGTTGTTATTATGCGGCCCACAAAACTCTAAGGCGTATGGTGGGTCGCATACGCTAGAGGTCCGCAACAAGACAATATAAGATCTGTAGTGCTGTAACAGAGATATATATTACATAAATCAGTGTTAAAAATACATGACTGAATTCCTAAGACAAAAATAATTATATACATAATGTGGCGATATTAAGCAGTGAAACACAATAATTCTGCTAGGTTGAAGTAGTCTCACTTAAGCTCCAGTTACATTAGGCTGGTTACCTGCAGCTAGTTAGCCAGCCGCTACCAGATAGCGTAGTGTGATCATAAAAATGGTGGCTAGTTTCACTGGCTGGCTAATATTTATCAGCGGCTAGTAAAGTCGGACATGTTCAACGTTAACAGCAAGCAGCCGATCACGTGATTCACTTGTCATCGCTACCGCCAGCTCAGTCTGACCGCACCAGCTTAGGGCCATTATTTTCGAATATTATCGAATATATTCGTACACGATCAACAGTACACGGAATTATTTCGAGTGAAGTAGAAAGTTGCATTTCCCTCCTATTTATGTTACTTTCGTAAGAACCAATCGCGTTTCGTATGGGTTGATCTCATGCGATGTAATTCGGCCGCAAATATCCGTGTACGTATTTGTTCGAAAATACCATATAATTCACTTCACGAAAGTACATAAAATTCATATACGAAACTAATTCGTGTGGTAATCTGGTAACCAGCCTAATGTGACTGGAGCTTAACAAAATCTAAATCGAAGCGCCACCAGATCGTGCTAAATATAAACAAATATCAGCTGTCTTAGCAAAGTTGTTAAATGGACATAGGCCTTGTAACTAATTCTGTAGTGATAAATCATGTAATGCGTTCCAAAATCTGTTCCCAAGAAAATTTAAAAACACATTCGCATTCACATTACCCTCAAAGAAGAAAGAACCAGTTATGTTGTCACTTAGTATTCAGCATCAAGCGTTAATTTTTTGCGAACACTGTCTCTTTGCACTTATAAAGAATTCTGGATTCTCAGCCTCACGGGCCTCGATTTGCAAACTCTATTCTGGACCTGTATAATACAGTTATTAGCCTTGTTACATAAATAACTAATCATAACATCAGTGTTGAAAGTGAGTTACTTTTAACACTAGTTAAATAAATTTGACTCTTTAAACACATTGACCTGATGAAAATGGCACTGTGTATATACGCCATTTTTGACAGACAAACACAAATACAATTTTTTTAAGTTTTGCAGTAATACGCAGAATTATAAAGATTTCTTCATTTGCTACGTTGCCACCCCAACCATTTACAAAATTAAATCTCACTTATAACACTTGTGTCACAAATAACTATTACTACCACTTGGATGAAATGTCTAAGAAATGACAATTTCAATTATTCACGAAATTTTTCATAAAAGTCAAATTACTACCTAAAATAACACAATTTACGGTACTGTCACAAATGTATATTTAAAGGAAATTTTATGTTATTACATCAAACTCTTGATATTATTTACTGTACTATTTTATTATTACCAATCACGTAGTTTACTTTAGCTGCTGTCTAACAACCCCCTTTTCATTACAGGTCTAAATTCAACAACCACTTTATGCTCCCGCTGAGTCCGGAACCGGAAGAAGATGATGTCTTCGAGGAGGATCGTCCAGTTAATAAATTCCCCCGTGAAAAATTACGCATAATCGAAAAACTGGGCGAGGGCCATTTCGGTGACGTGCATCTTTGTGAAGTGCTAGTTACCCCAAACGACACTTATAGTGAGTGTAAATTCGTTGTAGTCCACACACTGCGGGTAGATTCCTTCAGAGAGGAATTTAATAGGGAGGTTAAAGCACTCGCTAAGTTGAAAGACGGTAACATTTCTCGCCTTCTTGGTGCTTGTCTAGACTCGGAGCCCATATGTGCCGTGAGGGAGTACGCGCCGATGGGGGACTTGTGCCAATTTTTGCAGGATCACGTTGCGGAGACTGCTACACCACTAGCGCCCACTGCTAGCACTTTAAGGTGGGATGGCATTACTTCATTATATTATATACTGCTATGTTATGACTTGTTACATATATGTGCTCTGGGTGAACAGTTATCTCTTTCAATATTTGTAAAGAAAAATGTTGACCAGTTAAAGAAATATTTCAGTGAAAATATGATATTTCTTTCTTTATTATTTGGTTTTCAAACTAAACGTGATACAGGAACAGCGCTGTTGCACGCTGAAAATAGTATTATTTATGTTTAATATTTTTGTTAGAAGAAATTTAGAGTTTGATTTGACTTCGTGGTGGCTTTGGTTCATGAAGAAACACTCACATAATTCCAAATATCATGTGAAACGTAATATGTTACTGGAGTTGTCACGAATCATTTTAAAATAAATAATTTAAATGAAATGCACTTTTGTATGTAAAGTAAAACTTAAATCAAATATTTTTGAGATTTAAATCTGTTTTGGTATTTCAAACGATTTTGGAAAAGATTTTCTGATTTAAATGAATTAATTGAATGTGACCCCATTGCTGTACCGAAATACTCTTTAGTCCAATAAAATTAATTAAAATTTTTTTATGCACAGTTCTTGCAGGAAAACCTTAATTTATAATAAAAAGAAATTTTTGCTCATAGATTTAAACATCTGTAACTCGTGAACCTTTCATCGTATAAAGGTCACTTAGAGCTCATATTACAGATAATTTAATTCTCTTCAAAAAACCTTTAGTGTCATTATTGCCTAAACCCAATCAAAAAATAGTTATTTGTCAAAATGCACTTGAAAATGACAATTTTTCAAGTTTTTCCCTTTTATCTCCATTCACTCGTTATCAAAACGATTTTATGCATACACCAACACTTTCGCTAGATATGCTATATGCGTACGATCTATCGTTTTCGAGTTTTTATCGATTTTATCATAAAACAAGTGTTCTGATAGCGCGCTATAAAGATATTCAAAAATTCATATCTCTGCCAATATTGATCAAATGGAAATGAAAAATTAAAGGAAATTGTTCGTAATAGAATTCTCTACATCTTTCATTTGAAACATTTTGCGATCCGAACGACCACTTTTGAGATTTTAGCTAAGTACGCGCTCGTTTCCCTTGCGTCGCAAAACTGTCAAAATGTCAAAAAATCTATCTCTGCTCCAATAGGTCATACGAAGTTTTAAAAAAAACGAAATTGTGCGGATTTTTATTACCTATAATTTTCACATGTTACAGTAAAATTGATACTTTCCGAGTTTTTTGCGGAAAATCGATTTTTTTTACCTATTTCAAATTATCCGTGCCATATTTTTTTGGTTGCCGGCTACTCTCTTATACAGGGATTTTTCGTAGCGTTGCTTAGTATTGCGGTTCAGATTATAACTTATGGGCTTTTCGTTTATGAGTTTAGATTGAATTTTAAGAAATTTGCAGCGGTTTTGCTTTTACTGTAGGTTAGTATCGCGGTTGGTATCAACAAAAGTTACCAGAAAAAAGGACTTAGAACCTCTTGACAACAAAACCTTTAATTATGAATTGTTAATCTTATAACTAAATTAATTAAACACTGCCTTTATTTATTATTTGTAAATAGCTTTTAATACTGTTTTATTCTTTATGATGCACTAGTTAAAACCAGGGCTCTTTATTCTTCCATAACATGGACTTACTCTGGTAGGTTTGTTTATTGTGCACTTTACAAGTCGTTCTAATAGCTCTAATTATATCAAATTGACATTGTCGTTGGCATTTGGCTAAATTTCCTGGATATTATCTCACTATTATAATAGTTTATTATTCAGATTCGTACTAGAAATTCACTTAAAATGTCTACCTTATGTTATTTTTCGCTTTTAATTTTGCTACTTGATTTACATTTTTAAAACGGTGTAGCTTCTTGCTTGGAAGCCTAATATCAACTGCCATCAAATGAACTGTCAATTCACTTTTATAAGTTACTGAAAACCGCCACCTCTAATTTTTAAAAACAAATTTTTACATTTCACTTTTAATTTTATTTTCCTGTATCTATCTATCTGTCTAGCTATCTATCATTTCTCATCATGCTGATTTTTTTGATATGCGACTTGTCCTATTAGGTGCACGTTCAAAATGTCTCCATTATGATCTGTCTCGTTATTTATTCACTGTTTTTTGTTGTCATATTTTTGCTTAAGGAAATCGGCAACACGTAATAAGTGATCAGCTAAATTAGGATTTGTTAGCTTATGTAGTAATCTTCATTCTGAAAATCGCTATTTTAAACACTAATGTTTTTACGTCTAACTGGTCAGCACAAAATAATACAAAGTGTATCGGACATCTCAGATGAGATAACAAAACTTCTTATCTTTAAAAGTTTTTTGCTGGTCTACATGTTTCAATACATACTACAGTGTGTGATCATATTAGACAACATAGGAAAGTGTTATTAGATTCTGTTTAGTTTAAACAGGAAGCGAAACGAGTAGAACCAGTTTGTAGTAAATTAGTTTTACATGTAATCAACAAAACTAAGGCCGCTCTAGCGAATGTATTGAATGTTTATGTAAAAACAGATATATGAGCGGATTTAGGGGGAGCCTATGCCATTGGACCTCTTCAAATCAGTTCCGATTAAAAAAAAATTTAGACCAAACTGCAGCTAAATTCAAGTTAAATACGAATCCAAGGTCAAACCATGATAAAAAAGTCATTAACTAATTTTAAATGGCCAAAAAAGCCATGTCCTGCACGATTACTCAGCTTACACAACAAACATTATCTATAATTCTAAAATTATCGAAGATAGGAATAAAGACCTAGACTATTTTCATATAAATTTTTTCAAAATCAAAAAACAGCTCCTTATACTCTCTAACAACTCTCTCCAAGCATATATAAAAAACTGCCAACCTTAAAAACCACTAAAACCTTCTCATTGAACTTCCCAAAACGCGAGCAGTTAAGGGGAATCCCAGCGCAAATTCTCGACAGGAATAAAGACCTAGACTATTTTCATATAGATTTTTTCATAATCAAAAAACAGCTCCATATACTCTCTGACAACTCTCTCCAAGCATATATAAAAAACTGCCAACCTTAAAAACCACTACAACCTTCTCATTGAACTTCCCAAAGCCCGAGCAGTTAAGGGGAATCCCAGCGCTAATTCTCAAAACAAATCTCTGCCACCAAGACCGGCCAGATCCGCCAGGATGCATTCAACAAAGATCAAACGGACACCAAATGATGTCCCGTGCACTTTCCCATTCAACATCCTATAACTTTTTTATTAATTCGAATTTTGGTATTAGGGTGAGCATAGGTGCGTCTTTACTATGTACATACTTCGGTATGCGATATAAAGCAACGACAGGCGCAGTTAGTACTTGGATGTGTGACCATTCCAACGGAAACTGCGTCCTCGCCTCACACATCCAGCGGCTTGTATATCAGTGTATGCGCGGAAGCTATACAACCTTAGGCGAGGGTTGTATAGGAGATATACCATCCTTCGGAGGGGATGTAAAGCCGTCGGTCCCTTGTCTATTAAATGTTAGGCAAGTAAGAGATCCCTACTCTTCTTAAGGGAAGAGGTTCGGCAAAATTCCTGGTTGGGGGTAGCTCGTCTACCAGCGTCGGTGTTAGGCCTCAGTGGCAGAAATAGGCCGACGTTAAATAAATGTATAAAAGAAAAAAAAAATTTTTGGTATTGTCCAAAAATGGCAAGTATCTTTCCTCTTTCCCAAAAGTCCACTATTATCCGTTTTCATTAATTCAAAAGTCCCGAAAAGAAATAGTTTAATGGTGACGTGCCTCTTCCACGTTAAATTAATTTAAGGTCCTTACCTTCCTGAATGTCGAGATTGCTCCCATTAAATTTCAGAAACCAGCAAAACCACAATAGAAAAATACTTACCTTAAATTACAGAGTTCTTTTTATTCAACAAAAAAACTTCAATATTCATTTATCCATAAGCAAAAATTCATGCCATCTAATGGCGGGAAGCTTTTATAAAAATTCATGAAACAAAAACCGTCTTTTCTAGTGGCGCTTAGCAAAAAACTCAAATACGCAAATTCAATGTGTCCTCGTCCCCAGCCATTCTTTCAGCGAAAGGGTATAAAAAGCTGAGGAAAAATAGAATTGACCTCTTGTGTTCTCGCTTGCTCCACCGGTCTTCTTCGTACACGTAACCCTGTCTACTAAACGCGATAATTCCACAGTGCCCTGAGCAAAAAACTTACTCAAACAGAACTATGCAAATTCAGTCAGCAATTCGTCTTAATTACTTCCACGTCCCGATACCACCCACAGACAATTATGGAAAGGAGTAAAAAAAAAATAAAATGTGTGTATTATTAAAGAGAGTAAACAATTAAATTGGGGTTTAGTGTGACTTTGGGCAGCGGTTTTTTTACTTTCTAAAAGTGTTAATTAAGACATATTTTATCTTAAATCATTTATTCGTTTATAACATAAACTATTAGTGAATAAAGCTTATTTTATTGTGTTATACAAATTTGTTCAGTTTTGTTTCCTGACGCGACGTACTGAAAACGTTTCCTGAAAGACTTGCTGGAGTGTCGAAAAATCAGCACAAAATAACCCAAAAGCATTTACAAAGTCCCGAACAGCAAAACCGAAAGTCTGCAAAAATTAGAAAATTCTCGAATTCTATTATTTTTTAAAGACGGACGTCTGTCGTTCCGTGTTTAGCTGCAGGTGCTGCAATACCAGGCCCGGGAGTGTTTACAGTAAAAGCAATGCGATATTAACCACAAAAATAAAAAGACACATAACACAGTACACAATAGTATCATATATTTTGGATACAATTGTCTTTTTCCAAAGTTATTTAACATCAAATCAGCAGCTAAATCTATTTTGTGATCTTGCGTATTTTTTGATATTTTGTGTAGTGTGTAGTTTCTTCCCATACAGGGTTACTGATAATTCGATACATTCCTTTGGAGATGTGATGGGGCATGATCTAAGAGGTAAATTTAGCCCTAACATATATTAAACAAAACTCAATAGTTTTTGAGATATTTAATTTTTTTTTTCTCAAAAAGTAGATCTTAATGTCCTAAAAGTTAATTTTCGAAAAATCTATTTGACATTTTTAAATTTTTTTTTACTGGATTACTTGTCCAATGTTATAGATATCCGTTTGGAATGAAAAATATCTGGAAACATTTCGATCATGTGAACATCTGAAATAAAAACTTTAAAATTTTTTTTTTAAATCAGCTATGAAATTTACCTATTAGGTTTTTTCAAAAAAATATTAACGTAACACGCGTATAAATTATTATAAAAACTGCCTTATTTCAATAACTATCTAACAAGGTACAAATGTTTAATATACCCTTAATAGTTCTAAGAAAGTACTAGTAAAAATAACACAAGTAGTACGAATTTTATTTTTAGATAAACAGTAAAAAACATTTTAAAAGTAGAGTTTAATTCTTCATTGATTTCAAAGTTGTACTTTATTTTTTATATGTTTTGCTCAAAATGGGAGCCCCTATTCCGTATACAGACACAGCAGCGTCTTTTTATTTCCGTTCTTGTTACTCTGGTTGTCAGATTATGCCTTATGTGTTGGGCAGCATCGACTATCCTTTGTCTAAGGTTTTCTATAGTATTGACTGGTGTGGCATAGACCATCTCCTTCATATGACCCCATACGTAATAATCAAGGGGTGTTAAGTCAGGGCTTCGCGCTGGCCAAGGTATTGGGCCCGCTCTTCCAATCCAACGGTTAGGGAAACATTGATCAAATAACTGTCGTACTGTCAGCCGATAATGTGCTGGACAACCGTCGTTCTGAAACATCATGCGCTGTCTGACGGCGAGAGGAACATCTTCTAAAATCACCGCCAGATCATTTCTTAAAAAATTTTCATAGATTTCCCCGTTTAAATTTTGAGGAAGAAAGTGTGGCCTATTAAATAGTGGCCAATGACTCCCATCCACACATTAATAGAAAACTCCATTTGGAAACTAGTTTCACGTGTTAACTTGGGATTTTCCTCTGCCCAATAATGTAGGTTGTGGAAATTTGTTATACCCTCGCGATTAAATTTCGACTCGTCCATCCATAAAATACTTGTTAAAAAATTTGCACTTTCTGCATCTGAATTTAACATAAAGCGGCAGAATTCCACTCTCCTCCCAGGATCACCTTCCTCCAAGCCTTGGACAGGGGTATTGTGGTAAGGATGACATCCAACTCTACGTATCGTAGACCAAACTTTCCATTGTGACGCTCCGGTTAGTCTTGCGACTTTATTAGTTGAAATAGTTGGGTCTTCCTCAAAATACCTCAATATTTCTTCCTCATCATGGTTCATAAACGGGAGGAGCACCAGCGTCACTTCTTCTACATTTTACGGAGCCAGTTTCAGCGATATTTCGATATGCCGTACTGAATACACGTGCATTTAGTAAGCGGCGGTTAGGGTACCAAAGACCATATTTTCGGCGAGCTTCAGCAGCGTTGCCGCCACAGTATCCATAGACAAACAAGATATCAGCGTATTCTGCATTGGTATATGCGGCCATAGCATAGAAAATACAATAATAACAACTACGAGCAAAATCAAAATCTTCGATAACTAATTTAACAAGACCAACAAACTTAAGGGACACAGAGATAAGAATGTCAATTAATGACATATATGCACAAACGTCAAAGTCAAGGACTGACTGACTTAAATGAAAATGAACGATTAGTCGTTTAATAAATTCCGCCACCAGCATTATCTTTACTAATTTTTTATTAGAACTATCAAGGGTACATTAAACATTTCTACCTAGTTAGATAGCTATTGAAATAAGGAAGTTTTTATAATAATTTGTACGCGTGCTACATTAATATTTTTTTGAAAAAACCTAATAGGTAAATTTCATAACTGATTTAAGAAAAATTTTTTTACAAGTTTTTATTTTAAATGTTCACATGATCGAAATGTTTCCGGATATTTTTCAGTCCAAACGGATATCTATAATATTGGACAAGTAATCCAATAAAAAAAAATTTAAAAATGTCAAGTAGATTTTTCGGAAATTAACTTTTAAGACATTAAGATCTACTTTTTTGAGAAAGACAAAAAAATTGAAATATCTCAAAAACTATTGAGTTTTGCATAATGTATGTTAGGGCTAGATTTACTCCTTAGCTCATGCCCCATCACATCTCCAAAGGAATGTATCGAATTACCAGTAACCCTGTATAAGTATTAATATGTTTTTCGTATTTACTACCTGTTTTAGAAACCTATAATACTTCATGTTTGTTCCATTTTGCTTTTATTCTACTGTGCATTTGTCTTTTTGAGTGTATGGTTTTCTGAAATCGTGAAAAGGGACGAAAACAGAAAGTTGCCAGGGGGCCCATCGATCCCTAAATCCGGCCACGAACAGAAAGGACGAAATACAAAACTTGGATAATAAATTTTGGAACATAAATGCTGGCACCACATTTACAATTATTGTGGTACTGCATGACTTTAATTTCACACTAAAACAAACATCAATCCAAACTTTCTATCTATCTCATTATTCAGCTTAAGATTCTTGAAGGATTCAAAGCCATGCCCGCATACCACTAAAACAACATAATAAGATCAGAAATGAGTTAATCCACTAAAATATCTTAAGCACCAGTAAAATTGCAATTTGCCTCACTTTGTTTAAATTGTGTTTTGATTTTCTATTTCAGTTACGGATGCCTTATATATATGGCTACACAAATAGCTTCAGGGATGAAGTACTTGGAGACGCTGAAATACGTACACAAGGACCTCGCGACGAGGTAAGTATTTCCTAGTTAATCTAATAGTCTTATATTGCTTTATCGTAAATGATATTGTAATAAGGTTGACGAACGAAGATATTTTGCTATACAGAGTGTCTCTAATCTAAACGGACACATTGAAGTGAGAGATAGAGCAGAGTTAAAAAATATACTAGTTCCTGCTTAGTAGTCATGCGCGATTTTTTTTTAAATATAACCGCCATATTACAGTGGTAGCAGTAAAACATGCTAAAATTATATTCCCTAAAAAATACACCAGCTCATACGTCACATACAGCGCGCGGTGGTCATGCGCAGGATTTTTTAATCCAGCCGCCATATTGCTGACCTAACCTATGAACCCCCGCGACTCCGCGCATAGACGGACAGACAGACAGGCAAAGGTGGACAGGCGGACAGACAAAAAACACACTAGCTCATACGTCACACACAGCGCGCGGCGCCGCCATATTGCTATGGTAATAGAAAAATAATATTCCCTAAAAACAAAAATACACTAGTTCCTGCTTAGTAGTCATGCGCGAGTTTGTTTTTTAAATATAACCGCCATATTGCAGTGTTAGCAGTAAAACATGCTAAAATTATATTCCCTAAAAAATACACCAGCTCATACGACACATTTCGCGTGTGCGGCGGTCATGCGCAGGATTTTTTTTATCCATCCGCCATATTGCTATGGTAATAGAAAAATAATATTCCCTAACAAAAAAATACACTAGTTCCTGTTCATGAGTCATGCGCGAGTTTTTTTTAAATATAACCGCCATATTCTGGCTGTATGGACTATGTCCAAATGCCATTAAAGAAAAAAAAAACCGCCATATTGCAGTGGCAGCAGTAAAACATGCTAAAATTATATTCCCTAAAAAATACACCAGCTCATACGTCACATATCGCGTGTGCGGCCGGCGGTCATGCGCAGTGTGGATTGTGGTCCCAGAACCCTCCAAATACATCTGAATTTTTTAGGGGGTATTATTTTTCTATTACCATTACATGAATAAGAACATTTTTGGCAAATTCGCCTTGTTGAGATTCAGTTGCTTTCATTAAGTTTAGTAATCCTGTTTTCGTTGGTTTGTAGGCAATCATGTCTTTGGTTTAAAATATACATAACGAATTTTGCTCCATTTTCAAAAGAAACCGCAATTATTTTTAATTAAAACTATTCTTCCTCGCCTAGTTTTCATATAAGAACTGACTTAAATAAACACGAAAGAACTACTCTACAGATCCAATATACTTGCTCTATAAAACTATGAAACCCGTTGAGCTGAATCCTTTTTATAAAACTTTTCTAGAAGTTTTGTTTACATTTGACTTCATATACAGGGTGTCTCACCGGGAACTGGATCGATCGATATGGAGAAAGTGCGCATTAGAAAATTTTGAAAATTTAGATAATTACTAATGTCGGTGTGGCCAATCCAAAAAAATAATTGCAGGCAGCTGGCACTTCCGCTTATACCGGAAGTCGATACCAACTTGCTTATTTCAAATGGAACACCCTATATATTTTAGGGTTTTCGAAAATAGCATAAAATTCTGAGTCGAGAATATGTAACATATCCTATACCTAAACTTAGCCGTTTCAGAGATATTTGACATTTTATAGAAAATTTTACAGGTGCAACGGTTTGCAAGAACCGTTATAACTCTCTTCGTGTAAAAGATCCTCATTTGCTTCTTGTCACGTAAAAAGAACACAAGGATAACTACGTTCTACAACTGAAATAAATTCAATAATATCATACCAAGTGTTTTTCGCGTTACATTTTGTCAATTTCAAACCGTGAAAACTTGTTTAGGTCAAATGGAACACCCTGTCAAGTTGTGTAAAATTGAATTCCCTTCTTTCTGGTATTAGCATTGTGGGGGTTAAAGTTACAATTTTTTGAAATATTTGCGATTTTATTAGAAATTCATGAATTGTTGTAATCATTTCATCAAAATAGCCATGATTATAAACAATCAGTCATTATCTTATGTCAAAAAATGCCAGCACGTTTAAATTATACCAACGAAAACTTTTTAAATTTGTTTATTATTTCTGGAGAATGTGATAAAGTAATATCAAGAACTTGCAGCACATTTGCTACTCGATATCCACAAAAACGCAAAATAACATCTACTAACATAAGATCAATTTAAAATATGATTTCATTTTAATTTAATAATTGCTCAAAATTCCGCCCTCGAACTTCGACACATTTTTCGCACCTGCGGATTAGTTCCTCATGGATAGCTCTTCTAATTGAATCCTGTGATATGTTTTAAAATGCATTTCTTACTCTTTGCATACAATCTTCAATGGTTGTTAATGGGCTCTCATAAACTTATCATACTCATATTCAGATATCTTTCACCTAAAAAAAAAAACAATAATTTACCTATACATATTAGCAGAAGAGAAAATTTAATTTACCGTTTAAATTTTCCTGATAAAATTGTAATGCCATCACTCTATCGTTTCTTATGGCACAGTAAACATTGAACTGCCAACTTTCCTAAAAATTTCGCTCTCTGAACATATAAGGATTTGAGTCACTCCAATAATGCGAATTGTGTCTGTTAAAATGTCCATTTTTAGTAAATTTATCTTCATCTGTCCATATAATATTTCCCAAATAAGAATCGTGACCCTCAGACCTTATTAGAATAAACTCACAAAAATTCTGCCTTCTTAGGAAATCTATTTCTTTTAATCCTTGAACCATATGGAATGAAAACGGGTGAAACTTATGTTTTAATAAGATTCTGTGAATTGAATCCTTGCATAGTCCCGATTCCAGAGCAGCTTGTCTTAATGACATCCTTGGAAATGCATGAATGACTATTTCAATGTTTTCGCCATCAACAATAGGCTTCCTTCTTTACATTTTTGCCTTGAGAGAGCCATAATTTTTAAAATTTTCCAGTTGCGATTTACAGTGTTTGGTGACGGTTTCCGTTTTTCTGGAAATCGAGTAGCAAATGTGCTGCGAGTTCTTGATATTACTTTATCACATCTCCATAAATAATAAACAAATTTAAAAAGTTTTCGTGGGTGTAATTTAAACGTGCTGGCATTTTTTGACATACGATAATGACTGATTGTTTCTAATCATGGCTATTTTGATGAAATGATTATAACAATTCATGAATTTCTAATAAAATCGCAAATATTTCAAAAAGTTAATGCTAATATCAGAAAAAAGGGAATTCAACTTTACACAACTTGACGTAAAAAATACAGGGTGTTCCATTTGACCTAAACAAGTTTTCGCGGTTTGAAGTTGACAAAATGTAACGCAAAAAACGGAACACTTGGTATGATATTATTGAGTTTGTTTCAGTTGTAGAACGTACTTCTCCTTGTGGTCTTTTTATGTGACAAGAAGCAAATGAGGATCTTTTACACGAAGAAAGTTATAACGGTTCTTGCAAACCGTTGCACCTGTCAAATGTTCTATAAAATGTCAAATATCTCTGAAACGGCTAGATTTAGGTATAGGATATGCTACATATTCTCGACTCAAAATTTTATGCTCTTTTCGAAAACGCTAAAATATATAGAGTGTTCCATTTGAAATAAGCAAGTTGGTATCGACTTCCGGTATAAGCGGATGTACCAGCTGCTTGCAATTATATTTGTTGGATTGGCCATACCGACATTAGTAATTATCTAAATTTTCAAAATTTTCTGATGCGTACTTTTGTTTATATCGATCAATTCAGTTCCCCGTGATACATGCATAAATTTTGAATAATTGATATACTTGCTTACACGGTGAAGTTCTCAATACACGGATTTGCTAGTGGCAACTTTGGGGCTTATTTCCTCGTAAAGGCCTTACATTCTGAAAATTTGGAGAGTGCCATTAGAAGCGCTTAAAGTTTTTTGAGTAAGTTTACAAAAATTCAAAATCGTAGCTCAAACCATTGGTTGAATAGAACATATTTTTCAAATTACTTCTCATGCATAAAAACACTTTTGCAAAATTTGGCCCTTCTAAAAAAATTTGTAGAAATTTACTTTGGATAGTAAAATTAAGTTTAACAAAATGGTGTAGGTTCCATTTGGTTATAACTTAAAAAAATCTACAGAAATATGCGAGACAGAGGAGCGATTTTACTCCACTAGAAGGGAAATGTAGGTCGCAAAGAGACCGTGAACTTGGTTTAGTTCGGCAGTTGTTATTCATCTTGTCAATTTTACACCAAGCAATTTTTTTTTTAATTTGTTTTTTTCTTCGATCTTCGTCCGATAGTTCAACATTGCCAGTTTTCTATGATGATGATATGAAACTAATTACACCCTAGTAGAATGCAGCTTTTCACGGCCGTTGCCTAATGAAGTAGTTTCTTCCGGGTCTTGCCGTTGTCGTCGAACTTGACTTGACATTTCGCTGATCATCCTGTCAGTTTCTTCAAAAGGATTCTAAAGACTGAATTTGTTGTGTTACACTCCTCGTTATATACCTAGGCGCCGCTTCGCTTCGCTGGTCATTGGTCGTGCTTACATAATATCGAGAACCATAAAATCGACTACGAGGCCGTCAATATATTAGACATGAATACGCGCTATTATCCGCGAATCATTAGGGAATCACTGGAAATTATGAAAAACGTGAACAACTTTAACAGAGAGAATGGGTGTCGACTTAGTAACACGTGAAGACTGGTATTGCCAAGTACCAGCACCATAGTAAATCACGATCAACCAAACACGACGAATGAGCAGCGAAGCGAACCAAGCACGACCAGCGAAGCGAAGCGGCGCCTAGGTATATAACGAGGAGTGTAACACAACAAATTCAGTCTTTAGAATGCTTCTGAAGAAGCTGACAGGATGATCGGCGAAACGTCAAGTCAAGTTCGACGACCACGGCAAGGCCCGGAAGAAACTACTTCATTAATTACACCCTGTATATGTAACAGTTGGGAGTCGTACCAGCTTAGTTATCTGACATCCCGGTACATTAACTGAGTTATTTTTATTTAATCCTTAAAAAACTGTTTTTGTAAAATGCAATGCAGAAAATTTATTTCTTAATGATGAACAGCAAAATAAGGTTTCCGTCTTTTGCTATATTTTATCAGTTTAAAAGTTATGGTTTACCTTTTTAAATTAAAGGGAAAATGAAATTTTTTAAATAAACGGTTCTAGAATTTCTAGCACGTATTTAACTGTTACCAGGATATTCTAACTAATGTTATAATTTCTAATTAAATGGTTGTCGATCATAAAATTCGTTGGGATCGTAAAATATGAACCCCAATAAATTTGAATATCACGCTCAATCTCAGCCTATTTATTAGGGTTAAATTACTACATATTTATGAACATAAACAATGCGGCAGACTGTCAAGACGTTTGAAGGAAAACGAAATGGGCCAATTTTCCAGCAAATTTAATTAGTTCGTGCCGTGAGTAAGTCGCAAATACAATTTTGGGGACGTGACATGAAACACAACAGACATTTTAAATAAGTACAAGATGGGGTACGTTTGTTATAAGTGATGAAGGGTACGTGAGATATTCCACGAATTTTCCGCTGCGAAATTTAAAATGAGTTTCTCTATAGTAGATATTACATTGGAAGAAGTTGAATGGTTTTGGAAATACAGCGCCGGCATCGATGTTGTTATAATGTACGATTTGAGATGTTCCTGAGAGTTATGGTTTTTATGAATATTAGTCTGTTTAACAGTAGATTACTGCTGTGACCACTTCAATTGCTATCAAATCTATAAAATATATAATCAGCCTGGTTTCTATACTACATAATATATAGATGGCCCAAAAATGAAAATGGCACAGGATATGCATTAGAGTGGTTCTTTCTTATTTATATGGGAATTTATTTTTCTTTTAAATTCAGGCAGTCTCACCCCTTAAAATTTTCTCAAATAGAAAGAGAAAAAGCCCTGCAAAAGCCAACTGTAAGGCGTGCCTCAACGACCTTGTTTTGGAGATTGATATAGAAAAATGTTCAAATAATAAACATATCATCAAATGCTCACAAATTTATAAAAATGTATTGAAAAACCAAAATCAACACGTGGTATTAGATATAGAAGAGATGAAAAGAATCCGTGAATTTAAAAAAATTGCCAAAAATTAAATTTAAACATTCGATATAAGGGCATTTTGCTACTGCGTGGGAACTTCTTACGAAATCCTTTACAACTTATAGCAGAAACTGGTTTTGATCCTCTTTCTTTTTTAAAACGCTATTAAACTCCTCCATTATATTAACACCTCTTTCGGCCGTGTCATTAACCACTTTAAGGTTTTTAACGATAACCAGTCCCTTTTGAAAATCTTGCGAGAGAGGCCCAAGTAGAAGGATGGTGTTTCAAAAACTCACAGGGAATTTTTAATCGTTTAAAAAATGCTACAGTATTTTTTGAAGCGAAATGTTGCAGTGAGTGATTGATGTAAGTAGCAACATTTTTTTCTTGAATTATAACACGTTTTGAGAGATGAGAAATGTCCTCTCCACTGTCCTCATCCTCATTGGCCTCATCTAGCGGCATCGCTTTTAACAAGTTCAATTTTTGTTTCCAAGGGGACAGTCTCATCGTAAACTGCCAAAGCAATTGACTCGTCCGAGATATACCAGTGGTGTCCACAAAACTTTTTTAAAGCTGCTTTTCTTGATGTAACCTCGTGCATGTTTGTATAAGAGAATAATTCCTTAAGAATATTGAGATCTTGAAGTGGTACTTTAGCTGCTGTTGGACAGCAAAACCAGGCCTTTAGGTACAGATGGATGAGAAAAATGCAAACAACGTCAGTCTAACTGATTACTGAAGAAGATATTCCTTGGAGCGGCTGACCACCCAAAAATATCACTGCAAGCTCTAATAATTCTTTATAGTCTTCCCTGAGATGATGCAGTTGCAACTGGTTGAGACAAAATTACAAAATATGATCACGGTCACCGCCAATCGTGCTGCTCACATACTCACCTTGGATTCCAGGCTCATAACGATGTAAATCAATTTGAGACCATGCCTGCTGACAAGCACGGTACACGGACTGGTCAGATTAGGTTGTTGTCATGTTAGTTATAGATCATTTATTAGTTTTTACATATATAGAAACCCAAAACAAAATTGTTTACGCCTTACCGCAAAACGATACGAAATGTATGGAATTTTCAGCATCATAGGTAATAGGTATATCGCGACTTACGTGAGGCAAGGTTTCCCGTCATTTGATTTGTCTAAAATTTGGATGGGTTTTATATATTTATAAAAGAAAAAAACTTAGGGTGTGAGACAATTGAAATTCCGGATTTCAAAAATAAGGACCACCCTAATGTGCATATTATGTTTCAAACACCAATAGTTCCTGTAAAATCAAAATCAATAATTTGTGCTCAATCTACACTGCTGAAGGATATGCGATTCAAGCTGCTTTAGAATGGACGTCAATGAACAACATGGGTATTTCTGTTATTATAACATATTCAAAATCGGTTTTAGAATCAATTAATTCACACGGCTACTACAAACTACAAGATATGAAGATTGGCACAATTTTTTTAATTTAAATTAACTAATTTTGCAAATAGTTGAAATTATTGAGTGAAAATTCATATTACTACATCTGTCAGTTCTACTTAGGTAGTCTTATACTTTTTTTACCAATATATGTATTAAAAAAAGTTATGGCCAAAAATAATAAATATTTCCCTATCGGATGTCTCTCTCTCTTGGATATTCCCACCCACTCGTGGCAATTAATATACATTTATAAGAAAACATGAGTTTTTCAAATAGGTACATTTTTCCAACATAGTGGCCTGCCTTGATGTAGATACTAAACTGGTCAGATGTTTACTAGAGAAATACATTTTATTTAGGAAATACTCAAGCAAAACTTCCACAATTATAAGACATCTTTCGAAGAGTAGGAATCTATTACTTGTCTAATATTTAAACTGTACGGACAGTTTGCTCCATGCCCTGGAGTCTGAATACGCTCCCGGCGATGTTACCTCCTTTCCCTGATTATATATTTTTAGAAAAGAATTGAGGCAACATATGCAGACGACTAGTTGGTTTAAGCTGGAGCAGAGTCGTAGATTCGGAGTACATTAAGAGATGCGAAATTTACCCTCTTTGAATGTTTAACATAAAAAACAAATTTTTGTTTTGTTCAAGAAAAGGAGACAATGACATCTATAGTTGATATTTAGTTGAGTTGTCTCTTTTTCTCGTAAAACCAGTCTCCTATAGACGAGGCTGAAATTGTTGGCAAGGGAAATTAAAAAAATGATATAAAATGAATGATGAAATAAATAAATAAATTTTATAATGTGAAAAATTTTATGTTTATAAAATTGTATTAGCGAGCAAAGAATAATTAATATAAAAAAATTAATAGTGAATATTATACCAATTTTCTACATTTCCTGACAAAGTATGGTTGAAGGTGAAAAGCTCTAGTATTGCAATTTAGGCCCCAATTGTCTCTGGTCCATCGAATCTATATATCTTTGGCAATTTATTCTCGCAAGATTGCGTTTTTCAAAGGATTATGTGTGAAGATTGTAAAAATCGAAGGCTTAAATGCCTTAACGAAAGCATAAAAATATTATCCAACCATACGGCTTGGGGAAAATAATAATCGCAAAAGTAAATGCGAAATTACGTAAAGTTAAACGTAAATGACTGCTAAATAAATCTGCTTGATACGTAAAAGTAATTAATGTATTATTATTATTATTAATATGTATTATTGATTAATACATAAAAGTAAATGTAGAAGCATAATTAAAATAAATTTGGTGTAGAATAAATGTCAATTCAGAAGCTGAATTAATATAAATTTAAAATGAAAAAGAAAAGGATATTTTATTACCATGTGGTAACATGTAATATTTTAATTACTTACCGAATTAAAAATTGAAAATTATTAAAATAAATAAAATTTACCTGGTTGTGTTAATTAAACACACGAAATGTGGATTTGATTGGAATATAAATTACTGGGATCTCACAGAACGTTTGAATGTATAAATCACATCAAAATCGGCAGGAAAATGATCTCTTGGTGATTTTAACTAATAAGGTAAACTTTTTTATATTACAATCTAAAGTACGGTACCAATATACAAACTTGAAAAATATAGGTTTACTGAATTGAAAGCTGTAATGTTATACAAGTATCGCCATCTGTTGATGGGCAACGCAAGCGCACAACCTGATTTCTTAGGTGGTTTCTTACTCACAATTTAAAATAGTGACAGGTATACCATCGAGAAAAGGAATCTTTAGTCAATAATAGTTTGACATTAGTTGCATACCACAGATTTACTTTGCAATTTGTGTACATAACCAAAAATACGAAATGTTTTGTAGGAATTCAGTAAATACATAACGTTATATATAACAGGAGAATGGGCAAGTTTAAAACGTAAGAAAAATAACCACATGTACATAGAAAAAAGTATATAGAAATGAAATATAAATGGATATAAATGTTTTGTAGACATGTAGACAATTGGTTTACCTGAAGTGCTGTAAACAGAGATACATAATAGTGTTAAAAAAACATGTCTGAGTTCCTAAGATTCAAAAATAGGTACATAAAACAATGTGAAATAATTTAGCAATTATACAAAGAAAATTCTGATAGTTGAAACAGTCTCACTTCCAAAAACTGAACCAAAATGCTATACAGGTTGTGCTAAATATAAGTAAAATACCATTTATTATATAAAATCGTTAAATAGACATAGGCCATGTAACAGCAAGGAATAGCAGACGGAATAAAAAATTAATTTATACCACCATTATGAGGCCAGCCCTTACAAATTTATGCACCTCATCTCAAATTCTTCACGATACACCTCCTAAAGAGACCTCTATGCGTGTTATCATGACATAATACAATTAGAGAACTATATCAAAGTTATTCTACCAATTCAAACTTTATGATAGACCAGTTACAAACATTACACAAATCAGAGAGCATAATTTACCTTTTCGCAACTTACTATACCAAGCGTAGGGAACGTTTGATATAGTAACCTATTTAGTCACATCCTCTTTGTTCTAGACGACTACAAAATTTATCAGACACAATTTCCAATCTTTAACTCTTTTCTATCTTCTTGGTTTATGTTTGTTGCTTTTTGTTCTTTTCTAAATTATTTTCTTCCTAAACACAATTTTGCAATAATTAACAAAATCCAAATATTTTAAATCATTAATTGTGCAGCCTGGCGTAGCCGCTCGCTTTCGATACAACTATTTAGAACGGAATTCTTTCTTAGTAATTTTCCCGTAATAGACAGTTACAAACATCACAGATATTTTACCTGTACGGTTTTTGCATTATATATAAATTATTTTAAGTTTTATTTATCCTTATTATTATTATTATTTACACATTAAAAATTGTCTCTACGTAAACTTCGTTATTGATTAATTGGGGATTGTTGTTGGGCGGCGTATGCTAAAAAAATAACAAAATATCCGGAATGACTGTACCATTTTCGTTTTACCTTAAACGTTAGAACATCTTCCTTTTCTTTTAATACCTGCTGACTCTATATTTTTAAAGTGTTAAATATATACATACACTTCATGAAAATATATCCTCTTTCAGGAACTGTCTGGTGGGTCGAAGATACGAAATAAAGGTCTCCGATCTTGGCTCATATCGACAGATGTACAGCTCAGATTATTGCCAAGTCGCGGGGTCGCGACCTTTACCCGTCAGATGGATGGCGTGGGAGACTGTTCTTTTAGTGAGTATATAAACCTGCTACGTGTAAATCGACGAAATCTCAGTAATACGCTATTTTCCTAAATATACCTGAAATGATTATATGGAAAGCCTATGTAAACGTGTCATAGCTCCTCTGAGATTCTTTGATAACTTAGTGGAAAGGAATTTCCTCGTAGCTTCCTTAAAAATAGGGTCTAAAAGGAAAGTCGGATAATTTATCTACAAAATTTAATTTGAGTAGTGTTTCATCTACATAATGTAGTGGCGAATTAAATAATATTTGTAGAAGTGTGTCATTGGCTTAGGAGATTGGAAATTAGAGATAGTATGACGTTGCCACAAATTAGTTAAAATTCTAGCCTATTTTGTTTAATCACTGATCAATTATTTTTGCTGAACTTAATGTAAATTTTAACAAATAGTAAAGATTTATAATTCGAAATAATTCAATATACAATATCCGAAGCTATTGATAATATGACTACAGTCTAAATCAGAGTACGTATCTATTTATATTTCAATAACATGCCAAAAGTGGTATATTTATTGTTCGTAGGAAACTAGTGCGATTCAATTTTCTGGATATTTTTATAAAAATCTTATAAAGATCGACAATAACAGAAAAATATAATACTTTGTGAAATCTAGGGCAAGTATTCGAGCAAGAGTGACGTATGGTCGTTTGCTGTCTTACTGTGGGAAATCTTGACATTCGCTCGAGAGCAGCCCTTCGAGGAATTGAACGATGATAAAGTTATAGAAAATGTCACTCACTTCTACCAGAACGACGGCAAACACGTAAGTATTCTTTTAATATTAGATGTATGTTTGCACTTGGAAAATAAGGTAATGATTGCAGATAAATATTTACTTTAACAAGTTCGGATTTGTAGTTAACTTACAGGAGCGTGTGTTTACCTTAAAACAATAAATATGTTTTTTATTCGTTATTTTAGTACTTCATGATTTAAATATCTTTTAAGAACAAACTTAACTTATTTAAAAAAATACACAAAACTTAGCATAATTAAAGACAAATAGTCGAGACCAAAAATACCCGAAAAAAGCGGAAAGGGGGATTGTCTCAGGAAGAACAAGTTGTAAAACTTGTTCAGGGCATCAAAGTTAGTTCAAAATTAAGTTTTGTAAAATGAATTCAATTGGAAATATATTGCATTTAACTATTTTTTCTACAAATCAGAGTTTTTAAACGGTATTTTGTAAATATATCTACTTTTGTTCTTTGGGCAAACTTAAATGGTTTCTAGATTCGTTTGCTGTAAAACAAACTTTAATTTTAAATTATTTCCAAAATAATTGGATTCCACTACGAACTGCCTGGGGCTTTCTTCACAGAGACAAATCTAGGTCTTATAAATTTCAGATGGTCGTGAGTGATTTGGAAGAAAATTTCCAAAACAAAGCGCTGACATAGCATAGCATGAATGCACTAATATTATATTCTTTCCTATTATTTAGGTTTTCTACCACATGTATTATTATCCTCTTCAAAAACAAATAACCGAATCTACAAAATAATACAATTATTGGAAAGAAGCCTCTGCGCCCATGACGTTTACGTCAAAGGAGCAGTCAGAGGTTATGTTTTACAAATAATATAAATCGGAATAAACACAGAAATAATGATCACTGAATAAGCAATTTCATAGCAGAAGGAAATTTTATAAAATTATAAAATATAGGAATTATAATAATATTCCAACCTATCTGCAAGTGCCTTATATAAATAAGGACCCAACAAATTAAACCAAAACAGCTATTCCCCCTTACGAGCGCTGAATTATATGGTAAAATTTGCGTATTTTGTCTAAACACAGTTAGCACTAAAATACAATGATTTGGAATGCTCGAAAATTCTACGAGGAAGATGCGAGGCCTCCTTCATCTCAGGATGTCACTAACTGCAGACCGGTTTCGACCTAGTTTTGGGTCTCGTCAGTGCAGTGCAAGTGATACCTTCAATACCTGGAGTTCGCATCTCATAGACACTGTTAAGTTCCACCGCAGTAGAGCGTAACTAGCGCCATCTCTCAGTAGTTTCGAAACAATCCAAATCGAATATAAAATTGATAATCATCACTGAATAAGCAATTTTATAGCAGAAGGAAATTTTATAAAATTATAAAATATAGGAATTATAATAATATTCCAACCTATCTGCAAGTGCCTTATATAAATAAGGACTCAACAAATTAAACCGAAACAGCTATTCCCCCTTACGAGCGCTGAATTATATGGTAAAATCTACTCTACTGCGGTGCGGTGGAACTTAACAGTGTCTATGAGATGCGAACTCCAGGTATTGAAGGTATCACTTGCACTGCACTGACGAGACCCAAAACTAGGTCGAAACCGGTCTGCAGTTAGTGACATCCTGAGATGAAGGAGTCCTCGCATCTTCCTCGTAGAATTTTCGAGCATTCCAAATCATTGTATTTTAGTGCTAACTGTGTTTAGACAAAATACGCAAATTTTACCATATAATTCAGCACTCGTAAGGGGGAATAGCTGTTTTGGTTTAATTTGTTGTCCTTATTTATATAAGGCACTTGCAGATAGGTTGGAATATTATTATAATTCCTATATTTTATAATTTTACAGAAATAATGTATTTTGCTGACGTTTCTGAAAGTAGTCTCTTTTCGTTTTCAAAGCTTTTTTTTTGAAGAACACTTATTTTGCTGTGTATATCAAATACACAGCTTTAAGATTCTGTTTGTGTTATTTTCATAGATACTTACTACTTACACAGAACTGATGATATTTTCTTTTAGATAGTGTTGAGTTTGTTAAGTTCTTCTTTTAACATTGGTAGCCAGGTTGTACAAATATCTACAGAACAATTCGATACGCACTTATCTTCATTTAATAAGATTATCTGCTTCTTTTGTTAAAATTTTTGCCGAATCCCAGTTTATTCTATGTCCGTTTTCCCAAGCATGTTCACAAATCTTTGATTTCTGAATTTCATTCTTTCTAATGTAATTCTTGTGCTCATCCAACCTCACACTGAAAGGTCTGGATGACTCACCCACATAACATTTATCACATTCACACAGACATTACTTTGACGTAAATGTCACGGGCGCAGAGGCTTTTTTCCAATAATTCTATTATTTTGTAGATTCAGTGACTTATTTTTGAAGGTGATAATAATACATGTGGTAGAAAACATAAATAATAGGAAAGAATATTCGTAGAATGTACAAATAACTTTTAGATAATATGCACTTATATTGTGACGCGTTTTTCTCCACCTTAGCCGACGACGAGGAGAAAAAGGGCCACTCTTTGACACTCGAGCTCCGAGCACAGGTTTTCGGTTTTAGCCCGGGCGCCAGTCCTAGTTTAAGTGTTAGGACACACTTCCCACAATCCGGATACAAGAGGCTGAGTACCTCAAGTGGAGAAACAGTAACCCAGTGGGTCAATTTGGGAAATTAGACGTTCACACAAACAGTAATAATAATTATTATTTTTCAAAAAATTTGCTATTTCTTTAGTTTTTATTTTGTTGCAATTTAAATTGACAGAAACAACTTTTACTACTCAAGTTCTATCAGGAATTTAATAACGAAGAAGCCCGTCATTCTATTTTCTTGCTTTGGCAAATTACAACCGAAAATAATCAATAAAAAGGAATAGAAAAGGTGGTTCAAAGAATAAATTGTTTAAAAGCACAACTACTACTTATCCGAACTATTCACTTCATTAATAAAATTCACCTTTCCCAACAATTTCGTATATGGCAAAACTTTGGATAGATCGACTCCACTGTCAGGATGTTTTCTGTACAAACTGCTACAATTTAAATTTAACCGTTCACCGTGTATCAACGTCTGCCTATCGTAATTTTTATCAAGTATTTTTTACTAGACTATTGATACATTTTTACAAACTATCTATCAAATTACACAATGCCGTACATTTTAGGAAAATTACTTCCACACCCCTTATTCTCTTGAGCTCTGGATTATACAGTTTGCATGCATTGACTTCCCCAATTTGCTTTCTATTCACGGCCACCCTCACTAATCCAGATCACTTAACCTTGTACAGTGTTCACTCATCCGCTTTAGGCATAGGACAAGTCAGATGAAGTTGCCCTTCTAGTGAGAATGTCAACAATGGGCGGATTTAAGCCGAAACTGGGTTTTTGGATAGTCAATTATTGCTTTCCTTTGATACCTCCGTGACAATTGTTTGGTTAATTACTAATGATAGGGCTGAATAGACCAGTAAATTTAATGAATAAATAATATTCTCACGTACTATGACAAAGGCGTCGAATAGAAGGGATCCATTTAGAATTTGTCAATTATACACTGCGCACATAAATTAAAGATATTTTCATAATATTCGTTATGGTTGAGACTGACAACTTCGTCATTAACCTGTTTGTATTTAGAAGATTAATTTTAGTTTAAGAGCTGGTTAATTAATTCACAGCAAAAGGTGTTGGATTTAAGGTTAAGGATACTTGACAGATAATGCGATAGTTAAATTGGCGGCTGCTACGTCAAATTTTAAAACTCAATCTGACGTAACTAGTTGGTCGTTGTCTGTTGACATAACGGTATTTGCCGGCCGGCTGACAGTGGAGATGGTCGGGGTTCTAAATTACTTTGATGTATCAGGGCGCCAAGTAAATTTTTTTCACTCCAAATACCAGCTCAAGTACAATGTAACCTTAAATTTACTAAATAAATTACTTAGCGAGAGGATAATGAAAAATTCAAATTCAGTTTTATCTTTTAATAACAATATACGAAGTAACTTTATAACATTCAACAGTACAATAACGTAGAGTATGGTAGACAAATTCACACAAAAAAAATATATCTAACTGGGTATACGCGTCTTACGTAAGTGCTTAAACCCCCAACAAATATCATAGATGTAATAATTAGTTGACAGAATATTTTCATAAAATGTTTAGCAAAATTTTAAAAAATATATATACATATATATAGGTACAGTGGTGAATTTTTTTTTTGTAAAATTTATAATATATTTAAAAAAAATCAATATATGTATGGCATAAGAAGGATACAAACTGCAGGCAGCAGGGCTTCAGCTTCGGCTCAAATTTCAGGAATGGGCAACTTCCAGCCTATCAATTAACCCAGAAAATGGATGGCTCCTCCACAAAAAAGAAATTCCAGTCCAGCAAGGAGAAGTAACATAAGTACGTATAGACCAGTGGAAAAAAAGTTATTCGTTCGTATCAGGGGAGACAAAAAAAAAATCGTATGAAAAAGAACTACGAATTCCTAGACGAAACCGTAGGTGAAAATAAAACCCTCGTTTCGGAGGGTTATCTTAGAAAAATGTTGTTGACCTTGGATGTCCTTGGTCTCGTGTAAATTTGGCAAAAATGGCTTTTACGTATAGATCCTTCCAATGAAGACAATCGATTTCCAATACCATAAAAATATGCACTCGTCCAAACATAAATGGAAAATCGAAAAGTAACGTTGCGAAAATATCCCAAAATGGTGAAATTACTTGTTTCAAAATCGCAACGAGCACGTAAAAATACCACTTAATAAATTGCCAAGCGTTCGAGCAAATTACACGTGAAAAGTGACAGACTACCGGAAGACAAAACCTAAGCCAAAAACTATTGTGAAGAAATAATCTGTGTTACCGATCGTCAGTCGGTTATAGGAATCTACCTATAAACTAATTAAAAGTTATTGGTTTCCTAGCTTAAGAATTACAGAAATAGAGAGCTTAAGTATATGCAACACGGTACACAACAAAATGTATAACGCCATGCTTATACCTGCAACAGATTCCTTACAATTGCGAATTCATATAGACAACTAAATAATAAATATTACGCGTGACGACGGATAACACGAATTCGTTAGACATTAAACGTAAGAGATAAAGTAATGATTTAGAGATTTTTTTAAACAATGTATAAATGTTAAATTGAACTGTAACACGGCATTTAATAAGAGTATTGGCCTTCAATAGTCAGCTGTCTTTTAGTTTGTACAATTTATTAAGTCGGCTGCACTAATTCTTTGCAATTGTCTGGCGGTCTTTCGCTTGACTTGAAAAACCAACCCAAAATTTGGTAGCGCTTTGTTTTTATTATTTAATATCTACAACACGATTGTCGGAAAGCGAAAAAAATTAAATACTATGTAATTTTCGTAAAACACCGATAGTCACCATGTCATTGCAGATTTCAAATAAAAATAAACATTCTTGGAAATTGAAAAAATGGATGGCGTGACAGAAAATTTACTCCTTAATCTTAAGTCTCTTCATCACTATATTCACTGTACAAATTATTATTACTTAAACAATCCATTAAACTTTTTTAAATATAGTACATCCCGTCGGAAATAAACCAACAAAATAAATGAGATTGATTATAAATATTCAAAAGAATAGTTACAATACGCACTTGGTTTATTGTTTCATTAATTTTGTTCAGATTTCTCTGACATATGTTTCGGCCTTGCGACCATTATCAAAGAGTCTTAAAAACTGGCCTGAAAGTGGTGGTTCACAGTATATATCTTAGAAATCTTCTACCTACTTAGAGGGGGATAATAACTTGATTTGCTATTTCTTTAAATTTAACAATACAGGCCGGAACTACGAACTTAATCTTAATTTTGTTACTGTGTCTAGTATAGGGTTGTTCATAAATTCTGTTTGTGTATTTGTAAAGTTTTTATGGGTATGGTTTAATTTCTAAAATTTCAAGCATGTCTAGGATTTTTCCTTTACTTGCATTATGCAAATTTAACACTACTACCGTTAAAAACGTGATTTTGCTCAATGCAATGTTCGACGAAACCAGTTGATTTTTTTATTATAAAAAATAGTCTGTTTGTGTTCTCTTAACCTCACATCTATGCAACGGCAACTCTGATCTATATATATGGCATCACAGTCGTCACACTTTATTTCATATACTCCCGATGAAAGTTGGCTTTCTGTAATTATCAAGTTCTAGCCCATGTTCTTTACGTATCAGTGTGATATCTTAAAAGTTTATTGACCCTACGAAAGAATTTCAATCAGAAATCCAGGTACTACTAAAGAAAAATACATCCAATATAACAAATTTTCAAACAAGCAACCTTCTATTAATGAATACTACAGCCCCCATACTTTATGGTTTACCAAAAATTCATAAGGAGGGTTTTCCTATGAGACCGGTAGTATATTATATTAATGCACCAGCTTATAGACTATGTAATAAACTCAATTCGACATTACCATAGTTGATCAATCAATTCTCTTACAGTATAAAAAATTCTTTAGAACTTGTGACCAAATTGGAAAACATAACCTTACTCGAAAATGCCAAAATAGTTTCCTTTGATGTTAAAAGTTTATTTACCTCTATCCCTATTCATGAGCTTAAGGATATATTACATCTTATCTAAAACAGTGAATTGAATGAAAATGAAAAAAAAATTACAAACATTACTTAATATGTATATCAAACAAAATTATTTTAAATAAAATGTATACACAAGTAAACGGGTTACCTATAGGTAATCCGTTGAGCCCATTATTAGCTGAAATATTGACGGCAAATTTTGAAAACAATCTTTTTACCACAAACAATAATTTCCTTAAATACATACATACGTGTTTTGTATATGGATCGGTACTGAGAGACAATTGTCACATTTCATCCATTCGAAATTCAGTTCACAGTTGAAATGGAAAAAGAACGGTCAATAAACTTTTTAGATATTACGCTGACACGTAAAGAACATGGTCTAGAACTTGATATTTACAGAAAGTTAACTTTTACTGACACTCTTACACATGCAAATTGTAATCAATCTTGGAAGATAAAAATGTCACCGTTTCTTAGCTATGTACACAGACTATTATCTCTAAACTTAAATAAGGTTAACTTTGAAAAATAAGTCGGAATTCTTAAAACGATAGCAAAAAACAATGGCTATGATGAGTTACCTTTTGACAAATTAATAATAAAAAATAATAATAATAATAATAATAATAAACAGATAAAATTAAATAATGTTAGCAACTCAGTATGTAATAGATTAAATAAATTAGGTATCAATACAATATCAACGAATAGAAGTAATTTAGGCCACTTTTTGGTTAATAATAAAGAAAAGAGAGAAGATATTAAAAAATCGGGGGTATATGAAATAAAGTGTGACGACTGTGATGCCGTATATATAGGTCAGAGTGGCCGTAGCATATATGTGAGGTTTTTTTTTTTATATACATTTATTTAACGTCGGCTTATTTCCGCTACTGAGGCCTAACACCGACGCCTGTAGACGAGCTACCCCCAACCAGGTATTTTGCCGAACCTCTTCTCTTAAGAAGAGTAGGGATCTTTTACTTGCCTAACATTTAATAGACGAGGGACCGACGGCTTTACATCCCCTCCGAAGGATGGTATATCTCCTATACAACCCTCGCCTAAGGTTGTATAGCTACCGCGCATACACTGATATACAAGCCGCTGGAAGATGTGTGAGGCGAGAACGCGGTTTCCGTTGGAATGGTCACCATCCAAGTACTAACTGCGCCTGTCGTTGCTTTACATCGCATACCGTAGTATGTACATAGTAAAGACGCACCTACGCTCGCCCATATGTGAGGTTAAGATAACACAAACAGTCTATTTTGTATAATAAAAAAATCAACTGCTCTTGCTGAACATTGCATTGAGCAAAATCACGTTTTTACGGCAGTAGTGTTTGTACAATGCAAACAAAAGAAAAATCCTACACATGCTTGAAATTTTAGAAATTAAGAAGACCCTAAGAAATCACAAAAACGTTGCAAACACACAAACAGAATTTATGAACAACCCTCTATTAGACACAGCAATAAAATTAAAATTAAGTTCGTAGTTCCAGCCTGTATTATTAAATTTAAAGAAATATCAAATCAAGTTATTATCCCCCTCTAAGTAGGTAGAAGGTTCTAAGATATATATTGTGAACCACCACTTTCAGGTCAGTTTTTAAGACTCTTTGATAATGGTCGCAAGGCCGAAACATATGTCAGAGAAATATGATCAAAGCTAATGAAACAATAAACCAAGTGCGTATTGTAACTATTCTTTGGAATATTTATAATTATTCTATTGAATATGTTTCATCAAGAACCTACCGCAGATTCAATCCAATTAATAAATGAGATTAATTTTCCTGGATCGGGTAGTACTGGTCGCCGGCGAGTAAGAGAATCGTAGCTACGCTGTCATGCAGCAGTACAGAAATACTTACTTAAAGCTGAACATAAAGAAGCTCGAGTAGGATTTGCGCTTGAATTTTTAGCGCAACAATGATATAAGTGGTAGATTTTCCGTCAATATGTCAGCTTGGATATCGGCACGTGATCCTGGTGTTTTGTGGCATATTGAGGAACGATTTAATAGTGAAACGTATATTATTATTTTAGACAATATTATGCTTCCTTCTGTGTGACAATTATTTCCTAATAATGAGTTCATATTTCAACAAGAGAATTGTTCCGTTCATACTGGTCATACCGTAACTAACTGGTTTCAAGATAACAACATCAATGTTCTTAACTGGCCCAGTCATAGTCTACTCATAAGAAGTATCCAAAAACGAAATGTCAGACCGCGGAATGTCGAAGAATTACTGGAAATAGTAAATAATGCATGGGAAAATATTATTACTAATGATTATTGTATAAGGTTATTTAATTCTATGCAAACAGACTTATAGAAGTTATAAATAGAAATGGTGCAATAAGGAAATATTAATAGTTAGTTTCTTGTTAAGTAGGATATCCTTTGTCTTTTGATCCAGGATTTCTACTAATCGTACAGTTTATTCTCCACTTTCTTAAAATGTTACACACCAAATTTTTGCTAATGTTATAACGCAGTGCAATTTGTCTCATTAACCATCCATCATTTACTATAGCAATAACTACAGCATTAAAATAAAAAATAAATTAAAAGTGATATCTGTTTTATTTCGGCTACCTATTACATTTCAAATAGAGACAGATTTACATTTAAAAAAAAGTTGTCCTATTTTTTTCTACTCACGACAGTACAACCACGTGTATAATTATAGTCAACCTACTAATTGCCATTTCAATAATACCATAACTTCAATATTTTCTGTAGCCGTTCCATTCGGATGTTAATATACTATTTTTAATGGAACAAACTCCAATTTTAAGAACACATTTCTCTTAAAATTTAAAAGTCACCCTTTATAAGAACATCTACTAACATTTATCGTAAAATATATAATATTTCTTGCGTTATTAGTTTTGCAAAGTTACGAGAGTATATAAAGAAAACGTTGTTTTTTAAGAAATGCTAAGATTATTAGATTCAATATTTCGCGAAGTTTTCCTACAAGGTATACTGTTATACATCCTGCGGTTTCGTAATTTCAACTTTAAATTATTCCTTAATCAAGATCGCCTACGCACACATTCAGGTAAGTAAAGCATATAAAGGGTGTGCGCAAACCCTAAACAAATTTGTGTTGCCTGGAAATATTTTAATATAAACAGAGCTTATGCACACATAGTATGAAAGTAAAATTAGTTTTAAAACTGTTGTCCTAAACCAAGTATTGTACAATAAAATAGTAGGTTTTATCCTAACTTTCACAGGATATTCAATTCGGATTGTTAGTGCTTCATGTGTACATTCAACTTTAGATGTGTGGCTCTTATATTAATCTTCGATGTACTTTTTTGCCCCTAGTTGTGTGAAACGATCAACTTATCGTCTGTCGTGACCTAAGTTGGAACCTCAACTCCGGCACGTGGAAATTTTGGTAGGATTGGTTGTATATCTGAGGATTTGTATGTATTATTCCCACACAAGCTCTTGTTGGTGAATCTAAAATACACGTTCGAATATAAAATATCATTAAAATATGTCGTTTTACTCCGTGGGGAGGTAAAACTTTTGATTTAATGCTAACATTGTAACTGTTCATACATTTGTTAGTCAATTGGCTCAATTTACTATTGTATACGGCCTTGATACATAATAGTTATTTATGTATAAAGGCCGTAAAGTTGAACTTTCTCTGGTGAATCCGAAGTTTACGACCGAGGCACAGCCGAGGCCAAGCAAACTTCGGATAAGGCCGAGATAGATCATTTGACCAGCGACTGACGTTTAACACGCACATTAATGAGACAGTACGGACGGTCTACTCCCGGTCCAGGAGTCTGTATCCGCTTATGGTCAGGGGTAGCAGACTTAATAGACAAAATAAAAAAATGTTGTACACAATGGTGATCAGGCCGTCTATCACATACGCGGCGCCGGTGTGGTGCAGCATACCGGTCACGACAATGAAAAAACTAAAAGTTTTTGAACACAAATTTATGCGCCTCATTTCTAATTCTGGAAGGTACACCTCCCTCAGAGATCTATACGCACTTTGCCACGACATAATGCCAATAGCGGACTACGTCCAGGACATCTCTCAAAAATTCTACTCTTTCAAGCTGGGCGATAGCCCGCTAACAAGAAACATAACACAAATTAGACAGCATAATGCCCCATTTCGGATAAAACACACCCTACCATACCAGACGTTACCGATCTTCCGGCAACCTCTGTAGCCAAACTTCATCAACTATAACTTCCGCTTGCCCTATCCACCTTTACTGATATTTCATACCTGTTGTGTCTTTAAATCTTTCCTGTCTCTTCCTTTCTGTTTGTAACCTTTTTGTCGCGTTTGTTTTTTCGATTTCTTTTTGTACATGTTTGTCTCTAAATTCATTTTCATTCAAGTTTTTCAAAAATCATAATTTTTCGAAATCAAAATTTTTTAAAACTAAAGTTTAGGCCAGCCTACGCGCAGCCCAGCATTTTCACACCTCGCGGAAGGCCCCTCGTTTAGATTGAGTTGTCTGCGTCAGTATCAAAATTAAAAAAGTGTTTAGTGCAAAAGTTTTTAAAAATGTGTAGTTTGTAAGTTCAGTTAAGTCTGTTTTAGATATATATAATTTTATCACCTAATTTTATCCATCTGCGATGGAAGGAGTTTAGGTTAACTTGTTTTTAATTCTCTTTAAGCCGAACCAGTCCCATTCCGCCCGACCTTGCAATCCGCCACCACGAACAGCGCGCGGTGGTTGCACGGTCGGTCCCTGGGTGGGTTCTGGGGAGGCAGATGTAAATTTTAATTATTAATAAAGTAGTATTGATTGATTGATTGATTTGATTGGCCGAGGTGCGCACAACATTTTTCAGGCAACTATCTTAGAAGGTAAAATAAAATATTTTTAAAATTGTTTCGTACAAATGACTGGAAATATGGACAACATTTTGCAAGAAGCCTGTTAGGCTGACAGTGTTAATTCGTTTTCAAGTTAATAACTAAAACAAATAAAAACGTCACTAAATAGTTTATTGACAAGTCCTGACATATTTCAATTATTAATGATGATCAAGTAATACATGAGATAGTGTAGTGCGGTAGTGAAGTAAAAGCGGTTAAAAAAATAAGATTGACAAATGAGTACAAAGAGATGACATTTTAGGAATGCTGCCAGATCCGATAAACGTCATTTTTTGTGACAGTTAACTATTAAGATAACTATTTTGTTGAGGTTTTATTTACATCGGCGTCGTATTCTTACTTCCACATCCAGTTGAAGTATAGTAACGTAAAAAAAACTTATTATTTTTTTTGTTGAAATGGGCTTAAAACATCATGAAACGTCGAGATTTTAAATTTGAGCGAAAAAAAAGTCCTGTCCGTCGGTCTGTCTGCCTGTCGGTCTATCGGTCTGTCTGTAACTTTTTTGTGCGCCCGTTTACTCTGGAACCGTTTATGATATTGACTTGAAATTTGGCACACTTATGTATTGTAACGAGATCTGGAACCAGATTATATTTTGATCTAATTCCATTGAAGGGTTCGGAGGTAAATGTGGTAA
This sequence comes from Leptura quadrifasciata, assembly GCA_963675555.1. NCBI lineage: Eukaryota > Metazoa > Arthropoda > Insecta > Coleoptera > Cerambycidae > Leptura > Leptura quadrifasciata. The sequence goes on along the minus strand of OY776673.1, from coordinate 193,432,547 downwards.
ATAAGGGTAAATAGGCAAAACAAGCAAGTAAGAGTCCATAAAATTGCGATTTAGGGCATGTACGAAAAGTTAAGGTCTCAAAACCCCCCACTATCATCCCCAATACCACCCCCACATTATTATGAAAGGGAGCAAAAAAAATTAAAATGTGATTTAGTATATACAAAAACGAAACGTCTAAAAAAGTTTTTTAGCGTTACCTACCCCCTCTACCACCCCCATTGCCGCTCCCCACCCTATTATTAAAGGGGGTAAAAAGAATTAAAATGTGATTTAGTGTGTATACAAAAACGAAACATCTAAAAAAAATTTTTTGGCGTTACTTACTCCCTCTACCACCCCATTGCCACCCCCACCCTATTATTAAAGGGGGTAAAATAATTAAAATGTGATTTAGTGTGTATACAAGAACAAAACGTCTAAAAAAATTTTTTGGACTTAAGCCACCCTCTCTACCACCTTCATCCTATTATTAAAGGGGGTAAAAAAATTAAAATGTGATTTAGTGTGCATACAAGAACAAAACGTCCAAAAAAAATTTTTTGGCGTTAGCCTCTACCACCCCCATTGCCACCCCCACCCTATTATAAACGGGAGTAAAAAATTAAATTGGGATGTGAACCAAGGGCCTCTAACATTTATTTTGGCATTAGTTACCCCCTCTTCCACCCCCATTTCTACCCCCACACTATTGTTTAAGGGAATACAAAATTTATTTGGGGTTTAGTGTGTATGTGAGAACCAAGGATTTCTAAATTTAAAGTAGTGATTTTATTTTAGTAACGCAAAAAAAAAATTTATTTTTTTGTTGAAGTAGGCATAAAATGTCATGAAACGTCGAGATTTTAAATTTGAGCGAAAAAAAATTTCTTATCTGTCGGTCTGGCTACCTGTCTGACTTTTTTGTGCGCACGTTTACTCTGCAACCGTGTATGATATTGATTTGAAATTTGGTACACTTATGTATTGTAGGGAGATCTGGAACTAGATTATATTTTGATCTAATTCCGTTGAAGGGTTCGGGGGTAAATGGAGTAAATAAGGGTAAATAGACAAAGCAAGCAGGTAAGAGTCCATAAAATTGCAATTTAGGGCATGTATGAAAAGTCATTTTTTTGGCATCAGCCACCCACCCCCCACTATCACCCCCAATACCACCCTCACACTATTATTAAAGGGAGTAAAAAAATTAAACTATGATTTAGTGCGTATACAAGAACGAAACATCTCAAACAAATTTTTTGGCGCTAGCTACCCCCTCTACCACCTCCATTGCCATCCCCACCCTATTATTAAAGGAAGCAAAAAATTATATTATAATTAGTGTGTGTACGAGAACCAAGGGCCTCTAAAATTTATTTTAGCATTAGTTACCCCCTCTACCACACCCATTGCCACCCCCACCCTATTATTTAAGGGAATAAAAAATTAAATATTGATTTAATGTGTATAAGAGAACAAAGGGCTTCTAATTTTTTTTACATTAACTACTCCCTCTACCACCCTCATTGCCACCCCCACTGTATTATTAAAGGGAATAAAATATTGGAATACTGGGATTTAGTGTATATAAGACTTGGATACAAAATCTGGATGTGGAAGTATTTTATTTATAAATTGTCATTTAATTACTGCGTCTCCACCAGCCCGTATAACTTTCTCGTCTAATGGGGCTATATTTCCTGAATATACTTGTAGACGCATTATGCCATGATCACCACTCTAGTTTTTTCAGCTTAATTTAGGGATTACCAGTATAATAATTTTAAATCGTAACACACGACCTTATCTGAGGGTACATCTAAAATTGTCCTCACTTATTATAATTATTATTACTCAATGGGTTCGTTTCTGAATTTATTCAAACAATGTTTCTAATAATGATGTTTTAGTCATCCTAATAAATCATGCTTAAAACTGAGAATTTTGACATTACACGCGATGGGGTAAAGCAACTAATATTGAATTGGAATAAAATTATTATGAGACCGTTTACCTTCTCATGTAATAACGTTTCAATCAATATGGAAGGAGTTATTAATACCGTATTAATTTGTTGCTTTATTTAAATAAAGTCACGCAATATTTAAAAAAATTGACGTCAAAGTGAACGAAATGATCATCATCAATTCTGATGTAAATCTTTGGAACTCTACAAAACAAATATAATATATATGATCGTTGAAATTTAGCACTTGTATATATGCTTGAAATGCGTGAGGGCAGTCGACTAAGACCAACTAGTCGAGTTAATATATTTCTCTTTCGAAAGTCCAACAGTCATTTGCACTTGTATAGTGTATACTTGAAAACTCGATTTGAGGGATATTCCTACAGAACCACAAAGTCTCCTAAACAAACTGTTAGATACACTACTTACACTAGAATATTAAATCATTCATATCAACTTATTTTCAGTTCAATATCAATTTTGATCGCTCCTCGGAGCTTAAAAATGCTTGAACCGCAACGACTTTGAATTATATTTTGCAATTACAATTTCATACGTTCAGGCAAGGCGGTCCCATGCACATATGAGTACATGGTAACTATACTTTTCTGACACCGAATCACTGAGGAACCCGTTCAGGGCAAATCCCGTTAACACCCATCATTTTCTCGTCAAAATCGACTGCTAGAAAATGATAGGGGACCCTTGTCGCTAAAGGCTATTTTCGCTAAAACTCTCGATATACTTTGACTAGAGACTGGATTAACTTGTCCTCATATTCAACACAACGCATGAGTTGCAGTGCTTAACAACGTGGATTCGTAAAAGGGTTTTTAATTTTGAAATTTTTCTAAATTTTGGTGGTCGAGGCGACATTACGTCCCCGTGCAGCGACATTTACTACACTTTCTAAAATTACACTCCTTGATGAGTTTACGAGACGTATGGATAATGGATATTCATTAGTAGAGATAAGTGGAATTGTTGCTACTGGTTTTGTAATTTTAGCAATCGTTGCGTATTGTTATTATAAAATAAAGAAAATGTTTAAAAGTACTGTTAGGAGAGAGATACAGAGGAGTAGCATTAAACTAGCATAAGGAAATACTAGCAAAATAAAAATTAAGGAGTTGAGAAAATAAATCTAAATGTACTTAATAATAACAAGGTTAGTTTAGTTAGATTAAGTAATGAGTATTATTGTTGATAAGTTTAGGCACCTGTTCGAGGAAGTTAGAGTTTTTAAGAGAAATATCGATAAAGACAATTAGCTAAGACGCAAACATTTTCAAGTGGTTAATCAAAAACTTGTAGATTTGGCTAGAATAGAAAGTGAGTTAGGTAGTTTAAAGATAGATTTTAATAAAACCCCAGGTAATTCCGAGGTAGCTGAGTAAGTTAAGGCTTATATTAAAGAAATAAAGACGTTGATTACTGAATCGCAAAGTATATTAATAGATAGGTTAGGAATTATTTTAGAAAAGTTAAATACGAGTACTGAGACATCAGAACTAGTAACCATTTGAGAGAAATTCGATTTAAGACCAGCTGCATCTTTGTTACCGTCTATGGATGGCACCGAAAATGTGACAAGACAGTTAATTGATGTCATTGAGTTATATTTTGAGCTTTTAGACGATAATGGCAAAAGATTACTTATTATCTATGTAGTAAAGACCAGACTTCCACAGAATGCTAAATTACGACTAGAAAAAAATTACAATTCGACAGGAGACTTGGTTAAGGATATGAAAACGCATTTATTGACCAAAAAATCTGCAACAGCCTTAACATCGAAGCTGCACAGAGCTAGACAACAAGACAAATCGATTGACGAATTCAGTAAGACAATTGAACAATTATTGGTTGATTTGACTATAGCGCAAGCAGAGGAAGATGACAATGCCGTAAAAATTTTGTCAAAAGTTAACGAAAAAAATGCCATAAACGCCTTCTCGGATGGGTTGAAAAATCATGAGCTACGCACTATAATAAAAGCGCGCAACTATCAAAGTTTGAAAGCGGCGATAGGTGGAGCGAAAGACGAAGACAGGTCTAATATTGATAATAACCAGTCACAAATTTTACACATGCGAGGGAAAAATTATAATAATAGATAAATTACTAATTATGTATTTTACCATCCATCAGCTAAACTCAACGGCTTATCATCACGAAACATTGGATGCACTTGAAAACAGTCATAAAAGTTGAAGGGCATATTTACGTATTCAATTATCAAAAGGGGAGAATAACTGGAGTACGTGGGTGGGTACCGTATTGGTGTTTTGCATATAATAATACCGTACACACAGAAACACGTTACATACCACATGCACTTATTTTTGGGAGATCTAATCGGTTACCTTCAAATATTACATTAGGAATTGACCCACTATACAACTTTGACGACTATCCGTTACAGCCGAAATATCGTCTACAAGTCGCGTGTAATGACGCTAGAAATAACTTGGTGATATCAAAAACTGATAGGAAAGAATTATATGATAGGAATGTTAATAAAGTTAATTACAAGTTAGGTTAGGAGGTTAGGTGAATTTTAGTTTTTGCATAATAATTATGAAATCTAAAAATTCGCAAAAAACTTTTCAAATTTTCAAAATGTTTGCTACGCCCGCAGATGGTAAATAGAAAAAAAAATGATGGTTTACTGAAATTTATATTAATTAATGAGAGGTCTTGATGGGCACCTCTCAGGGACTCGTAGCAAATATTTATTATAGTGTGCAGTTCGTGGTAAAAGTAGGAACCACACACTTGCTAGCTCGTCGGGGGGGAGCGGGTAAGACAGCTAGGTGGTGAACACACAAACAGTAATAAACCAATTAGTCCAATTCGAAGAATATATTACAATATAATAAATGTACACACATGTATTGAGTACCATATAGCATTAATTTATAGTTACATTAAAAAAAAAAAAACAGTAAGAAAAAAAACGAAAATTAGTGGCAAAAGCAAAATTACTGATAATATGTATATAAAAAAATATATTTAATAGAGTCAGTGCTAGGGCACTTATTTAGATGCAAAATTTACGGTACTATGATGTAAGCTATAATTACTAAGGTAAATATATATACATATGTACAACGGCTAAGGAAATAAGGCACTTAGCTGAGCAACGGTAGGTAGGTGTTGGTATCCCAGGGACAGCAGCAAGCCTGGAGCCAAAACCAACGATGTGGTGAACCAGAGCGCTCCCAATTACGCCACCATGAGACAGCCAAAGATCCACTCAAATCAGGGGAAAGCAACGTCAAATAATGTTGGATGAACGATACACAAAACTTGAAGTGGAATAGAATAAAATAAAATAAAATAAAATAAAATAAAATAAAATAAAATAAAATAAAATAAAATAAAATAAAATAAAATAAAATAAAATAAAATAAAATAAAATAAAATAAAATAAAATAAAATAAAATAAAATAAAATAAAATAAAATAAAATAAAATAAAATAAAATAAAATAAAATAAAATAAAATAAAATAAAATAAAATAAAATAAAATAAAATAAAATAAAATAAAATAAAATAAAATAAAATAAAATAAAATAAAATAAAATAAAATAAAATAAAATAAAATAAAATAAAATAAAATAAAATAAAATAAAATAAAATAAAATAAAATAAAATAAAATAAAATAAAATAAAATAAAATAAAATAAAATAAAATAAAATAAAATAAAATAAAATAAAATAAAATAAAATAAAATAAAATAAAATAAAATAAAATAAAATAAAATAAAATAAAATAAAATAAAATAAAATAAAATAAAATAAAATAAAATAAAATAAAATAAAATAAAATAAAATAAAATAAAAGCCCTGCAAAAAACAAAAGGTTGTCGAGTATTGGCCAACATATTACAAAAACTATAGAACTCACGTGGATGTGGTGTGGCTTTAACGTAGCCTCCAGGCAACAACCCACCGGAGGGATTTTCTCAATTCTATAAGGAAATTTATAATTGTAAGTTGATAACGATACACGTGTTCCGGAGAGGAAAAATATCTCTTACCCCAAAATTAATGGTTTAATCCAAACGAATCTGTGACGCTTGAAACCCAAACTCCAAATAGCCGACACAAAACTTCACAACAACCGCAATTGATCCCAATAGTACAGAACAAGTACAGGAAAGTCTTCGCAAGACATGTGGTTGTAATGACTACCAAATTAATAATGGCTCTCCCGGAAAAATTATAAAAACCAGAATTTAAGAAAGACTCATCAAAGGAAGTGAGCGACGTACCACGTTAATCGTTAATCACCCAATTCGACAGAAATATACGGACAAAATAGATCCTATGATTATGCAATCATATCATAACTAAGACAAATATAGTCTTCCCTTAGATTACAAGGATTAACAACCAACATATTATTTAGTGAAGGCAAATTTAAGTTATATGGGAAAATTGTCCAAACCACGTAAATCATATTACTATCCTGCTCAAGCGCTCGAGTCTGCGACAGTACTACACCTAGAAAACACAGGGCCGGAACGCCCAATAGTTGCAAACCTACAAATTTCAAATATCTTAATAATCCACGTCTCCAACGCTAGTGCATTAATTCTGCATCCAGGATGCTCATGTAATAAGTCAGACTGTTTCCTGATATCCCAAATTTAAAATGTGGCAGAAATCAGGACGAAACAATAAAATTGTGGGCTAATACGGGTCCTGTCACTTCGCCGTATGCTAGTCTGCGCTCTTGCGCTAGCCCGTCGTGAACGTAACGGAAGCGGTTTACCTACTATGCCAACCACAATTTTGGTTTTGACAGCAAACAAACTGACCTACACGAAACCTGGAGGAAACTGTTTATTAATATGTTATTGTAATAGATATTATTGGACTATCGAATATGCCAAGGTAGGTCACTAATTGTGTTCTTTATACGATAATAGAAGAAACGGGCGTTTTTGTTTGTTTTCTTTCCTAGGTTATGAACTGTTTTTAACTAATACAATTTATTTAATAAATGAAGTAACATAAAACATTTGTGTACTCGGGCCTTGTAAGTCATAATTTAATCAAACTGTCGTATGATGGTTCATAAAACAAATTTCATTTTAAATTACTGAACTCAAACCTTGAAGCAAAACGATACGCGATGGAAAAGGATATTCCCGAAATTCGTCCTAGACATACATGGTGGCACAATAATTAACTAATCAGTAAAATATTCAATATAAAAATTGCAACAAATGGCGACATAGAGCGATTCCTTTCCGAGGAACAGAAGAATAATGGCTATTTATCTTATACCCGGGAAATTTTCAAGTGTAACATGTTGCCGAGGCTAAACCAAAGCATTTAGAAAGTTGAAAATTTTTTGACATAAAAGAGCACTCAACTTTTCAAATCCATTTTGAGATATTAAAATCCATTAATTAGGAGAGCCTATGTCTAATAAATTCGTTAACAAAAAGTAGAAATGGGATCCCCGTGCTGTGAAAAAATGTGGCCTCCGTGCTGTCAACAAAATGGGACCCTTGGGCTATAAAAAATGGGGCCCGGGGCTGTCAAAAATGGGCTCCGCCTCAGGCCCCCTTACTGCGCCGCAGCCCCCGTGCTGTCAAAGGGCCCCGTGTGCCCCCGTACTAGGGCTCCTGGTCGGACGACGCAATTTTGGCGACGCGGGAAATTCAAACTGTTCTAACCTCACCGTTTCGACATAATCTAACACGTCCTCTGGTGGACATAATCTGACTCAGCAAAAAATTGTCAAGTTTTTAAACAATTCTATAGGCTCTTCTAATTAACGAAATTTAATATCTCATAACGGATTTGAAAATTTGAGTGCTCTTTTACATATCAAAAGATTTTCAACTTTCTAAATGGTTTAGTTTAGCCTCAGCAACATTTTGAAAATTTGCAAATTTTTTGGCGAAGTTTAGATTGCAAAATTATTATGCAAAAACTAAAAGTCCGATCTTGATGTAATATGGTAGGAAGATTCACTATATTAAAAAGTGTTCATTAGCCAAGTATGAAGGTCCTACGTATAATATAAGTATTTTTAAAAAATTCCACAAATAACTTGCTATTTCAACATTTTCATTTCAATTTTAACTACATTTGCAATAGTAAAAATGAATTTTTGGATTCGCAACTTACTGCATCTTATTTAAAATTTAATTACAAAAGCTTTTCATTTCTATAACTTTTCTCTAAAAGTAATAGTTACTGAGATATATGAAAAAATAGGAAGAAATAAAACGGAATTTTTAAGTATTTCTTCACATTTTGTTTAATAAAAAATTACGCCCACGTTTTCAAACTAGCGCATAGTGAAATTATCATTTCTTATGATTTTTCGGAGCGATTAAGCTGAAATTTGCCATACGAGCCGATTTACCCAAACATAGGTGATTTTAAGCAGATACCGCCTGGGGTAATATTGTACGAGAAGTTCCAGAGAGCCATATATACAGGGTGTAGTATTGGATCTTATCTAAAAATTTTATTTATATATTTTTTTTAATTTCTACTTCTACTCTTAATATCTAACCACGCTCCAGATTATTATTTTTTATATTCCCGGAGTGTTCCGCGTGTTCAGGGATCGTGCGATCTATGAGTATTGGTTGTCTATCGATATATCTAATAAGTAGTAAACTAAAGGAAATCTAAAAACATTCAGGAACACCTTATATAGAAAATTATAACTAACTTAGCGTTCAAGCAACGTGAAAACTGGTTTGCAACCAGTACTTCGACCTTCTTTGAGCAATAAGAGAAGGAAAGCCGCTTAAACCTTCGGAGATTGCCTTCTTAAACAAATATGATATTATTACTTGGCAACGCTGTACAATATATTGTCAATATTATTTGTGGTGTGTGGCGTGCTTGCTGTTAGATATGATATTTTGTTTAAGCAAATGTCGTTTAAAAAGATTCCTATATGATTATTTTATTATAAATATACTAAACGGCTTTCTTTGCAATATGTGGATGTGAAGAACTATAATTATTATATTTTATTTTTATTAAAATCTTGTGAGCTTTGCCTTGATTCAACGACTCAACATTCGAATAGAAATCATGAAAGTACAAATATGAAAGTTTTTTTTCAATTAACATATTATAAACTATAATTTAAGCTTTTATATTTTCGGCAATAATTGAAAACAGCTGTTGTGATGTATGTGCATGACTCTAAATTGAATTTCTTCTTTATTATTTTTTGCCCTAGCGACGTGCATTAAAAACTAATCTAGTTGAATCAGCCATAAAATTCAATTACACAGTCCATTATCCAGCGCTTTTTTTAAATGATAATAAAAATCGCTGGTCTGTATTTATTAAACCGATGAGATTTAATATGTCACTAGCACTAATTCGTTCGTTTTTTTTTACAGATTTTGCTGAGCGCGCCAATCAATTGTCCAAAAGAAATTTTTGACCTAATGTGTGAGTGCTGGCAGAGAAACGAATCTGACAGGCCAAACTTTCGAGAAATTCATTTATTTTTACAAAGGAAAAACTTAGGATACAATCCAGATCTCCACTGACATCTACTAATGATGTTTTTTATCGACAATAAAATGAAAGAATTGCGTGATATTTTACACCTCTACACAGTAAAAAATAATTCACCTTAAATTTAAAAATGTTGTTAAGTCAATGGATTAGTGGTTTGTTTTCATCAAGTGAGAAAGTACATACATTACGTATATTAAACACCTATCTATTGATGAGAGATGCAGACATTAAACTAAAAAATAATTGCACCGAAGAAAATATATATATAGAAGGTGTTCCACTTAAAAGTCCCGGGGTAATTTTCTGGATGACCAAAGGATCTATTTTTAGTGAAAATGGCCTATCTGAGATATAGTTGACGTTGAGATGCAGGTGCATGTGAAAGAACACAGAGTTCTAAGAATTTTTTATAATATTATTTTTTTTAAATAATGGTTTGCGAGATATTACAATTTCAATATAACTTTTTTAAATCAAATTTTAGACGACATTTTTCATAGTAAAACAGTCTAGTTTGGATAGTAGTGAAAATTTATTTAACTACCGACCGGTTTGACCGGAAGTTACATTATTGTGTAATTTTCAATGGGATACACTGTTCATTTCAAGAAAAATAAGAGAAAATATTATATTGAGCATCTTTTTAAATGTAATCATGTATCTACAGTAAACGCCACGAGTGTTGGCGAGCGGTGGGGATTGTAGGGGAACATAGTCGACCTATCGGAGAACAGCACGATCACGTGCTATAATAATTTATCTCTGACTACACCAATCATGATACAGATTCATACAGATACATACAGATTCCCCTACCCTCGTCAACACTTGTGGTGTTTGCAATACCATTAGCAATAATAATAAAGTTAATAACACAATTAGGTTGCTAATTAATTTTTATTTTATAAATCCCGAACAGGTGAAAAATTATTTAAAAAGGTAAACGTAAATATAATCTAGAAAGTTAGACTAAATGTTCAATGAATTATTATAAAAATCAGCCATATCCCGAAGAATACCCAGATGTCAAAAAAATATACAATAGATGTCAGTAAGATCATCCAAAGATGATCAAAATCGTCAGAAAGTACGATCTTTTTATAGCATCTAAATGTCCCCGAGATTTGTATTAATTTTTGGTCCTAATCAAGCATAATTCTGATGTATTTTCGTAAATGTCTTAAAAACATACCGAGTGTCCAAAAAGTCTGGAAACGGTGAAATATCTCGATAAATATACATTGGAGCCAAAAAAGAAAAACACGTCCTTAATAATTAATAATCCAATGATACCAAACGCAACTCCCCACCCCCCACCCCTTGGGGTGTGGCGGGGGCTTAAAATCTAAAATGGGTACCCTTATTTTTTATTGCAGAATAGGATTCTACGGCAAAAATTATGTCAAGTTTGTCTGAAACATTTTTTTCGATTTGTGACAGATTACGCTGTAATCGCAAAAATATTTTTCTTCGTAATTTCTAAGAATGAAAAATTATAAAGTACAAGTTTATTTACTTAAAAACAGCCACTCAATGGTGTTAAATTGAATTAGGACACTGTCAAATGGCTGAAGGTCAACATCTCATTCAGTAAGGGATTTTGCCGTTACAGACTTGGCAGTGAAAGGCAAGTGGACTCACCTAAAATAAGCACCTAGATGGTGATAGGCAAGGGGACTCACCTGAAACAAGCACCCCGATGGAAACAGAAAACTACTACGTCCACGTAGTTGTTGTCGGGTTACGCTAAATGTAGTTTTTTGTGTAAAATTAAACGCCTCACTGTATTTTGAGCAATATGCATACAATTTATTTTTACGGTTACAGCGCCATCTGTCAAGAATCGAAAGCAATATTTTGAATGAAATTGAATTGTTTGTTCACCAGACTCTAGCAATAAAAAATGTGGGGTTCCGTTTCATATTTTAAGGTTGCCCACCACTTCTTTCCTCATGGTGGTGGTGGTGGGGGGATATTGAATTTAACACCATTGAATGGCTTTTTGAAGAAAATGAACTCGTACTTTATTATTTTTCATTCTTCAGTAGAATTCCTTAGAAATTACGAAAAACAATATTTTACGATTACAGCGCCATCTGCCACGAATTGAAAAAAAAACGCTTCAGACAAACTAGACGTAATTTTTGCCGTAGAATCCTATTCTGCTATAAAAAATAGGGGTACCCATTTAAGATTTTAAAGTTGCCCCCGCCCCACCCCAAGGGGTGGGGAAGGGAGGTCGCATATGATATCACTGGATAGCGTTAAAATTCTTAAGGACGTATTTTTTCTTTTTTGGACCCAACGTATATTTCTCGAGATATTTGACCAGTATATTTTTTACTTCTAATAACTACTTGTGTTTTTCTTGAAATATGACGCAATATGTAGGATATTTTGTATTTATTTTCATAGACGCCATAATGAGCTGAATATTTATGGTTTATAAAATTATCACATTTTTTTGTATTTTCTGAATAATTTTGAAGATGGTGGACAATATGGGATTTTCCTATGTGTATTGAAAGTTTCTATTTGCTACTCTGCAAAATAATGCGCAAAAGCGATCCTTCTAAGTAGTCTGAAATGTTCCCAAGTTAACTAACAATAAGAAAAATAACACCTAGTCCTTAAAAACTTTCCACAACTGGAATATCACTTTTAAATTGGCGGAAAGGAACCGCAGTTAATAGTTAGACTAATTCTAATTTAAAAGGTCAGTAGTATGAAACTGGTAACGATTCGAAAGGACACTCGGCACGGCGACGGCGGTGAGAAACAAGTGGTGCACTCGGTGTTGCTTTGCCTTTGTGTTTGAATATGTATATGTCGTAGTCACATGGTGAAATATGGCTTTTCAGGAAAAGTCTAGGCACTTCATGAAATGCCGGCAGATTGTACGAAACACCTCATGTTATATCATATGTCAAGGCTTTTCAAGAAGTGCCTTAAAATTTTAGTATTTTCGTGTAATGAGAAGTTTAACAGGATCTGCCGTGATATAGACAATCGGCATTTCATGAAATGACGTGATGCTCGCATTTCATGAACTGCCTAGGCTTTTCCCGAAAAGCCTATGTTGTAGACACATAGTGCAATACGGCTTTTCGGGAAAAGCCTAAGCAGTTCTTGAAATGCCAGCAGACAGTGTAAAACACCTCATGTTATATCATCTAACTAGGCTTTTCATGAAGTACCTTAAAATGTTAGTATTTTCGTGTAATGAGAAGTTTAAAATGATCTGTCGTGATTTAGTGCATCGGTATTTCATGAAATGCCGGCAAATAGTGCGTAATCTATATGTTACACTATTCGCCTAGGCTGAGAGCCTGGTTAGTCAGTTAATGTTATGATTCGTGCTTTACATGATCTGCCGGCTTCATCGCTAGGCTCATTCACGATATGACTAAATCACGTCATTTCATGAAATGCCGATGGCCTAAATCACGGCAGACTATGTAAAGCACGAATCATAACATTACCTGACTAAATAAATCAGGTTCTTCATGAACAGCCTAGGCGAATCGTGTAGCATACAGATTTCACACTATCTGGCGGCATTTCATGAACCGCCTAGGCTTTTTCCGAAAAGCCGTATTTCACCATATGACTACGACATAGAACACAATCTGCCGGGCAACGGTGGTCACTTCACGAACAGTCGATATCTAATTTACGGCAGATCGTGTAGAACGACTTGAAACATCATGTGCCGAGACGAGCACAGAGTTTCACGTAATGCCTAGGCAGATTGTGTAACATTAAGAATTTACATAATATGCCGGCAGTTCATGTGCTGCCTAGGCTTTTCATGAATTGACGTATTTCATCATGAGACTACGACATATACATTTCTCATGCTAATACAGACTTTTGCGAAGTCGGATAGAAATTAAATAAAATCAGGAAAATCAATGCGTACGGACAATTGAAAAAATGTATTGAAAACTTATTTTTCTAAATATATACAAAATTAAATGGGCTTTCAAATCTATTTTGAATTAACCAATATTCATGTTTTCTATGCTAGTTTGCAAAATTTTAAGTGATAAAATGAACACGTGCTAGATCATATGCTTAGTAATAAAAATGTTGAAAGAAAAATGTTTAGACAAAAGTGTATAATACTCATTACTGTTTAATAAAACGTTAAATTAGAATTTGAGAAAATGGTGTGTTTAATAACATTTTAGATAGTAGTTCGACAGTACACATAAAAATAATGTTTTTTAGCTAAGGAAAAAGTATGTTTTGAATCTTGAATTTTTCTCCATTAATACATTATGTGTCCATCTTTCTTCACTTTCGTAGTTAGTTATATTAAATAATTTAAGAAAATTAAATTTTTATGTATTTATTTAAAAAATGTTAAACATTGGTATTTTACATAAATCAAAATTCAATAACTTTATGTGCAATTTATAAATATTAATTAAATATAAAATTTCAGAAATTGAAATACTTTACAAACAATTTAAATAAATGCGTCTAAATTTTATATACCACTAACTCTTAATATTATATTCCAAAATTAATTCTAAAACTTCAAAATTCTTATGATTATAATACTTTGGATTCTTATCTTTATATATAAAATAATTTATTGAAAAGAACGCAAATCATTAAACATCCTGGTACACAAGACTAATACAGATTTGTTACGGTCTAATATAAACACTAAATGATGTATATTTCATGTTATTCGAATCTTTGTAATTTATAGACTGACTTTTTACGATGTAAATTGATTTATTTAAAATGTGTCTAATTTATAGTATCAATTAGATTCTGAAATTATTGAAACTTATTTTCGTCTAAGATAAATTCTAGAATACGTCTATTTTAGATCAATCTAAATACTTTTATAATGCATCTGTTTTTACATTGTCTTTAAGTTTTAGAAGATTTTAGATGGTTTCTAATGTTTATTCGTTATAATTTAGACGGATCTGTGTTCGTGGGGATCTTCAATATGGGTTCTTCGTAAACAGTACTTTGCAAATGGAATCACAAAAAATGTCTAATGGAGTTAGGTTATGTGAGCGAGATGGTCACCTGATAACAAAATTAGCACCAATCCTTAAACAAATTGATATACGTTTATTTTAACATTCATGTGTTGCTATGGTATTTTCTATTACTAGCACTATTTTACTCTGCGTTTTACACTGTTACATTAGCTAGGAGCAGTGGGCCGAATACATGAAGTTAAGCAAACAATTTTTCACTTAAATGTTTATGGTTAATACTTGTTTGGTGCCGTGTCATTGCGATTCGTGAAATATTCGGCGCACAAATAAGGGACAACTCTACACGAAACAAAATAGCTTAGTCTTATGAGTGCAGGACATATTTTTATTGGACCACCCTATATATTATTCAGAATTTAAATTTTTCAGAAAATTTCAAGTATAAAATATGTAACACACCCTATCTCCATATTTAACAGCCTTCGATAAAATTGCCATCGCAAAAATGAGTTTTTGTAACGTGTTACAAACTATTGTACTTTATAACAAAGGCATTGACTTAACAACGAAATTCTGCAACTATTGTAAATAGAACTGGACGACACTATTTTTCATTGTGTACGAGGTTAAAGTCAGATTTAATTCTAAATGTGTAAAGTATAGTGATATTATTATACGGATTGTTCTTTAATATATACATATTTATAAATAATCATGTTATACCTGCTAAATATTAATAGTATAACATTTGTTTCAAACTTATGAAAGGTAGGTAAATTAAAAAATAGAATTCTATAAATTTTGAAGATTTGAGAAATAAATCTTGGACATTGACTTTTTGCAAGCTGTTCTGCTCAATTAAGAAATCTTTGAAAGTTATAGAAATTGCTAAAATACTTAGATTCTAATACATAAATGCTTATAAGCCTGCTTTGGTGCCTTTTTACCCATGTATATTTCCGCTAATATCAAAACATCTGAAATTTAACTGTCTCTTAATCAAATGTTAAACTAAATTGTGTTTATTCAATAAAGATTATAAATCGATATGCAGAGTGTTCGGGAATGTCATTATAATAGTTGCTCATTCAATAACAACATAAAAGTTCAAGCCAACAGAATGCCTATTGAGAAAATTAGGACAGTATTTATCATGAGGAATAGTAATAATAATAATTTATTAATTTAAGAGACCTCACAAAGCAAAAGGTATTAAACAAGTCAAAATTGCGAACATGTACATGTACAACAGAAAATATTTAAAAAGTAGACAATATACGAAATTAAAAGATACAATAATAATAAACACTACTAAGTCACCACATATCACTTTTGTTCAAATATTCTGATATAGTATAACATACTTGATCTATCAGCAACATTCGAACTTTTTTCTTATAGCCCAATAAAATGGGACGAAATTTGTCGATTTGGATTAAATAATTTAGAACGGGCTGAAATTTTGGGAACAGGCTTATTTTATGGTACTTTTTAACATATCAAAAGTCCCCACCCGTAATAGGTTAAAAAAAATCGATTTTTCGCAAAAAACTCGGCATTTTACTGTAAAATATGTACACATGAAAATTATAGGTAATACAAATCCGCACAATTTCGTTTTTTTTTTAACCTTGTACGACCTATTGGAGCCGAGATAGATTTTGAAATTTTGACAGTTTTGTGATTCAATGGAAACGCGCTTTTTTCGCTAAAATCTCAAAAATGGTCTCTGGGATCGCAAAATGTTTCAAATAAAAGTTGTAGAAAATTCAATTCCCTTTTATTTTTCATTTTCATTCGATCAACATTGGCAGAGATATTAATTTTTAAACATCTTTATATCGCGCTATCAGAATACTTGTTTCATGATAAAATCGATAAAAACTCGAAAACGATAGATTGTACGCATATAGTGTATCTAATGAAAGTTAAAGATAATCAAATTTTGAATATGTTGATGTATGTACAAAATAGTTTTGATAACGAGTAATTGGAGATAAAAGCGAAAAACATGAAGAATTGTTATTTTCAAGTGTATTTAGACAAATAGCTATTTTTTTAATTGGCTTTAGGCAATAATGACACTAAATATTTTTTGAAAAGAATTAAATTATATGTAAATTGAGCTCCAAGTGACCTTCATGCGATGAATGATTCACGATTTACAGCTGATTAAAGCTATGAGCAAAAATTTCTTTTTTATTATAAATTAAAGTTTTCCTGCAAGAACTGTGCATAACAATTTTTTAAAAATATGGGCCCATGAATCGACTCAGAAATTCTCACATAATAACTTTTGATACTTCAAAAAGTGAAAAAAATATTATTAAATGTATTTTTTGCACTTCCAACGTGATGAAAATTAACTGTTTGCTAAAAATTTAAAATCAACTGCATTTTCAATCGTCAGTTCCTTGTCGCTACTTATTGAAAATCATACAAAAAAAAATCGGCAGCTACTGGAAGCGGCTGGAACCTCCCCACTCGGTGGATCTTTGAAGGCGAAAAGAGCATTAAATTGTGTGACAAAACGGCACTAAACGTAATCCGATCTCATCCAAAACCTTTTCAGATCTTCTGGGGCACTAAAAAACCCTCAACTTAATGAATTTACAATCATCTATGAGAGTTATTACCTACATTATCGCTCGTTGAATAATATACTATTAGGATATTGTCACGAGCTGACATACGGGGCCTCCACCATGTGTCACGACTGCGCGACGGGGGTTAGCAGGACGTCCACGGATATCGCCAGCATCACCCTGTAGAGGGTAAGTGCCGACGATAGCCATGGCTAAAGTCACTTTACTCGCTTGGCATGTCGAGAGGGTAAAATTACGTTACTAATTGAACACACAAATAAAACATAGTGGTAACATAACAGATTGAACATTTATTGTAATAGAATAAAATCAAACAATGAAATGAACATAATAAAATATACTACTTACATTGTACTACATCTAGCCACCCTGAGGCATGGCCTCTGGGAGGGAGTTGCCCCACGCACCACGTAGGCCTGCTTCTCTAAAAACCCAAACGACAACTAACTAACTCATTTACTTTTTTCCATTTCGTTTCCCGGTACTTGCACTCTCAGCATTTCTGCAACTAGCGTGCCGTGTGCACCCGTTGCTGAGTTTGTTGGATTT